>BTSX01000004.1:31566985-31624248 GCA_036245825.1 Pristionchus entomophagus
GTTTTTTTGTTTTCACAAATCGACGGAATTCGATAATAAGTTTCGACCTTGGAAGGATTGTCATTCAAATCAGCATCGATGCATCTATCATGTAATTTAATCTTTGAACATCGGATGATCCAACATTTTAAAAAATCAAGGTTTGTATTTAAAATGAAGAGGAATCGATGCTGATATGAATGACAATCCTCCCAAGGTCGTAGGATTGCTAACTATCGAATTCTGTCGATTTGTTACCTCTCTTCCGTGTCAACGTCCTTTCTCCCCAGCAGGTTTCCTCATTTATTGCTTCGAATAATGATAATAATTTATATATCATGTACTATTTCTTTATTTCTTCAAACAATTTGTCTAACATAGATGCTCACACGAATGAATATTGAATAAAGAGTAATCTTTATCTGTGGGATCTGTAATGAGTACAAAACAATCTATGGGCAAGGCGATGACACGGGGAAACTACTACAATCTACACATTGAATAGCCACTCGAAAACTGCATATCAACAAGTTTGGTAGCACAACTTTGAGGTATGGAGAGGATACGGTATATATCGTAATCAATCTAAGTGAAGAGAGAATATCATTCAATCAAGGGCGAAATTGACCATCTGTCCGAGTGATCTCATGCAGTGATCAAGGGCTGATTCGAGATGCTCCAACGGATCACGAGCCAACACCGATGACTGAAAAATATATATATATATATCACTGGATTAAAAAAAAAACAACATTAAAAAAAACTATTTCACAGTGATATTGCTATCCAATTCAGCACTATTTTCCAACAAGCGACTGACAGCTGGGATGTCTCCTCTCTCCCTTCTCCTCTTATCGAGTGTCTCCTTCGCACGACGAAGCACAGCGATGCGACACACCTTCAATCAACACCATTCACCTTATCATTTACTCTTATTCTTATTTGTATGATACGCGCATCACCAAGCGCATTCTCTAAGAAGTTCATTTGCGTATTTCATTTAATATACCCCATTTTCCGAAAATTCTCAACCCGATACATCATTCACAATAATATTACTGGTTGGTTCCTCCCCCCCCTCCCCCACTCTCTCTCCCCTCCCACTCTGACCTCCTTCAGATCACTTCCTGACAATCCATCAGCAGCAGCCCCCAAATTGGCCAGATCCACCGTCGAAGAGCACGATTCCTCATTCAGAATTACCTCAAGAGATCATAAGTCAGGCACTATTGAAAACGTATATTACCAGTTAGTTATCAGTATGGTCATAAACATCAGACACAAACTCGAATAGATAAAAATTATAAATTTCAAAGATAGGAAAATCAATCGACTTTAACAGGCTAGTAGTTCTGAAAAGTGATAACCTCAAAAATCTGCTTCCTCTGTGCACTGTTCGGCAGATGGATGGCAAACTTGGATGGCATTCTCAATTTCCATAAATAATCAAAAACAAAATTCCGATACTTATTGTCAGCAACGAATAGTAAAAATGTGGGTCTTTATAGTAGATTGGACACTTGGAGATTGATGAATCTGAATGATGAGTCAGAGACGAGAAAAAATAGAATCTTATTCTGTTTCAATGCTGGAAGGTAATCACTAATGGTGTACCTGCATCCGGAGGCTCTGGCTACTGCTTTCGCAAGAAGAGTCTTTCCACAATCAGGAGGACCGTACAGAAGGATTCCTCTTGGAGGATTTAGCAAATATGAGGAGGAGACACCTCATATGGCAATGGATTTTCTTCCCTCGAATAATAACTAACTCACCAGCAAGTTGGAGAGGCAGGATGACTCTGTCCTTCAGATCCTCGATGATATCATCAGCTCCTCCAATTTCATCCCAAGTTGTTCCTTCCTCCTCTCCTGACACCAATTGGAGAGCGATTCTCAACTCATGCTCATTCAGATCGATTCGAGTTCCTTCAGGAAGGCCTAGTCGATTGAACAGATCGGCTACCTACAAGTTACACGTTCTTTGAGAAACCAAATCGATTTTCTTACTTTCTTCTCATTTTCCTCCTTCTGTCATAATTGGGAT
This sequence comes from Pristionchus entomophagus, assembly GCA_036245825.1. Taxonomy (NCBI): domain Eukaryota; kingdom Metazoa; phylum Nematoda; class Chromadorea; order Rhabditida; family Neodiplogasteridae; genus Pristionchus; species Pristionchus entomophagus. The sequence goes on from BTSX01000004.1 coordinate 31,569,008, forward strand.
CCAAATACTTGATCATGTATCGAACGTTAAAAAACGTCAAAGCCCCGCGGCAACCAATCGGGCTGCCAGGCTGATCACCTCTGCACGTTCCATATCTACAACGAAGAGACGAGTATATGAGCAATTGAATAAGAGAGTACATTGCGATTGAAGTGGGAATGGATGCGAATTTGATGCAAGCATCGATCAATTGCAGTGGTGATAAAGGAAAATTGACAAGAGACGAGCTGGACAACAACCACTATGAAGAAATTTCGCAACTATAGCAACACCGAGGGAAATAACCCGAATGAAACCGCTTATCTCAACGAGTGTGACCAGCCAAAGTGTGACCCAACAGAGTGAATCTCACTCTACCACCCAATTATTGCAAGCTAATTTTGAAGGTTTCTACCCAAAATTCCGAGACATTGTTTTTCTACTTCTTCCGTTCTGAGATATCACCAATCGATTATACGCATGTAGTAGTGCAAGATGAATCTCTTCGAATAAACAACGTATTTATTTGCAACGATTAACTCGAGCAAACGATAACAAAAACAGCCGGGGGTAAGCGCATTCAGAGAGATGGAGAAACTGATGAGTGTGGTGCTAGATATAGCTAGGTACCGTTACGGAAAAGGCGTATCCGGAGTGATTGATGTGGTTGATCTTGAGACGATATAGGTAGACCATATTCCATTCCTTGACGTTAAAGTAGTGGACGCGTCATCGGAATAGTAATAATAGTCTGGGAGGGGGAACTCTCACTCTCACCTATTTCCCCCTTTGAAGTAAGTAAATTAGACAGAGATTTCAAGGGAGAAAGACTGTTCCCTGAAGGGAGAGAAGAGAGTCAGAGAAAGGAATTGCACCAACTTGGCCATCCATCCATGAGACCACTCACGACGTAATCTACTAATGGGATTATTATGCAACACCCCCCCCCCCCCCTCTCCCCCTCCCCCCTTCCCCCCTCCCCCCACTTCCCATCTACCGTGTCTCCATTCCAGTACTGTAGTCTACATCTACCAATTACCTGTCCTTCAAGTACTATATGTCTGATTTGGACTGATTATGTTTCCTAAATATGTAATTGACTCTCGACAGTTATCTGCTCTCCATATGGATCCGGTCGGTAGTCTCTCTCTCTCTCGTCACTCGTTCAGTTAACTCTTCCCTTGTCTCTCTTGTCTTTCGTTCATTCGTTGTTAGATAACAAGCATAGTCAGGCTGGTCAATCCAGTATTACACAAACTCGTCTGAGAAGGGAGGGCCTCTCTCTCTCTCTTTGTTCCTTATCTGTCGAGATATCGGGAGGATATTACTTACACATTCCTCCCCTCTCCCTTTCATTCCATCTAATCGAGACATCAATTTAATCCATTCCAACCTCCCTTACTCTGCCATCTCCATTAGTTAGAAGGCTCATTAGCCATCCACTGATCATTGTATTAATATTATTCAGTTGCTTACCGTATCTTTTCGTGTTTCAGTTACCGCAATACTTCCCTCCAGGATGTTAGATCCACTGGGTCGGATCGCTCTTCTCTCCATCATTTTCTCCATTGTCGCTGCACAAAACTACCCTTATCAGGCAGATGGACAGAGGAATTATGTGGTGAGATGAGACATGACCCATATGAAATATTATTGGGTTGACTTTTTTTTATTCCTATGATTATCTCACATTTATCACAATTATCACAATTATTAGTGCGTATGTGCTTATTATGGTTCATTACTTCCATATTTTGACGTATTATTTACTCTCCACTATCCAGGCCTTCTTTCAGAAGAATCCTTATTTACATGTTTCAAATACATCTGATCCCTCACCCCCAATCATCTTATCATCAGGAATTTGCCTCCCCTTCATCTCTTCATGGAATTCCGAATGATGCTTTCCGAGTTCCCTTCCCTCAGATGTATGATTCATACAGGAAAGAAGCTGATCAATCAATCCAGTCTCCACCCCTCATTCCTGTCAGTTTTCAAAATCCATGAGCCTCAAAAGCAAATGTGAAATAGTTGGATTAAGGAATGGATGTGTTATTGCAGGGAATGAGTACATCAACAGATTCCTCTGGTAGAGTCATCACTTCTCTCTCCATGGGATTGAGAAGGACGAAGGACGATGAATTGAATGAGATCAAGATTGTATCCAGAGAAAGGTTTCAAAAATCGTTATTCAATCTAGTGGTTATTTTCAGTCATTTTTATAAATTTTGAACTATCCTCATGGCAAGCATGTGTGAAGATTCTAGAAATGAATCAATAGAAAGAATTAAATTGTTTGCAGGATGGTTCACGGTCTGAGAGATGTCAATAGAAGGACAGGACAGGAGGAGGTGAGTGGGCGGGGAGGAGGGAGGGGGGGATGAGAGAGGGAGGGGGAGGAGGGAGGGGGGGATGAGAGAGGGGGGGGGGAGGAGGGAGGGGGGGATGAGAGAGGGGGGGGGGGAGGAGGGAGGGGGGATGAGAGAGGGGGGGGGGAGGAGGGAGGGGGGGATGAGAGAGGGGGGGGGGAGGAGGGAGGGGGGGGGGATGAGAGAGGGGGGGGGAGGAGGGAGGGGGGGATGAGAGAGGGGGGGGGGAGGAGGGAGGGGGGATGAGAGAGGGGGGGGGGAGGAGGGAGGGGGGATGAGAGAGGGGGGGGGAGGAGGGAGGGGGGGGATGAGAGAGGGGGGGGAGGAGGGAGGGGGGGATGAGAGAGGGGGGGGGGAGGAGGGAGGGGGGATGAGAGAGGGGGGGGGGGGGGAGGGGGAGGGGGGGATGAGAGAGGGGGGGGGAGGAGGGAGGGGGAGGAGGTGATTCCCCTCTTAGGTGCTACCCGCTGCGATGACTACTATCAACAGTGGAAGACCAAGAAGGAAACCGAGAGTGGAACAGAGGAGGAGACCCACTAGTGAAGAGTGAGGAAGGGAGAGAGAGGGAGGGAGGAGAAGGAGGGGAGAGGGAGAGAGGGAGAATCATTCCAGACTCTACTCTGATATTTTCCCATCCGTCATTGAATCTTCGCACTCCTCTCTTGATTCCACCCATCAATTCACTAAACTGAGAGATGTCATTCCATCGAGTATCGAACAGAGACCAGCCAAGGGAATCAATCCCAATTCCAACACGTGAGTCATCCTTCGATCTATCCACCCATCAATTATCCATTTCCAGTCTCGTCCGAGTCTTCGCAGCTCAAGTCCCCACTGCACAGTCAGTTATCTAGTGATACCGTAATCATACCGTACTCCATTGATATCAGGATCGATCCGATTGATATAACGAAGTCGATGGAGGTGGATAAAGACATATATGATCCACTCCCGATCGATGAGGTCCATTCCAATGAATTCGTCGCCGGTGAGACATTCCCTCACAATTGAAACTTCCATACAGTTAATGACTTTCTTTCTCTATCTACATGAACTCTCTACAATGATTGGACACTTGTGCAGGTCCTCTTCCTCCCGTTCACGCTATGGAATCCAAGGAGAATACTTCATCAGAGACGACAGAGGGAGAGGATGAGAATGCCCCTCAACCCCCTCAACCTCCTCCTTCCTCCACCACTGCTCCTGTCCCTCAGACCACTCCCACTCCATCCACTACTACTACTGAGATGATGATGACTACTCATCAAGTGAGGAATATAGTCATTCTTTCAGCCGAATATCTTCCCATTTGAGATCATTTCCATCCACCATCAATACTCATGTAAAATAGTTTCTAATTTGTTGGATTATTCAGTCTCTGTCAACCCTCTCTCCCGTGGTCTCATCTCATTCTCTTCTTCCTCGTGGTAGATTGGAGAATATTCCCTCTTCTCTTCTGGCTGATGTGGATGGAGAAGAGGGAGGAATTATCCCTTCCAGTGAGAGAGAAGAAGAGATACTCAAGCAGGAGATAAGGGTGAGGAATGCAGAATTTAATAAATAGATAAAGTTAGCGGAATAAGAAAGGATGGAGACCCTTGAAGCCCAATTTATCACATTCTGTAATAAAAAATAAAATAATTTTTCAGGAAGTCAAGAAAAATGCTGAAATGACGAAAGAAGAGATGAAGAAAGAGGAAATGAGAAGGATGGAAGAAGAGATCAAAGAGAATCAAGTCAAGATCAATGTGAGTTTGATAACAACTCGAATTTGCTGAAGTGATAATTTTTCTTGAGAAGAAGCGTGCCGCTAAAGAGAAGGATATGGATAAAGATGAAGTAGTGGAGAAGAGTGGAGATGCCCCTACTCCCATCACTAGAGTATGTTGTGAGAGAAGTGAAGAGATCAAAGATCATCCTTCCCTTCTCAGATGATCAACTACCGTCCTCCTCCTCCCCCAGTGAGACGAGAGATTCTCATGGAACCGAGATGTCATTATGGTTAGTTTACTTTCCCATCGACATTCAAACTTAATTGTAAATTTTCTTGATTCGAAATATAGTTTTTATTTGAATGATTAATTGGATTGAGATACGAATCTGTGGGCGATGCATCCCAAGTCAGCAGTGACTTCAGCCACAATGTTTGCCAGAACTACTGGAGGATCGTGTGAGGATTGTCTCAAGATGTGCATGAGCAGTCAGGTGGGAAGGAGTCTATGAGTGATATATATCATTGTAATCATCAATAGTAGTCTTAGTTGTTCGACAATTCGGATTGGGTTGGGAGTGATATGATCTTGTTGATAGTAGTGTTGCAGACTGCTCCATGGACATGTCGATCAGTGACCTTTGATACAGAATGGAAGATCTGTGATCTGTTTGCCATCTCTGCCACTGCCAATCCATTCCATCTTGTGGAATACAAGGGAAGAGACTACTTCGAGTCAGTTATTATTCCCTTTACGATCTTCACTCATTTTTTCGCACTCGAGCATGATAAAGATTGATTCAGATATCTCCCTGCTTCTCCTCCGTCTGATATGGACATGAAGAAGATGGGCGAGTTCTCACTTATTCAGAAGAACGAGGAAGTGGTCACTGAGGTGAGAAACGCCTTCGCTTTCTCAACTAATAATCATTTTCAGATGAAATCTTGTGACATTCGACTGAAGGAACTACAGATGGAAATTGCGAAACTGAAGGTGAGGAATTATTCAAATGCAGAGAATGATTAGCTGTTTTTCTTTGACGCGATGGATGAATCCCAGATAAGAATGATTCTTATTGAGGGTCTTGGTCGATCAGTGGATCACACTTATTCCATCACAACTCTCGCTCCTTCTCTTCCCTTCAGATTGGATGGAGTGAACACTGAGGAATACACTGCCAGTCCACTATCGGTATCACACACTGTCCAATTCCACTTGCATTTATTCAGTTATTCAATCTATCAATATTCGTTGGCGAATTCTCTAATCATGAAGATATAATGAAATATAAGTGATGTATAAGTGATGGATTTTGTTGTTTGCAGGCCTCAGATATGCTATCAGTAGATGGAGGAGTGGCAGAGGGATCAGCCAGTCTCTCCATGCAGAGAGAATCCGCCAAGAGAGCCTCTGATGCCATGGTTCTTCTCCTCCCAATACCATTTAACAATGAAATATCATATTTTTAGGTGATGTCATCTAAGAAGAAGAAATTGACCATGGAAATAGAGACACCCCTGATGAATTATAGAAGAAGAGTCGGAGGAAAGAATAGAGGAATTGGAATAAAGGTAGAGATGAAGGGAGGAAATGAAGATAAGGAGTAAATTGTAGATGAGACGAGTGGAGGAGAGTGGAGAGGAAGGAGAAGGAAGTCCCGGTGATCAATTCAATCCGAGGAGTGGAAGAATCACTGAGACACACGTTAGAATGGTCAGAAGCTTCGAGAGATCGATGGATTTAATTAAATTTTAATTCTTCTAGGTGCATTCCGATAGAAATCCGATGGAAGCACATAAGGAATTCATGCGGGAAGTCAAACTATCCAAGTATTAATGCTTTCAAAACTTGAAACTTCTGAATTAATCTTTTCAGGGTAAACGCTCGTGCTTCTGCCGTCTCGACGAGCATCGGGCAGACACTCAAAATGGTGTGATTTTGTAGGATTCCAAATGATAAATTAGAGTTTTGAGGGAGAAATGGACAGAGACTCACTGGCTGCCCAATTACAATTGGAGAGCGACGATATCAAGAATGGTTACTCCCTTCATCTATCGATTGATCTTTGATCTCTTCAGCCGGAAAAACTGGTAGAACCGCAGCAAACATCAATATGCCCAAGGGAGGAATCAAAGTTCATAAGATCCCCGTATCTTATTCAATCAACAGTGGTAGTTCAGCAGAGGGAGAAGGATATGAGAAGAAGGTGATTTAGAACAAAAATAATGTAGAAACTTTTGGGCCCACAATGTAGTTGATCCGTCTCCATCTCAGAATCTTGTTCCTCCCTCTCCGATAGAACACGAACAAAGTGGAGTGAAGGCTCTCCCATACGACGAAGATCATCCTGAACCACTTGGAGGAGATCAGAGCACGGTTGGAATGACTCTCTCTCTCTCTCTCTCTCTCTCTCTCTCTCTCTCTCTCTCTCTCTCTCTCTCTCTCTTCCATCATGACAATCTCTTGAGTTGCCTCCCCTCATCGACCATCCTACATGGGCCATTCTGGCAGCTTCCAATCACGACCAGAATACTCCTATGGGAGCTATTGTTACCAGCAATCCCGTACGTTCCTTCTTAGTTGTCTAGAATGATTCCAATTACTGAAAATCAATTCCAGTTCATCTTTTGAATGCTAACTGAAAATATCGACATGTTCAAAACAGAGACAAGAATGGAAGTTGAATTGGTGTAATTGAATGAGTGTTTTCCCAGCCCTCGTGTCCTGGCCACGCCCATCACGTTTTCGTGTCTTTCGCTCAGACAGACGTCGTCAGAATTGGACAGATGAAGGTTGTCCATCTCGATCTTTGATCTCTCACCCTCTTTCTCCTTCTCAGGATTGTCCCGTTCGCTCAGTGGAAGAGTGTGCACGAGCCTGTGATGGAGAAGATTCATTCGAATGGTCCCATATTCAACCTTCTCCATACTATTCACCCATATATTTCAGTGTTGCTTTCGTGGTTGATATTCTTGGCTGTCATCTTCTCTCGACGAGACCCGATCACAGGTGAGCAATCGTTTCGTTGAGAGATCATTTTTGTATGATAATGATATGCAGGAACGGTGTCTCTTTCATGCCCAATGCGGGGGCGACTTATGCAGAGAAGATCTGTATGGGAAATGGACCAATCCATCGTGAGTACAGAGACATTCAACCTCACTCAACATTAAAAACGAATGGACGAATCTGAGCACTTCCTCTCTAGAAAGAGTTTCCTATCAGTACAATTAAATAGGGTCAGATTTCTCCGTCCATTCCATTCTTTTTCCCTTGCAGTCCACGGTATTCTGGGTGCTGCGAGGGAGCATCTTCTTATCGGGACTGTGACTACCATGGCAAGCACTGCCAGTCTATCACAGTGCATGTCAGTATCCACCTCCTTCTCTACCATTCTCCACCATCGATGCTTTACAAGCTAAACTACGAAACTATAATTATAGAACTAGCATTAATAGCTTTGAAGTTGTCCACTCGATTCTCTTTATTGTAGTGAGGAGTGTGCGACCTCCTCCGTCAGAAGAGGATTCCCCTGTGCAGCCGCCATGTGGTATCCACGATATGATGCCCAGGTGAGAGAAGAAGGGGGAGTTTGTTGATAGAGACAACAGATCCCCCCAAACTATCTCGGACTGTCACAAGGCTGACCCTCCCAAGCCATCTCAATTTAATCACCTTCCTAACAGGAAGGTCATGTTCCAATATTCTTCGCCTTATCTAACCCGTCTCGTCCAACGTGTGATCCTCTGGTATTTCCTACCTAGTAGGCTGCCTAGTACGGAGGGGTATCAGACCGTATTCCTAGTAGGCAGCCTAGTAACCAGCTGAGTGATCCAGACGCTCGGAGATCCTAGTAGGAGACCTAGAAAGGGTTCCAAGTTGGCCACTAAGTACGCACTTACACATACTAAGTGGCCTACTAGGAACCCTTTCTAGGCCACCTACCAGGATCTCCGAGCGCATGGATCCTCGGTTGGGGCGGCCTACTAGGAATGAGGGTCTATTACCCGTAGTTTCAAGAGAGCGCGCTGTCTATAGAGAGTCTGCCTTCGTCTTCTCAAATAAAACAGAAAACAGATTGATATAGACAAGTGAATGATTTACTAATACCACGAGCAAGTTATCCAAGGTAACAGCACGCTTTTTGAATGTACATCATGGAGGGGCTTCGCTCCACAATATCCATGATGTCCAACCTCTTGCGTGGGGAGCGATAAAAAACAACAAAAAAACTTACTTCTTGCTAGGAAACCCCAGTAGAAAGAGTGCAATTTGCAAACCGACAAGTATTCTATGAGGCAATGAATACTACAGTAAATGAAGTTTAAACATCCATTCTGACAGCAGAGCAGTCAAGTGATCAGATCCCTTACAGTGATCCTTGTTCCTAGTAGGTCACCTAGTAACGGCGGCCCCTCTCTCTCCCGTCACCTTGTATGTCACCTATAAACGTTCAACTCCTAGTAGGTGGCCTAGTAAGTATCCTAGTAGGTTGCATAGCCTGCCACCTACTAGGAAAACTACTAGGTGGCCTACCTACTAGGTGAGAAATACCAGAGATCGTTCATCTCTCTATATAAGTACTCACTCCTTCTGTTCTCTCGTTCATTCCAAATGAACATATACAAAAATTGGAACAATACAGAGAAGAATAGCATGGCCCCTGCGCAAGGATGACACGCAAAATCGTGAAGCGTTGATTTATCTTTTTTTTATGAGTTTCTTGCTGAAGAGTTCTGTTCCATGATGCCTAACTGGATAATCTTTGATTTCTCTTCAGAACTGCCATCTCTCGCAGTCTTCTCGTGTCACTCGAACCCAAGGAGCTCATTTGGTTAGCTGCCAACTATTTATCACCTAAAACAAAGCGAATTATTGATTGTTCAGATGAATTCGAATGCGATTTACTTCGAGATGCCTCCTCCTTCCGTCCTCCATCGGCACGTTATGAGTGCCATCAATTGAGAATATCGATTGATCTACCGTATCCTACAGTCTCTAGCTCAATCCAGACGTATTTCCCTCTAGTGTGTCTTCCAGTTGAGGCCACTCAGCCCTTCTCCCTCATTCCTCTCCATTCTCATTATGTGATGTGCATTCACCTCCATTCATCCACGGGTTATACACCACCATGCAATGTCCACACACTATAAACTACTTCTATTTATGTTCTCAATCTAAAACTAACAATGATGTACCACAGAGTATTCGTGCAAGTATCAAAATGTTCTTCCATTCCACATCTCTTCTCGGGTACCAACTAAGAAGAGAACTTCCATTGAACATCCCATGCAGAAGGCGGTTTTTGTCAATTTATAGTTCTTCATACAAATTCTTCTCTTCCAGATAGCGTGTAGAAAAGTGATCTCACTTCAACAAATCAGACGTTTCACTGTGAAACCGAAAATTTGGAAAAATTTTATCGGTTAACCGAAAGATGTGCGCGAAATTTCGGTTAACCGAAAACCGAAACGACATCACTAACGGACAGACAAACACACATTCTGACTTTATAATAGATAGAGTAATTAATCAGAATTTTGGGATTGATAATTATGATGAGAATGATTTATTTCGAAAACATTGAAAGTCGCGTTTTCCGCTCGTTCAGTGACCGGACAAAATATTGGAAATTTTGATATTTCTGAAAGGAGAGGATAACAGTCTCAAATATGTTCCTTGATAATACACTCCCATAATGTGCGATTACAACGCACTTGGTTAGAGATCAACATCTAAGATTGTCGATGCTGGATAAACGATGGTACAGAACGTACAATATTTCAATAGCCGATTTTCATTTTCATGTAACTTGGACTTAACTTGGTACCAAAAATATTTTAGTATCTGAGAGATATAGTAGTGGACTATCACTCGATAAAACTTGGCTTTGAAGAATACATTCTCTAAAGATTACAGCGACTGCAGATAAAGTTAGATTTTTTGTGAAATAATCAATGTTGTTCACACTTCATTTTCTCAAACACTATACAAGCGTATCTAGATTCTACCATATAGCATTAATGCTCGATCATACTCCTAACTAACATATTGTGGACAGGTCGTGGAGATTTAACACAAGCGACTTGGACGAGGTCAAACTTCACTCCCAGAATCGGTCAAGACTTATGCACCAACCTGATAGACAAAAAAAATTCAAGTAAACAGAGCAGAAATAAAAATGAATCTCCAATATGAAGATTACCTCGTAATAATCCTCCTTTTCCTACATACATGATATTGTTTTCTTCAGCTGATTGGCTTAGCGAGTGGCCTTTCCATTCTCTTCTTCTTCATGCAAGCTACACGTGAAATAGCCGAGGAAGCTAACAGTTTTGTTAAGGTCATCCCGTCATTTAGATTTAAAATTTATTTTTTTGGTTCAAATATTGATTTTGATTGGCAGGATACTTGTTATATCATGATAATGGTCCATCAGTGGGGCTATGAGAGTGAAGAGTTCCTCTCTTTATTCCACACGGTCTCTCCTCACTCGACCGGTCTAGAGATTGTGTAGAATGAAGAGACGAGCCCTAGTTATGGGTTTTTCCATTGAGTAATTAGTGATTTCAGGAATATCTTCTATCGATGGGAATGAGCCGAATTCTCTACTTAGTTCATTATCTTATCTTCAATTTTCTTAAGGTTAATTCTCCGATAGATAATTCATACTAGTAGTGATCGATATATTGAAAGGAGGCGTCCCACGACCGCGCATGCAAATCGCAAGGCCGAGATGAGCGAACCGATTTGCATGCGCGGTCTCTTCATTGTCCCCTTGTCCCTCTCTCGTTGCCTGCATCGTCAGGCCCGATTGGCATACAGCCAATTCCTCATAGCTCTGTTTAAACGAAATCTCAAAACATGGGAGTTTCGAAAGTCTGGTCGGGTACCAGATGCCCACAATCTCACATCGAGAACTCATACAGTCAAATGGTCGTGGGACACCTCCTTTAAGTTGTGGATAGTTGTGATTGGTAGCTCGGCTATTTATGCATACACGTTCAAATCGGTATGTGAGATGTCTCATCTGATGAGAGTGAGAGTGAAGTCCATTCCAGATGGCAATTGGCTTCTATCTCTTCTTCATTTACTCTATCGCTCTCATTCCTTGGATCTCGATGTCAATCCTGATTGGAAGCTCCTTCAAGAAACCAGTAATTTCCACTCTTGGTTATTATTAGTCACTAAAATTTGGAATAAGTATGTTTTGAGTGGCGATGTTGCTATGGATCATGATGGTGGTTGCTCCAATAGCCATAACGGTGGATAGAACGGTATAACTTTCCTCAATCGGGTTAAATGAAATGACGGATGATCGGGGGATTTCCTTCCTCTTATCCATCATCCCTCAATATGCAATTGGATTCATTTTCGAAGTCAAAAGAGAAGCCGAACTACGAGGTTAAATTTAGTAATAATCCAATACGATTTAATACATAATTTATGTAACATAAAGAATGAATAAAATACAAATGAAACGTAATAAGGTTTTAATATTTATTATTCATTTTAGAGATGGGAGCGAGTCAGTTTGCATATTGGTTCTCTCGATCCGAACCAATCTCAATCGATGACAAAATGGGAAGAAACAGAGGAGAAAATGGAACGAGATTTTCACATAGACATTAACCAGAAATATCAGAAATAGAATCGGGATTTTCACAAGGATTTTACATACTCATTCTCATTTTGGACGCTGGTCAGTTTGAGTAGAAAGTAGATGTTTGATGAATGCATTGATACTTCAGTTTTATATTTCTTCCTCGCGGTGTTCGTTGATTGGATGCGTAGTTCATTCGAGAATCCATTGTCACTGTTATTGTCACTGATTGGAAAGAAACCGGTATCCTCAACCTTTTCTCCCCATCTCATTGTTTTGTCTTTAGTCAATTAATGAGGAAGAGAGCACGAAATTTTTGGGAAATCATGAAGAGAACGAGAATCAAACGATTGCGGATCTTGTTGTTTGTGAGATTCTTTGTCCAAGTGAGAAGGCATCCATTGTAGATCGAAGACGTGCACAAAATGTATCCATCTGGAGAATATGCAGTCAGGGGAGTCAACATGAGTATGTACAAAGGACAGGTTTGATCTACCAATCAATAATCCCATAATCGACTCTTGTAGGTCACATGTCTTCTTGGTCACAATGGAGCAGGGAAATCGACAATATTCTCAATGATCAGTGGAATGACTGTTCCCACTAAAGGGCAGATATTGTGAGGATGAGAAGATCCATCCATTGCCATATGTCTCCCTTCATCTCCCTTCAGGGCCAATGGGAATTCCAGTAGGAAGGATCGGCAGGAAATGATTGAATATTGTCCACAGTATAATGCACTATTTCCCAAATTGACGGTGAGAGATGATAAATCTGAATGAGTCAAAATATTAATTATATTAAGGTTGACGAACATCTCAAATTCTTCGCTCATCTCAAAGGAATGAAAGGATATTCGTGGAAAATAGTGGGAGATAGGATACTAACTACACTCGGAATGAACAATATGGGAGGCTCCAAGCCCAATGAGCTCTCTGGAGGAATGAAGAGAAAACTGTGCATTGCCATCTCATTGGCTGGTTGGCCTTTGATATTTATATAGACGAACACTGCCATTGTCCTCACTTCCCATTCCATGTTTGAATACTGACTCCTCTTCTCTTTCTCATAATCCAATATCAGGGATGAAGTGGAAGCTCTCGTATCCAATCTAATCATCATGAGAGAATGATCGATTGTAGTGGAGGGACCCCCTCAGATGATCAAGAATCAGTGAGTCGTTCTCACTTTGGAAATTCGAGGAATGATTCTATTGGAATGAGTCTATTCAGATTCGGAGATCATTCTAACTTCAATCTCGTGATTGAGAATGTGACTGATGTAGGACAGATTGGATTACTCATGTAGTTAGACAGATAATATTAATCTAAGGTCACTAATCACGTTCTCTCCACTTTCCCCCATGCAACTCTCTACGCTTCAGCCAGTCTCAGAAACATAAAATATCGAGTCATGGCGTGGAAAAAGTCAAAGGAGAACAGAAAACATTTGAATTCCCGCCATAGCGTATCTCAGCTCCCAGTGAAGCTAGCGACTTGAAACTTGGAATATGGGGTGGAAATCCTCTTTCCACCCTAAAAACGAAGTTTCAAGTCGCTAGCTTCACTGAGAGCTGAGATACGCAATGGCGGGAATTCAAATGTTTTCTCTTCTCCGTTGACTTTTTGCACGCCATCAGTCTCTCTCTCTCCACTTGTTTCCATCATTCAATATTACTCAGATTCCTCGTCAATCCTCTGATATCTTCTCTGATTTATTCAAGAAGGTTTCAGCTAGTGCAAAGGGACTCAATGTCACTGATTTCTGCTTCACTCAGGTAGGCTCTCTCTCTCTCTCTCTCTCTCTCTCTCTCTCTCTCTCTCTCTCCCTCTCTCTCCCTCTCCCTCTCTCTCTCCGTCTCTCTCATTCATTCATATCCTTCAGGCCACTCTGGAAGATGCCTTTGGCTGCGAGTGGCCATATCCCTCCAGCCCCACCAGTCCCTCCCCTCGCTCCTCGTTCTCCTCTACTTCCTCCTTCTCCCCTCCCTCCTCTCGAACACGTCCAATCTATCGATCAACTAGTGGAAGTAACAGCTTCTGCAGCCACTCTGACTGAAGCCACTGCCACTGCTTCCACTGATCGTCCAGCTCTCAATACTGACAAGGGATAGCCATTCGTAATAGTGGAAGATCAAGTATCACTCATTAACATCAGTAGTCAGTACCAGAACATAAACATATATGTTGTGTGATTAAATAAATAACGGTCGATTGATGAATGTTTTCTACGCAATGGATTCTCAAAATAATGTTTGCAACGGATTATCAAAATGAATTTCTTCTCAAACCAAATGAATAATGTGATGTATTTATGGACTGGATTTAGAGATAAGAAGGTATGCATTTATCGACCCGATGATCGAATATCGTAATTAATCCATCGAGTACGAACAAGTCTCACCATGCAATAAATAGACACGGAAGCCTCTCAATCTACAATTTCCAGTAATTACATATAAAATCTAACACACATCACACAACCAGAAATGTCGCTGGGTTACAATGAAATTGTGAGAAGGTACAAAGTAAATAATTGCGCATCTAGGAATGAGCGTGGGGCTAAGATTGAGGAAGTGAAAGAGGCAAAGGCACGAGGGACCACAACAAGAGAAAACTATGTTGACCGGCATACTGTAAACCATATACCGTATTCATTTAGAAACAATGAATCAATCGATATCACACTATACAACATTTTCTTTCTTCAACAGCTAAGATTATCGTCCCAGAGATAAACAAAATTTTAAAAAAGAAAATACGATACAGTTGTTAGATGGGATGGGAATGATATGGGATCTGATAGATATACTATGTACCACTCTGGAGTTAGAATAACTAGATAGGCTTCTATTGCGAAACATTCACATTCTGGGGCAGAGATTTAAGAAGAAGAAGAGTTTGGTACGATTTGAGGGTGGCGATGAGGCTCTTCTCGATCTGAGATATATATTTATTACTAATCGATAAAAATTCGTTTATAAATAGTAGAATGTGATTGTGTTGTGACCTCTGGATCAGCATGTGAAGTGGGAATGAGATCGACGAGAGATGGATGGAGAACAACCAATTGAGAGTAGAGATCAGAGGAAGCTGCGTCTGATCGACTGAAAAAGAAGAAGATGAGAGAAGAAGAGAGGATGGAGAAGAAAGAGGAAAGAGGGAAGAGAAGGGAACTGACAGTGCCATTCTCTCAATGAGAGCATCCACGGCATTGAGGGCAGATATCATCTCAAATATTCAGGAATTTATAATTTAACAAAATTAATATTTTAACGAAAACCATTATAAGCATAAAGAGCCCTTCATCAGTGGTCAATACCATAACTCCCCCCCCCCCCCCCTCTACTCCTTTCCGTCGACTGACCTCCATGACTCTTGTCCTTGGGAGTCTCATCTCTCCTCCACTCTTGGCATCTCCACTGAATGCAGTGAGAACTCCCTTGCATCGATCAACCAGAGACACTATCGCTGCCTTCCCAAGACCACGACTGAATTGAGATCAAGATGAGGGAATGAGGAGGGGGAGGGGGACATGGATCCATCGGTCTAAGCTTCAATTATGAATAAGAAAAAATTTTAATTTCTCAATTATCATGGCTTATTGTCGCAAAAATCAAGTAAATAATTGTGGAAGGCGTGTAACTGACCCTCCCTGTGTCTCTCTCGTCATACTGAGCAGGGCATCGAAACAAGCCCTCGATAGATCATGCCGTTCCGTGAAGGAATCTGAAGCTGAAGAGGATGGAGTGATGGGGGAATGTGGACAGAGACCATCACACCCACACCCATTCTACACTATCCAGTCTGTTATCGAGGATCGACAACCGACAGACTACAGTATCCCGTCGTGCATTCAATTAGTACGATACCATCACCACAATTCCCATGGTTACACGGGGGTGAATGGATAGACATGCACACGGCACTTTCACCACGAGGGAAAACAGGGGAAACGATTAGAGAACTAATTAGTAATATTCAAACGGGATACTGACCGAGGACATCCGTTGAATCCATATGGCAGATGGATCCCTTGTTCAGAATAGAGATCACTTGCGTCATGAAAACAGTCTGCAAAAAAATCAATTTCACTCGGCCAATTTTTGCTTCATCATATTCAGAAAATCATCGCTTCGTTAGAAACCACCATAGCTTCAAGGATTGCTTCTCCTAATGAGAAAAACGAATTCAAACCGGAAGAGTGGCAGAATAGGGGAGGATCTCCGTTCTGAGGAGATCAATCATTTGACAGTCCATGAACTCATCACGACGACGCTCATCCGGAGAGAGACGCACGTTGACACTGAGACCATGAGAGTGATTAGAGGATGGATTGATTGATGTCCCGAGGGGTCAAACAGGGGAAATGGACCAACTTATTGGTGAAAAGGAAATTGTTGAGTGCATGTGCCACCTCTTGCCACAGAGAAATGTAGTGATCCGCTGAATTGACAATCTCAATTTGGAATACTCCAAAGATTAATTGACGGAAGGAAGACGAATCGACCAAGTAAATAGCGTGAACCATGAATGAGAGATAAGAATAAAGATGGCTCACGGTTGTTCCTCGCCAGTGGAAGGGCCGTCTTGAGGGTGGAGATGAAGCAGTTCGCTCCCAGTTTCCACGTTGAATCGGAGAGACACTCGTATTTGAGGGAGAGAGGAGAGGAGAGAGACTGCAATGGATGAGATGACAAAGACGGGACATAAATACGCCTACAATCCAAGTTCGTATTCATGACAGACATCATCTCGTTTCCTACTAGAATAGCCCTTGTTCCTAACCGCAATGACCTCATTTCACATAAATAAATGAATAAAGTGAAATAAGTGACCGCGACGACATCGACGACGACTCTCTCCGTGACAATGGCTGCAGCTGCAGCACTGGCCGAGTAATACTCCACTCCCATTCTCATTGCACACTCCGCGAATGGAAGCACTGCTGCACGTGCCCAGTCACCCTGATTCATTTATCATTACTGTTTTTTTTGCTGATATACCACCCTCATACTGATTGTTCGGAAGTAGAAAGGTCAAACAATTTCTCGAAAACTCGAAAAAGGTGCTTAGAAGTAATACAAATATTGAAGTATTACTTCATCATATGGGTTTACCCATACAAACCCAAACATTGTCGCCTATGTTGTTTATGCAAATCCGCAGAAGAGTCGAAAGGTTGCCCTATTTAAGAAAATAAGCCACGGTGGCCGAGTGGTTAAGGCGTGTGACTTATGATCACATGGAGGTATCTCCTCGCGGGTTCGAATCCCGTCCGTGGCAGAACACCTTTGCCGACTCTTATTTCCCTAATTAACTTTGTTTCACTAATAAATAATTGTTTTTCGCGCAACGCATATTTATTACCAATATTTGAGAGATTATGATTGAAATAACGTACTCGGAAATCTAAATTTCGAATATAAAATTCACTCACAAAATCCTTTCCCACTATCCTCGTTTTGACTTGAGATGGTTGCACGGCGAGAGAAGAGAGTTTGAGAAGAAGACGGATGAGAGAAGGAAGGGATGGAGACAATACTGATGACTCTTGGCACTCCTCCTGAATGCAAACTACCGTAACCAACTGTATCACACGAATAACGTAATCTTATTTGCCTTTACAGTGCACATCCCTACCGCACCGCATAGATAGTCTTGATGCAGTCAATGGCAGCTTCTTGAGTGGGAGTGAGAGAGGAGAAGGCAGAAGGAAGGACGAAAGGAGAACAATCGGAGGGAGTCGAACACAAAACCACTTTCTATGATTATTAGCTTTATCACTTCTTCTTTCTTTTTCACAAACCAAATGAATAAGAAATGTTCTGATGCATACCTCCAATAGCAATGGTATTCCTCCCTCTCCCATCTCATCCACTTTCAATGCCTTTTTGACTCTCTCGAAGAGTGGAGGGAATATATGAAGGAGGGTCGTCAAATGGGAGGGACCCGGCAGATACACCTGATGATTATTTAGATTCAACCTTTCCAGATTCCGGATTTACCAATTCTTGAATAAATCTCTATTCTAAGCATAAGTTGATAATGAGTTTCAATCATCTCACCCCTCTCAACATCTCTCTACTCACAGTTTCCTTCCCCATGGGAGTTGGCCTCTCCTTTGTCAATCCCTTAGCCATTCTCTCCCATGAATACCACGAGACAAGCCATAGATCGGGAGTGAGGGCAGGAACCAAGTCTTCCGCCTTCAACAACTCCTCTCGAGGTGTACTGGAATTGGTACATCTCAACATCGATCGATAATCGTCTCTACCGTACCATCCTCCCTTGGCAGTCATATTGATCTCCAGTGTCTGAGCTCCACTCTTCCCTAGGAGAAGTTCATGGAAGCACTTGATACACGCCAGAGATAGCTCCGCGTTCTCCTACAAGAGACAAAATACAGATTAAAAGAGCAAACCGGTCAATTTAAAGCAGTTTGGCCTCTGGCCGGAACCGCTGCGCTTACAATGAAAATCATAAGCTCATTCTTGGGTACTAGTAAGGTCTTGGTCCAGTAATAGGCAAAACATAACTTATTTGTGATTGCAGCCTTGCCGGTGAGAGAAAAATGAATTACTAGTTAACATGGTTGGGAAATCATATTTTTAAACTATTCGGAGCAATACAAATATTGAAGTATTGCTTCATCATATGGGTTTACCCATACAAACCCAAACATTGTCGCCTATGTTGTTTATGCAAATCCGCAGAAGAGTCCAGAAGTTGCCCTATTTAAGAAAATAAGCCACGGTGTCCGAGTGGTTAACACGGATCTTCTGTTATTTTGAAGGAAAATCGACCGATTTTTCCACTAAGAAAAACTCTATGTCTCCGATTTCGATGAAACTTGGTTTATGTGTACCCTTGGGGGTCAGGAGGAGGTCCATCCAGTTTGTTTGGCCAAATATGTAAATTATCGATTTTTTATGATCTACAATTAAAATGACCATAACTCAATGAATATTCATCGTATAGCGAAATTAAAAAAGTAATTCTACTCGTCTTCGAGAAACCTACAAATAAGTCAATTAGACCCTTTGCATAAAAACCCGTCTTCATTATGTTTCACTCGAAAAATCGAATTTTCCACTGTAAAACTACGTTTCTCTCGAAAACGTATTGAAAAAAACCTCCACTTTTATTTGAGAAATAGATTCTACGTACGCGATAGGGTCACTACATATGCCGTTTTCCCTATCTTTTTCGCCAAAACTTCAATTGATCATATCTCACTTCAAAATGCTGGAATTGAGCATCCAAAAAATGAAATCGATTGCTCGCGGTGAGACAGAAAATAAACTCTTTATAAACCTTTTGATTAGACAAGTCCTTTTCGAGTAAAATTACAAAAACTGTCAAAATATCGCATTTTATCGCTGTTTTCGCGGGTTTTAGGGTATAATAGCACCCGAAATCATCTAAGCAATCTAGAAAGTGAATTAAAAATAATTATGCGACCATTTTCCTTTTGTTTGCTACCAAATATCGGTTAAGAACGTATCTCTCTTAAATTTTTCATAACATGTTTGTTATAAATTTCAATTTTTATGAAAGAATTCGACTAAAACTAATCGTATTTAATTCTGACATGCTCGCTCACTCACTTTCTAGATTGCTTGGATGATTTCGGGTGCTATTATACCCTAAAACACGCGAAAATGGCGAAAATAGCGATAAAATGCGATATTTTGACAGTTTTTGTAATTTTACTCGAAAACGACTTGTCTAATCAAAAGGTTCATAAACGAGTTTATTTTCCGTCTCACCGCGAGCTATCGATTTCATTTTTTGGATGCTCAATTCGAGCATTTTGAAGCGAGATATGATCAATTGAAGTTTTGGCGAAAAAGATAGGGAAAACGGCATATGTAGTGAATTGTAGATCATAAAAAATCGATAATTTGCATATTTGGCAAAACGAACTGGATGGACCTCCTCCTGACCCCCAAGGGTACACATAAACCAAGTTTCATCGAAATCGGAGCCATAAAGTTTTTCCTAGTGGACGGCGTTCCTACAATATAAAAGAAGATCCGTGTTAAGGCGTGTGACTTATGATCACATGGAGGTATCTCCTCGCGGGTTCGAATCCCGTCCGTGGCAGAACACTTTTGCCGACTCTTATTTCCGTAATTAACTTTGTTTCACTAAGAAATAAGTGGTTTATGCGCATCACTTACTTATTACCAATGCTGATTTTGAATCTCATTGCTAGCGTCTTTTCCATAATGAGTTTTTTTTCAATTCGAAGTTTTTTGGAACAAGTTGTCATTTTTAGGCCTGACCACATGTTGGCACTATCTGCGTTTTGTAGCCCTTGTTTGTACGCATCGGAATCACCGATGGAACTGTTCTGTCAGAGACGCAGAAGCCGAAAATTTTCAATCAAATAAAAAACTATTTTTGAAATTTTTCGCTCATAACTTTTTTCGTTATTGCTTTATGAGCGACAATAGCGAAATTCGAATTCTCCGCGCAGAAAAAACACCGAAAATGTCTATAGTAAAATATTTCTGAAATGCTCATGTTTCTCGCTAGGATTACTATTTTTGCTGCCATACCACCCTCATACTCATTGTTCGGAAGTAGAAAGGTTCAAAATTTCGGCGAAACTCGAAAAAATGCCTACAAATCAAAAGTATTGAAGAATTTATTCATCATATGGGTTTACCCATACAAACCCAAACATTGTCGCCTATGTTGTTTATGCAAATCCGCAGAAGAGTCGAAAGGTTGCCCGATTTAAGAAAATAAGCCACGGTGGCCGAGTGGTTAAGGCGTGTGACTTATGATCACATGGAGGTATCTCCTCGCGGGTTCGAATCCCGTCCGTGGCAGCTCTTTTGCCGCTGCTTATTCCCCTAGATAACTCACATTGTTTCCTTAAAAAGTAATTGGTTATTACGGGACCAAGACCCTCCTAGTATCTCAGTATGAGCATGTGGTTCAATCCACACTTACTTCCTCAGTGCCCCACTCCAGATACTGCAGCAACTGCGACCATGCAGCCCCGAAGTCATCTGCAAGAAGCATTCACTCCACTTGTATTTCATGAATAACTCGTTGGAAGAACGTCTTAAAATTGGACAGAGCCGACTCTTACCCAATTTGAGTAGTCCATTCCTCTGTGCATTGTATATCTTGACTACTCCCTGCATAGTCTGCATCGCTGTCTCCGTCCATTGCTTAGCCTGGAAGGAATGAGTCAGATCAAAGATCACTATCGAGCTATGAAAGAATGCTAGGATTACACTTGTCAATCATTCAATATGAGGGATATTGAGTGCCCATTCCGCTTTCTCTCCCTATCTCCCTCACCTGTGTATCTCTCGAATGATGGACGAGTAGATCTGATTCCTCCCGCACCTCAAATACAATCATCTGAGATGATTCATCTCCATTTGCACTTGTTTCCGCAACACAAAAAAGATAAGTAAGATAATCGATAATTAGACTGATCTTTTCCAAAATAAAGCCCAATTCCCTTACCTTGGACGCATTTTTCGTCATCGTTTTCACTTTGTCCAGCATGGGCATTATGATCTACAAGTCATCGATTGATTACCGTACTCCTCTCCCTCTCCCTCTACCGTACCTTCCACACCATATGACTCCAAGTGTGTACTCTGAGTGCATGACCATGGGCTGCCACTGTCTGCAGGAGGGTCTGACACGCTGATTTCCTGGAGAGAAGAGAGTGGTAGGGATACACGCAAGACGGATTGCGTCTTCTCATCTCCCATAAGCAATGAGATAGTAGACAATTATAGAGAATTGATAGGAAAGAACCATTTGGAAATAATATCAACTACATAACAATGGAACATTACTGATCTCATGTAACTAACACAATCAGCTGAACTAAAGAAAGAAAAAAGGAAAAAACTAAAGATAGAAAAAAGGGGAAAAAGGAAACAAACCGAACAGCTGGTCGGGGGTCGACGCACAACTCAGAGAGACACGTGTAGAGAACCAGCCAGATCTGAGATATACTCGCTTTAATTCAAATATTCTAGATGCGACATGTTGAAATATTGTAATCTCGAAATGGCTCTCCAACAAGAACAAACAACTTACCTTCTCAGCCGCATCTGGTCCCATCTTGGGCAGTCGACGGAACACAAAATCAGAGATCGTCCACTACAATATAAAAATTAATTTTTTTATATTGCTAGTTTTTTTTCTGACGTGTTAGGTATCACTCTTCATCCATCATCCATCATAACTCGTCTCTCGTCTCTCTCTCTGCTCACCAATTGAGTGAGTGCAGACAGGGCGATATTCTGATCAGCCATTTGCCTTCCGAAGAGAGCATCCGTCTCCACCAATTGCTCCACACACTCTACTGGCAGCACCTGCACAATGTTATTCAAAACAACGAATAAATTTCAAACGACGTCCATCTCCTTTTACCAACATATTATCAGTTTCACAGTGACTTCAAGTAACAATACGTAATGACTCATGGATATGGCCATTCCAAGGGTGATCTACCTGGATGAAGTCAGTGACGACTAGTCGCAGTGCAGTGTACGCGTGGTTTATGAGAGACGCCGTGAATCTGAGAACCAATTCACTCACTTCAGTCACATTGTTTCATTTCTATTTTACGGAATTTCAATTGATTGTGCGCAATATCACGTATATTTTCATAATGAAGATTCCATGTGGATAGACGGTACTCACTGACCCCTGATCCTTCTGGACGATATCAGCCAGTACTTTGACTAGTGTCGTCCATTGAGTCTGCTTGAAGAGAGCACCGTGGGTTTGGAGGATGGACATTAGACACTCAATCTGCCATGAGATACATCCATTATTACTGCACTAAATGCACGATTAATAATTTCTGAAAACATAATTATCCCATATCCCTTGATGAAACCCCATCTCACCTGTCTCTTCCTCACATCAGGAATTGCAATGAGGGAAAGGGCCGAGAGTGGAGCAAGTACCAATTGCTGACGGGCCTGAATAGATAGAGGATAGAACTCCGTTTCACAGATATACGTACTACCGTAATTACCTTTATTTCTTTTGAAAAATAGTGATACCTCTTCTTCCATGGTAGTCTTCGTCTTGAGAGCTGCCTTGATGAGAGTAGTGAGGGAGAGGGCAGCCCAGTCACGGAGAGAAACATGCGAGTGGGAACAGATCTGAAAGGGGAAGAGACAGAGAGAGAGAGAGAGAGAGAGAGAGAGAGAGAGAGAGAGAGAGAGAGAGAGAGAGAGAGAGAGAGAGAGAGAGAGAGAGAGAGAGAGAGAGAGAGAGAGAGAGAGAGAGAGAGAGAGAGAGAGAGAGAGAGAGACGAAAATCTGAATTTGAAACAACAACAAAACATTAGATAACACCTATTTTGACCCTTCATCTACTGAGGAATGAGAATGAACGTACATCGATGAGATGGGCCGTGAGTGGCTTCCATATCACATGGAATCTCTCCACATTCGCTATTCCAACGTGCAATAACTTGGAGATTCCGAAGAAGGAAGGATCACGACCATCTGATGAGGGAGGACAATGATTTAAGGAACTATCCCTTCAACAATTGGATCAGCCGTGTGCCTTCTACCGTAACCTTTCAGGTTCAAGAAATTTCTGAACACCAAAAACATTAATATAAAAACGAACTGGCAGAAACGACGAGAGCATCACTCGAGAGTCGACACAAAGCGGCGATCACGTGATGGAGACCAACCTTAGAATGGAAGAGAGGGAGGTAGATCAAAGATAAATCTATCAGAGATCAAAGATCGCCGCTCACCTCATCCAGATCTTTAGTGCACTCCACGATCTTGTCCAGCTTCTCCGCCTAAAATCATGAAATCATTTACAATACTTCAGTCGCAATCATTCAAGGATCCGAAAGGAGCAAGTCTCAATTTCCTGACTTGGCGATACAAAGGATATCTATTTACTCACAATGACAGGTATATCAGTGCTGGCAGCAGCAGTTGTCACCATACTCATGCTCCCTCCCGATCCACTTCCACCTGTCATCATATCGTTGTATCCTTA
Source organism: Pristionchus entomophagus (assembly GCA_036245825.1). NCBI lineage: Eukaryota > Metazoa > Nematoda > Chromadorea > Rhabditida > Neodiplogasteridae > Pristionchus > Pristionchus entomophagus. The sequence goes on from BTSX01000004.1 coordinate 31,592,694, forward strand.
GAGGGAGAGGAGGAGAGTGGAGTGGGGAGAGGAGAGTGTCAACAACTCTCCTCGCCTCAGTCGGCTCTCGCTCCCTCTCTTTGGTATGGTGCCTTATTTCTCTCTCTAGTAAGTTATCTGGACCTGGTTCCAGTCGAGCACTTAACACTTTTGTTTTCTCTTGTTGTATGACATTAGTTCCATAAGCGAGCCCATAAAGGATGGGACTGCCAAGGCTCGTTTCGTGGAGTTCCCGTGGTCTAACTTCCCCGCTATGATTTCATTGTCAGTGCTGCATCTCGCAAGATCTAATCCCGCTACACCATGAAATATCGTTGTATGCACACTCAAGTTTCTTATGCCTGATTCGACCGCGCATGAAATGCGGCGCACTTTAGAGGAATCTCACTCTCTTTTCTTCTCTCTTCTCTATTCTTTCTTTGGTCTTTCTGATTGATGTCTTCCTTTCCTATTCATTTCCCCCTCTAATGGCATTTCACTGCACGGACTGTCTTGTGTGAACGTGGACCCCTGGTAAATGATTCCGGCTCAGAACCGGAAGCGAGGGTGATCACCTATTGAGATGTTCAGAGCGCTCAGTAGAGCTGTGTGTGATCATCCGAGGATGCATCCAGGAACCACCCGCAAGAACCACAAACTTTCACCCCCACGTCATGATTTTGTGCTCGATTCTGTTTACATGCCTGCGCGAGTTTAACTCAATCAGTAGAGACCTTAGTGGCGGTTCACCACCGTCTGCTGTGGCATTAGGTACTCCATTGTGGTACGGGCTATCGGCCGTCCTGCAATGCGTTTCCACAGCCTGGGCCGCGTGCGCTGCACGCCGTGCGGTAGGTTGCTATATAGGGATCCCACTTGACGCACAACCTACACTGTTTTCACCGTTGTCGCACTATTTGATTGTTGAATTATGTCTGGACCGATAACGGAGCTCCGAATAATGCGTCAATAATTGCATGATTCCCAGACCCGGACAGAGGTACCCAATCTGTCGCGGAAGCCCAGTGAGTGCACCGATCATACGAAGGCGTACACTCGAAAGAGAGCCCGTTCTATGATTTTGCATGTAAGCACTCGAGAAAGTGTTCGATCAATAACTATTCTTCTGAAAATCGTGGGAAAATCGGCCATTTTTTTCGCTTTTTAGACAGCAGAAACCATGTTTCAGATCGCTCACTTTAGCTCAGGGTTCACTGATTGTCCCAAAGCACTTGTACTCAGAGACAATGACCGAGAGAGCCTACCAATGGAAGAGGTTATACCCAAACGGGAGTCGGACTCATCGCCTGAATTTTAACTTTTGATCGAGTTTTATCGATGTCGCGATTATTGATTTCACAGTATTTACTTGTTTTTACGTGTGCCCACGAGAATTGTTTATGTGATCGTCACTCCTATGAGGCACGGGAATGCGCGAAATCGTACTCAACTATCGTGTTTACTGGTATTCATTTGGACTGATCTCGCGTTACCGTATTCCACCGTTGATCTATAACCACTAGTGTTGCCGTTGGCTGACTAGGGGAAAGAGATGTTTACGCGAGTGAATGCCTGTTGCGCAAATGTGACTGGTCGTCTCCGCTTTTCACCCATACAAAGACCCTTCCCATTCCCCGTCGGAAACACAAGCGATCTAAAGGAGACCTTTCTGTACCGATTTCCTGTAAACATCTCTCCTCTTGCCATCTCTCTCCCCCTTCGCCTTTGTTTCCGACCCATCTGATTCATCCCCTGCCTACTTCCCTTCCTCAACAACAATTTCCTTTAGGGACCATGTAGTACCTATTTATTATAAACTTTCTTTATGCAAATATTTCACATTATTCTCAAAAACCCTCCACTCTTCTACTATCTTATCTTCATTTCAAAATATTTTACCCAAATCCTGACCCTCCACCCTCATCTTTCCCCCACATCTCCTTGCGCAAACTGAGAGGAGACATTTTGTCTCATTAGTCGTTTGTCGGCGCGTTTTATCAAGCAGCCAAATGAAGCAGATTTCAAAGGAAATGTGAGTTTGCGCATGTTATTCTTTTTAAGCACCCTTCATTCATCCATATCGTCCTGATCTTATCTTTCGCATAACTTTTTTGCTCTATTATTCTCGGCGCGCATCTTTCTATTACGCTTCTCAATTCTATGAGTATTAATTAGCCCTTCTGAGCACTTATTCGACATTATGCATAACATTCTTGGCTTACTTCTACAGTATTGAGTAATACCGACTTATTTTCAGTAATGTAATGTGTGTTACTCAAGTATGTAATCGCCTCTAAACTGTCAGAAAGCGGAAGAATTGATCATTGTATACAACTGATAATTGCTCACAAACTCCATTGTCTCGCAAAATCAAACTGATATTTTATTTTAAATATTTCCTTATTCAATATTTGCGTATTCTGCAACCTCAATCGCGCGTATTTCTATCCACTCCTCTTCGTTCTATTTTACGATTATTTATCCTCTTTTAGCATAGTTCAATTGTCTTCTCTTTGCTTGGCATGGCCATGGTCGATGTTGCTGGACTCGACCTCAATCCCCTCTGCCATCCGCATGAAGGCTTCACCCTCGTCAGCGGAGATCAACACGCCGTCCAGATGAAATGGAATTGACCACTCTGCATCCCAGAATGTCGAGTTTCGTTAACCCACCAGTCTGCCAACCGCATGATCAGCATAGAGAAGATGCACGTTCCTGATTGTCATGCGACCATGAGCGACTAGGAATAGGCCAAGGATCGGAAAATCGAGAAGTTGATAGGTCTATCGCGCACGAGATTTGCCAAATCAAGGGATCTTCGTTGTTTTAGCCATCATACTACCTGATTCTTTCCAATTGCATGCCAATCTTCGAGAATGAGCTGCAGATCCTTCGTCAATCATATTCCAATCTGTTCACTCACAAGCCGCACCCACTCGCACCAAACTTCGTTGCAGTAAGGGTATCCTCAAGTTGCCATTGCTCTTATTCTATTCCCGGAAGAGCAAGAGACCAGCCCCGTCGTCGAGACAGATGCTATTCCTAGCCCGACGCTGCTGTGCTCAACAACTGAGAAGATGAGTTTAGTCGATCACGAGTGTGTCAATACCTGCCAGATTAATTCTGCCGAGAATAGGTCTCTAATAACTTCCTTTGGGAAGCAGAATTAAGGTTTCTACACTCGATTCGACACTTTGAAGGTTTCGAACTGATCAATCGAAACCATTCGTCCACAACAACTCATCATCATTTCTCACTAGGAACCCTCCTAGGGTGCTCGAGGAGGAATCTCGCGATCCACTGATTCAAAAATGGGACCGTATTGTAAGTTAGAGGAGGTGAGTCTCTAATTTGAGAGACTCCATTTGGATTACTGGTATCCGAAGATCCAAATGACCATGATTTCTTGAACATTTTTCGAAAAAATTTGGTACTCCTCACATGTCTGAAACAGAGGATCAACATTCCTTTCAAAGCCCAGTCACTTCTGTGCTGAACGAATACTATCTTAATGAGAGTTTCTCTGCTCTTCAGTATATTATATATTTTGGTGAACAAGAATTGACTGGAGGAGAAAGCTAAATGTATGCCTCAGGAAGCGCTATCCTGTATTCTTGTTGAAGGAGAACAGTTCGAGTGGCTGCAGATCTTACCCAAGACTCTGCTAGTGCTCAACTGTCAGAAGAGCATCATCATAGGTTTCAGGATATTATTAGACTTCCGATCAGACCGAGTTCTGAACACCATTCTCCCCGAGTCGGAAAAAGTGGTTGCGCCCCACTTGTCCGAGGATTGGAGAATGGCGCAGAGTAAGGATGCGATGAAGAAGGAATGGATGAGACCCGTCAATGACTGAAGCCGCAAGGCAAAGGCATGTGACAACAAGGTGGGCAATAGTGTTCTCCTCCGAAGTTCCATACCTCTCACTGAGATGGACCGGAGATATCACTCAGTATTCACTGTAGATGAACTTCACCCCGAGAAGGTGACTATTCGAGACACTGTAAGGAAATTTCCTTAGACGAGGACAAAATGAAGGTGTAAAGTACCGTTGAGCGTGCGGCCGCGCGCCCCCGACCTCCATTCCAGATTCCCTACTAGCCCAGCGGTTCGCTCAACTCGGTCGTCTCACTCGAGCACCCCGACTGATGCCCACTCTCAACTACTCGTTGCTCGTAGCCGAGATGCAACTCATCACCCGCATCCACCGTCGACGTCACCGTCCAAGAAAGAGATGAAGCAACACCGCATCAGTGAGCCAACCAATATCCATCCGCCTCATCCATACCTTACCATTCAGACTCTATCCCATGAGATTCCGTAGACCCCATAATCAGTGAACATTAGAACAATCAGATCTACCCAAATGCAATATACTGGGCAATGCGCATACTACTATTATTTTAATCGCTTTTATCATCCTCAAGTTCGATATTAGAGATTGAAGCAACTTCCTGCAAATTCTCTCTAAAATTTCCTCAATTTTTTTTCATTCATTTTCATCTCAATTCAAGCGGCGCCTCGCTCGATAAGATTTGCTCTGGCGTCTCATTTCTTACGCGTGACCAAATGTAGACGGGAATCACTTCGAGTTCAGCCATGATACGTTGTGTACGCATTCAAGACTGAGCACAGAGGTCAATCCGTAATATATCTAATCAACCGGTGCCCTCGCTAACTCTGGTCTTGTCGCCTATGCACTTCCTTTTCATGAGTTCTCGAAGATGTTTTTGAATACATGAGAGATCGCTTCTCATATTATACTCTGGAGCAAATTGAAAAGCGATTCAGCCAATATCTTTCTAAATTAAAATTATTAATCTTCATTCTAACAGGAAGTCGCAGATAATCTTCGTATCTATCTTGCTAAATCTTTCATTTCTTTGATATTCATCACAATATCTTCATACCCAAATCCCAACTATCTTAATTCTTCCCCAAAACCATTTTAGTTACCACATTCTTTAGAAATTTTGCTCATGAACCCGTTCCCTCAACTCCCCTTCCCTCAACATTGCTAAATCCTTCGCTCTCAATTTCATTTAACACTCTTGACTTTAGCAATTTTCCATTCGCAAAAAATTTCCATGTACTATCCTATCCTTCCATCGACATCTAATTCATACATATTATATCAAGCAATACCTTAGTATTTCATCTATTATATTCCATAAGTACTCCACTCTATTTGTCATTTTTTCTGGTAGATAAACTTCTCTTCTGGGGTCCAGAAGCTTATTAGGAAGGGAGACGTTGTATCCTTAGAGGGAGAGGAGGAGAGTGGAGTGGGGAGAGGAGAGTGTCAACAACTCTCCTCGCCTCAGTCGGCTCTCGCTCCCTCTCTTTGGTATGGTGCCTTATTTCTCTCTCTAATAAGTTATCTGGACCTGGTTCCAGTCGAGCACTTAACACTTTTGTTTTCTCTTGTTGTATGACATTAGTTCCATAAGCGAGCCCATAAAGGTTGGGGCCCGTTGGGATCGTTTCGATATAAGAGTCAGCTAACTAATTTTTCATATTATTTCCATACCAAATACATTTTTTTTTTCGTACGCAAACTGTATCGTGGTCTTCGAGAATCGATACTTGGCACTACAGTATTCACTCCCCTCACCTCCACTCGCTCCCCCCGACGAGGCTCCATTGGAGGACGATGCAGTCACTGTAATCACACCATCTTTATTAAGGTTCCATAAATGAATGGATGGTCTCCCCTCCTCAGATAACATCTCATATACTGACCCTCCTCCTGATTGTTTCTTCCCATAAATGTTCCTCCTCCACTGAGAGATGGTTTGATGGCGAGTAGCCATGCGATGTGTGCACATCCAGCCATCACCATCTCCCACGACGAACCCCATGAGGGAACGTTCGTCTCAGCTGCAATCATTCAACTCATTTTGTTAATACTGACAATCCGATCGTGTACATGGAAAACAGGTGACTGAGAGTGAAGGACAAATCTACAGGCGTATGCTCAAGTGATTAAATCAATGTGACTAACCACAAGTGAGTAATACTCTGGCTGCCTGCACATTCTTCGTCGTCAGTATCATCTGTTGATTGAGAAGAACGGGAGGAGTGAAGGAGCAGGGAAGGGGAACACCCGTTGCAACCACCTGACACCAGACACATCATATAGTCATGGGACGAACCGTCATCTATCGGGCTTCGCCAATAATCCTTCGCATAGACAATATGAGTCAGTTCGTATGGGAGGAATCTTCCTCTTTCCTCACTTGATGGTACACGAGATGATCTGCAGCTGCTGCAGCCGACCCAGATACTGATGAATCAAGGTCTGCAATTATTTATCAAGGCACTTTTTTTCCCTGATTCTGGATGTTTTTTTTCTTCAGGAAAACAACAAAATAAATAAATGAGTAACAATCTACAAACCAGTTTTCAATTCCTCGGGCACTGGGACTCCCATGCATCGTGCCACATATCCTCCCCCACTACACGAGGGAAGAGAGGCAGAGGCCAGGGCATACAAGTGAGTGTGACGTGCCTCAACACAAGATATTGCTCATACACAGATTACACATATTTTATTGGGGGGGGGGGGACAATTGAAATCATAAAACATCTTTTTTTAAATGTTTCAAACTCACGGCAGCAATGTTGAGTCTGCATGATATGAGAGTGAGAGTGGAAAGAGCAGTGAGAAGAGACTCACTCATCGTCTCGTCGGTACTCAAAGCATACAATTGAACCACATGATATTTCAGCAATAATTTAATGAATTCAGATTTCTCATCTCTTTTTTTATGAGCATTCAATGCCTGACCTGATAAAGAAATTGAAATTAGTTGATTGAAAGAAGTTTAACGATTTTCCTATGATTAATCTTTGATCTCTCTGAGCTCACCTCGTATCCAGCATGAGTACAATAGCAGAGACGAGAGGAGGCTGCATCGCATGGAGAAGAGACACTTCCAATAGAGGATCTAATGAACAAAATACGCTCATTTTAATACCATGAAGGAATAAGGGATCAAAAGGAGCATGAAACAACAAAGTGGAAGAACGGCCATGTTGGATACCTTCATTCTCTCACCTTTCCTGGTCTCTCCCTCTCCCCCCGCAGCTGCTGATCCTGCCTCTATGACACTTCCTTTCCTGCTAATTAACCATTATTTGTTTATCGATCAAAATATCAAAGATAAAAGTATAATATTAAATAAATAATAAGCAGACTTATGGGTGAGTTCATCGAAGGCGACAAGAAGTGCTTGGGAAGCATCGACGACTATTCTGAATGCCCTGGAGACAGAATATCCATCGGGGAGAGACGAGGGCTCCAGTTTGTCCAATGACTCCAGTCTGCAACCATCCACTCACTTCTCATTCACCTCTATTACAACTTATTTCAATCGCCTATTCATTCGAGGATCGAGTTTAAAATATATAAATATAAAGGGGACTAACAGTATGAAGCTCTTCTTGGCAGTGAGTTCATCGATGAATGGGATCCATACTCCATTCACATAGAATCCAGCCAACCCCACTGACTGACCCGTCTCACTATCCTCATCTCCTCCTAAAACGAGGACCATTCAATAAAATAAATCTGAAATCCCATATCCAAGCAAACCATTTCTTCACAACGAATATATTTCTCTTTTCAAAACACCATCTCACCGCTATAATAATTCAAAAGATACCACTATAAAAGATGAAATTCTAACCCGAGCTGAGATGAGTGCGAACGAATGATTGGCGGAGGAAATAGACCACTCCAGTCAGCATATTACGAAGGACAGCATTGGAGGAACGAGCGTCGTAGTTGGCACACAACCAACTGAGAAAAGAAATGATTGTGACTTGAGATCAATTAGATTTTTTAAACTACCAGCGGCATTCCCCCGCCTACGACGGGGGAATCCACTGGCAGACTCCGCGCTTCGCGCGTCGTCTGTCTCCCCCTCCCCCATCTCTCTCGGGAAGGTTGCGAAAGTTCTGGAAAGTTCTGGAAGTTACTATGACGAAATCTCTCTCCTTCCCCTCTTTCACCCTCTCTGAAAAGTTCTGGGAGTTTCTATGACAAAATCTCTCTTTTCCCTCTCTTCCCCCGCTCTGGGAAGTTTTGGAATCTGGAAGTCAGAGAACCTTCTAGAACTTTCCTCAGAGAACCTTCTAGAACTTTCCTCAGAGCACCTTCTAGAACTTTCCTTGGATAACCTTCTCGAACTTTCCTCAGAGAACCTTCTAGAACTTTCTTCATAGAAGGTTCAAGAACTTTCTTCGAACAAAGTAAGAGTCTATAGTTCTCTCTAACCTAAAGTTTGAAGTTTGTGGTCTACCGTTTGTAGTTTGTGGTCTATAGTTTGATCGTTGGTCTTTCTAGTTTGTAGTTCGGTAGTATGATTACTAGCAGAAACTACAGGTGCGGATTGTGAATACAAAAATAAAGTAGTTTTAATTAAAATTGCAAGGAAGGCAAAAAAAGTAGTATAAAATGGTAAACGTACATGCATACACTTGAGTGAATGAGTATTCGATGAAGTGCCTCTAGGGCGATTCCCCTCTGCCAAGGGGTCCTCTCTGCATCCAGGAATCGAATGAGTTGGGACAGGAAGATTTCACACTCCGTCACCTGTAGATCAACCAACATAATCATCATTATAACTAGCAATTTTAGGCAAAAATTCAGAAGAATAGTATAAACAAGAATCTTTTTTTCTAACTCACCAATTTCTGATGGTAGATGTTCACGAGGATGACAATCAGACGGACCAATCGCATCGCCAGAGGGAAATTCGTGCGATCCGCAGAACCTGGGGAAATAGATCTGGATACAGAAATATTTGCAGTGCCTAATTTGATAATCCACCAATATTTATGATAATAATTACTTGAAAATACAATACATTATCAACTAACCAGTTGAATTGGCTATTGCTCTCGCCTGTGCGAGGGCAGTCGATGTGAGCGAACTCAGCTGCAATCAACCCTTTCAGAGTCACAGTTTTAGTTTCAATGACTGCTCATTCGGGAATTTAGTTATTAAAATTCGGAATGAATTGATTGGTATAGCATCCAAACAGATAAGTAGCTAGTCTCACATTGGTATTCTTGATGTTGGGAGAGAATAGTCTGATGACGAGAGGACAGACAATCTCACGAAGGAGACGAGTGAATTCATCGTGCTGAAATGAAGTATTATCAATTCATCCTGTAGGGATTGTTATCATACTAATTTTGAATATCACCAGTTCACCTTGAAGAATACTCCTGGGAATGAATGTAATAGTGTCTCTATCAACTCCAATCCGAGTGTCCTACTCATCTCCTGTAGTCCACTCAGCCACACTGGAGGCTCCCCATCCACCAATAGACACAGATCCTGAAAGAAGGAGAGATTATCCAATTTCAGGATCCCTTACGTGACTTTTTATTGAAAATGATTGTTTTAAAATACTAATCTGCATAGTATTAGCGATTCACAGTCAATGTTCGCGATTAGTCCTAGAATAGATGGTATATGACCTTGAATAGCATGTATGCATCGGCTGCGCATGGACGGAGAGTGGGAGGAGGAACACGAGAGAGAAGATCTGTACCTGACGGGGGAGAGAATAATTGGGGTTATTTAGGATATAAATCGCAAAGAAAAATCCACTTATTGTTAGTAAGAGGGAGCAAAACAACTACAAGCGTGAGAAAGAAAATTGCCAGAGATAAAAGAATACCAGTGGATGATTCGACTGCAACAGAGAACGACGATGACTTCATTCCGTCTTCCTGCAGGCAAACACATCATTTTGACTTTATCCTCATTAAAGTTTCACGTGAGACTGGAGCCACAGTTGAAGGAGGAGTCAAGAGACAAGACTGGATGGGAGGGATGGGAGGGATGGGGGAGGGATGGGGGAGGGACTCTCTCTCTCTCTCTCTCTCTCTCTCTTACCTGGACGACTCTCTCGAATACACTGGCCACAATCTGTCTGACTGCAGCCGATGCGGCATTGATCACTGTCGGATCCTTAGCGAAGCGGAGACGGAAACACATCACTATGCACTGAAACGAGCAAATAATTGGGATATGGTGTCTATCTAGTTTTAAAAAGAAATTATTCCATATATCTAATGAATCTCCTATAACCTTTTATTAATTTCTCCCTCTGCTCACCTTAGCCAGTACATGTCCACACACGACCAATTCAATACTGACGATGAGAGTGAGTGTCTGGACTACTCTCAATTCCTCGCACTCAGACTCAACCAGAGACCACAACTCAGAGACGATCGCACCCGCACTCTTCTAAAAAGAAGATCAATTCATCGACCTATTAAATTGTCGGAACGGAAGAGTATTTTAACGTGTATGCAAGAATTGTAAATAGATTCGTACCTCATCGAGTATCCGATGTTGGACTAGTTTCTGTATGGCCGATAGAGCGATCTGGACTAGTCTCGCATTCTTGGTGGAACAAGCGACGACTAGGGGATGAACCAACTCGGATGAGGCTGATCGCAGATTCTGAATACGATGAGAGGTACGATTTAGAATCACCCGTTTCACGTCGAGTGTTACTTTGATGTAACACGCATATTCCATAATTCATAACTATATACATGATATAACTGCCACATGAATTGTGGTTACCTGTAGCAGAACTGCATCGGCCGAGGCTGAACTGATGTTCCGCACCTTCACTACACACGATTCTGCAGCCTGCAACGGTTGCCTTTACAATGAACACCAAAGAAATTATATTTGAAAATAGTAACAATCGCAACCTAATGCTTTGTAACTGAAGCATAAATCAAGAGAAGTAATTGTTACGCATGATCACAAGTGGATGGATTGGTCTAACCTCCTTGACATGATTGTGCTTCTTCTTTGCCTCAGTAGAGAGAGCTCGGAGATCTTGGAGGACCGCATCGATGATCCTTTTCGTGTCTGTCTGCATACCACAGACTACGGTAGGTAGGTCACACGATCAATCGATGGACTGATTGGTCCTCCGACGATCGATGTTACCTGAGATACGCTAGACTGATTATTAGTTGATGAATGGACGATCAAGAAACTTGATGTAAACATATCTCTTCATCCAAACATTCGATCGATTGGTGCATTCACTCTCACAATACGAGATGGAATAAAAAGGAAGAGATGGAGGATAAAGGAGGACAAATGCCAATATTCCGAGTGAGTGACTACACCATGGGATTGCAACGACACGTGAACACATTCATTCTCACACTCTACAATCACTTTACCGTATGACTCATTCGAGTCAATTGAGAGAATGAATCAACAATATCAATCGATCTTCCTAGGGTAGATCACACGTGAAAGCATTGAAATGATCGAGAGATCTCATGGAACAATTTTGGACACTCATACCAAACCTGTAACAATTAAATGAGATTTACGATGGAAATAACAGAAATAGCAATTTGCAAAAACGATTGGAAATGGGGGAAATACCGGAGATACTTATTACATTATGATTGGATTGTCGATTGGGGAGATCACTAGCGGTATGGCAACACCGATTGGAAGATTACTATGGGGAAAGGGGCATAGACAGAAGGAGTTAGTTCGAGTGACTGAGATGGAACAAGGAAGGGGCAAGGGAGAATAGGAGGAGAGGAGAGATCCCGATGGGAATCGCAGTGAGACTAGAAGAGACAATCACAGAGAAACTGTATGGCACGATCATACTAGTAGTAAAATATATTACAATGCTGTCACCTACATAAAAGAGATGAGATGAAGTATAACAACATCGGGATTAGGTAGATCAAAAGTTCTCAACAGTGGCTGAATCTGTTCGACTCTTGCTTGCCAGTAGTTCCACTACATTCTCGGGGACCCAAGCTCCAATTGCATTGTAGAGCCAGCCACAAAATGATGTACAGTGAGTCGTCAACTGAAAGACATCCATCACACTATCCATCCTATTAATATGTTATTAAACTGTTTATGGTGGAATAAAATTGCAAACTGACCGCCTGGATAAACTCATGGAAGGTGGCCGGATAGTGACAGATGATTATGGAACTAACGGCGATTACCAAACTGAAAGAAACAATTAAATTTCATGCGAGATTTTTTTTAATGAAAAGTGACTGAAAATCAATCTGACCATAGAAAACAGAGGAGAACATTGAGGAAGGCCGATTCCTTCTTGGGGAAGACTGAGACAACATGCCACGCTCAAAGACCATTTCATGATAGTTTTATTTACGATTTTCTTCTTGAGATACAAGATGAGAATGAAACGAGGAACTGACTGGGCAACAATTCTCTATCCGCCTGTTCGATGGTATTCGAGTACTGTGTGTACTGGTTCATGTTGATAGAACGAGCCACTGTCGGGAATGCTGCAATAACACATCCTACTCTCTTGCGCGGTCAGCACGTGATTTATTGATCACTCTAACATATATCGAACCCCCCCCCCCCCTCTCCTCTGCTCACCTCCCTTCCATGTGCATTGCAATAGATGGAGTGCTCCATCAATTCTCTTCCAGTGTTGGAGATGGTTGAAGGCGTAGCAGATAGCCTCAGAATCACCTAAACGCATTTCCTTATTTTATTTCCTAATGAATTAATGCTCAATAATACAAAAATCAAGAGTCCAAATTTCTTCTTCCGAGTCAATGCTCAATGTGACATTGTAATATCATGTGTCTAATTAAACATATTAGACTTTATTTATGTATCCTCCCAATCCATCATACTCTTTAATAGATACATCTCTCACTCACCCCTCCGTAGATAGTGTTCGGGCGGGAGTATCATCGACTTCATCTCTAATAGATAGTAAGGGACGTGGGGATTGTACTCGAATGCCCTCATTATGGCCTCGACTGCATTTGACTCGGCGATGGAGAGACCGCGACGGGCTGAGTACTCCATTGCGAATCTACAAGGGATCAACAATTATCGGCCAATTACAGAGAGAGAGAGGGGCTTCTACAAATGATCACATGCCACAAAGCTAATATTTTAAGATTCCACGAAATAACCCATCTGGGATTAAAAAATAATAATGAAAAATGTGCAATAAAAAACAGAAGATACTTGTCAGCCACAGCCCTCGCCTTGAGAAGAGCCGAGGTGTAGATGAGGACAGCAGAGCGAGGCTCACGCAGATCTAAATGCAATAGTCTACTCTAGTTTCCATCGTATTGTTCAAATGAATAAAGTCTCTCTAAAATAACACTAGAAGAATATAAAATAATTAAAATAAAATAGGACTAACCGTATCCATCGTATCTCACTAGCAATGACTGCACATCAGCGTACGAGCACAACTCGAGATAGCACTCAATCAGATTCTCCTGCACGGCATACACTGATTGCATCGCCAGTTCCTTGTGACACTGCAAACATCTCTGATTGAATAAATAGAGATGATAATTTGAAAAACAACTCAATATTCTTGGAAATTCTAATAATAGAAATGCATGAGTGCGATTGGTGTCACGCTATCTGGATGTGTCTAGTGAACCAATGACAGCATAGCAGACCTCTTTGAATATCTTGATGGCTTCTCTGAGTCTTCCCTGCTTCCTTGCACACATGGCCAGTCGGCGACGGATATATGACATCACATTCGCTCCCTGACCTGCAATCATCTAAATTAGTAAATTAGTTGTGAAAGCTCATTTGTTTCATCAAATCGTCAAATTAGTTGTTCTCAGATTTAATAAGCTGTATAAAATCGGATGGGTGACAATTCCGCAAACGACATTTCCGCAACTCGGCCAAAACGACATTTCCCCAACTCGACATAACTCGATTTCTAGCCACCCTAGGATCCTGACAAAGGTGTCATTCTGATCAGCATTACTTCCTCTTTCTTTTCACACCTCTGCCGGGATCCTAGGTTGGCTAGAAATCGAAGTCACCCATCCATAAAATCCCGTAATTGAAACAAACGATAGAATTCGACAGATCCATCATGGTAGCTCTGGTTGCTGGAAGGGGGTTTCTTGTACTGCATCTCCGCACTTCGCAACGCTTTCCTACATAATGAGACTTCATGATCAGCACAACGTGCCATTTTCCAACAACAACAACAAAATGAATACTCGACGGACCAATAAGTCGAGTATTCGAGAGTCACCTTCCATCCCTATCTCGTTCTTGGATTTAAATACAGAATGAAATATAAAGTGCATAAAAATTCGTTTGTTTACAGATGAGGGAACGAATGTGCTGTCATCCATCTTTCTTCTTTCATCTTTCTTCTTTCTTCTTTCGTTCACCCACTCGTCCACTGACCTCAACATGGCCTCACAGTCAACAATGGTCTCCGATTGTTCCTCTGCCATCATGACCATAGCCATGGCGCAATTCTCATTCTTCTCAAGTGCTTCAGTCGCATATTGGATACGGATATCCGTCTCTCGTTCCCTCCATGCAGCATTCATTACTGCAATTCCCCCATTCATTTACATTTTTATTTATTTCTATCTTTTCTGTTTTACCGTTTCTACTTGCTTTTTCAATCTCAGTTCTCACATACGTTTGACCTTTGTTCAACCTTTAATTTCTTGTCAGACACACCCCTTCACCCCCCCCCCCCCTCTCACGTCTTTCCATCTCTATTACTGTCCCTCAATCCATTCCGTCGTCATGGAAACTGAGCTAAAGGAGGGACGGTAGATTGTCAGCATTGTAAGAAAATGTGAAGAGAGGAATTACTGTTCCCTCTTGTACATCCTTCCATAATTAGAGAAACACAATAAATAAAGCTTCAGACGGAATTGTGGAAAGAGTGAGAGAGAAGAAAAGGAAAGAAGCGCGGGGTGTAACACAGTAAAATCAACAAGGGATACAACTAAGGGAAGGGGGTGAGGGAAACAGACACCACTGATTTCCTCCCCCCGCCCCCATCAAAATAGTAACGGGGAGAGAAGGGGGGGGGGGGAGGGGTATTACAGCCTGTTGCATCGAAAATTAATTTATTCATCTGAATCAATAGTGCCGCGTTTAGCCCTACCCATTCAATTACTTTTAATTACTAGATAGAGATAGATGTTCACATTCGAGGAAAGAAAGAAGGGAGGAAGTGAGGAGCAGACAAAGGGATTCCCTTACGAGAATAGAGAAATACAGGGAATGAATACTATTGCAGTGTGTTCCTCATACCACTGCCTTCCCCCTCCCCCTCCCCTCTCCCTCTCCCACTACCACTGAGAAGAGGGCACTTATGGAGGATGATTGCAGTCCCTATGAATGGGAGACCAAAGTGGAGAACAGCCAGAACCCCAATCCAACCAATGGAAAATTCACTCACTTTTCAAGTCTTCTTTATCCGTTTCATCATCAAGTATGAAGAATGCTTGATGATCTTGAGATGTCAAATTCATATCGTAGAATGTCAAGGGGTCTTGATTTCTCGTCTGCAATATACACTCTATTTGGGAAGCAATGATTGCAATTCGTCCGTTCTTCTGTAATACCTCGTCTCTCCTATTGAATCACCTCTATTCAAATTACTATTGTACCCTTTCTTCCCTCTTTCCCTCAATCGGTTCATCTTCCCATCATTTGTATTGATTCCCTTCTCTCTATATTTGCCCGTATCCCCTTCGTCTCTCTTTTTTCTCTACTTCTCCCTAAACTACAGGAAATGAGCTGTCAGTCTATTCGAAAGCGTGAAATAGCAAAGAATAATGTTAATTACAGTGATTCAATACAAAGAAGAGAAGGAAAGAAGCTCACCTTTTTGTATCTGAAATACTCGGGACCTCGAATGAGTGCGTACGCATTCCGCCAGACCTTACATTCTGCAACTATATTATGTTAACCTGTGAATCCACTCCAATTTATCTCCTATAATACCCCGCGAGTTAGTGCAAATGTCCTAGTTCTCAGACTGAGCGCGCAAACGAGTGAGGGAGAGACAGAATGGAGTGGAGGAGGGATGGATAACCTTCTTGCTCCTTCAGTTTCCTCTGGAGTTCCAACTCTTCGGCGTCATCCGATGATTCGTGGTCTGAGAATCCAGTGAGAAGAGCCGATATAGTCGTGGTCATTGGATGGACGATGAGAGAGGGAGAGAGGGAGGGGAAGGGGGGAAGGGGGAGAGGGAGAAAGGGGACAGGGAGGGGGTTAGGGGTGTGCGCCTGTCTGGTCAGAGGGAGGGATGAGTGAGAGAAGGGAGAGAGACAAGAGACGAGGCGGTCGATTCGAGAGAGAAGGGAGGGGAAGGGGAGGGGGGAGGGGGGGAGGGGAGGAGGGAGCTCCTCCCCTCTCTGACTCCCAGATGGAACGAGAGAGTAGGGGGAGGGACACTATTCAGTCTAAGCCAGTCCAACTCACCTCCGATGCCTGAGGAAGAATACTGTAGTGGAGGTAGATCACGAGTAGACATGGTATAGACGAACACTCACTCCCATCACACTCAATGCACACTCATGGCCCCCACCCCTCCTCCTCTTCTTTCTCTCTCCGTCACACCCTTATCAGTTCAAAGAGATAATCAAGGAGTCTGCACTATTGGATAGTTCGAGACACCTCCTAGCACTTCTCTCATCCATTCATTTTAGCGCCATTTCTCCCCCTCCACGCACATTCATCTGCTATTTCCACCTGTATACATCTAAAGAGAAGTCATTCATTTCTCTCGCCGATAAATCTCCCGCGATTACTACTTTACTCTACTACCCCAGAATATGCATAAAAATAGTGTATTATTATATACGACGATAAGTTATATTCTCAAATTTTTCAATCGTACCGTACCTCTAACTCCCTTGATGGGTCTTGGTGGTGGTTCTACTTCCTCTTCCTCTTCTGTCACTTCCTCCTCGCTGTTCAACTCTTCCTCACCACTGAATTCAATAGATTCGTTTCTAGGTATTCGTTATGAAAGGACACACGCGAAGCTAGTACTTGCATGACATTATTCTGAAAGCGCATTGTGATGTGTTGTTGAATTGAATAACATTAATAGTTCATCTGTCCTAGTAACTGATAGATGAATCAGACTCACTTTTTGAAATACCACCATTCAAAGACGAGGATAATAACGGAGATAAAAGATGAAGTTCCCGTGAGGGCGATGTAGAATTTGGGAGTGATATTACTTAGAAATGTTCCCACTGCAAAGAGTGAATTGGGTCGTGTCATGGTGACGTGGAAGTTTCTCCATTTCCATTATCCTCTCTGCATCACGGCGATAATCGCCTTAGTCGCTAATCCCAAAAGCACTGATTGCATTGGTTATCAGAAGCTGATAAATAGAGAGTTAGCCAATGAAATAGAAAGACGAACAGTGGTTGAATGGCTCCGTCAATCGAAGTGGACCGCGAAGAAGGAAGGTGATGAGAAAAAAACAAAACAAAAAAAGCACCCACAGGCACTTGCTCGTCGATACTCCCCGTAAAAACGATCGAATCATGGATCGTCCCTGGAATTGATCAGGATCAGCTCCAAATCGAGTTCATTGAAAAGTACACGTAAGTAAATACAAGTGATGATCAAAACGTAGGGCAAACAAATAAAGGAACTGCATATTCTGCGAGGAACTCCGAGTGACAATGAATCCAGCCAATATATCAATAGATCAATAAAAAGAAAAATCCAGCCAATATGTCAGTAAATCAATAAATAGAAACAAAATTAGGGCCACCGAACTGGAAAAGTTAGAATCAAGGCCCTCCTTTTTTCAACGCAACATGCGCGCGCGATTCTTGGACATTTTTCTCAACATGCGTTACACAGCCAAGAATCTGGCACGCATGTTGTGTTTTGGATTACTGTAAGAAAAATATTTTTTCGTTTCTCCTTCAATTTTCTGTTTATTTTTGTGCATTTCGTTCACCAGTGGGAGCAGTTCTTCCTTTATTGATATAACAACAAGAAAATGCAAATTTAGACACAAAATGTTACAATTATAGCGAATCGAATCTTCTTTTGAGTCGCAATCTTGTATACTTGCATAGAGATCAAGGACGTTGCCAGACTGACCTGATAGCAGTAATTTAAATCATGCTTATAATTTACAAATCTTACCTCTAACAATTAGTCCGTCGCAACAATTGGTTAGTCATAGCATATATTGAGAATCTAAAACTGCAAGTTCATTACGTATGGACTTACTTTAGATTACGCATTTCTCCATAACACAATCCTATGCCAATTCTGATCGTTGATTGAGGTGAGACCAGCTGAACTGAAACAAACGGAGTGAGGTTGCAAGTTAAGGTATTGAGCGCGACAAAACGATCGATCGTAGAGGACGTACTGATGATAGATAGCTCACCAACCATTTTCGAACAACTGAAGATAGACAATGGAACGTACGACATATTGAAATGAGCAAGGGCAGCAAATAGCAGCAACTTTCAATACATTGCGAAACGGACTATTTGAATGTTTCTCGAACGGAAGTGATTCAGGGCATTCTTTTGCATGTTGCATGCAAGTTTATCGCGCATGCACGATCAAACCGCTCCAAAAAGTTTTCTGTAGATATCGACCTACTCTACAAATGACGAGTGGAGCAGCCTGATCGACAAAGTCTAAGTAGGTCAAAATCGGAAGAATTAGGTTGAGAAGAGGGGAATGAGGCACTTCCAATGAATGAAACACGCTGCTCCGCTCGTAATTGATAAATTATATTTTAAAATTAATATTAGAATAAAAATATAAGGGAAAAATTAAATCCTCGAATCGGCAAAAGTAAGAGTACGCGCGTATTCAAATTCCGATTTCCGTTGTTTATCTTGACAACTAGCAAAACGGGCTGCAGTGGATGGGACTCGAACCTGAGGCTTCGGGCTTGGGAAACAAGCGCGCTACCGATTGCACCACAAGACCATATGTTGGATCGTCTCACGTGCGCTACATGGATGTATGAGGGTGGATCAGGCGAGTAATGCATAGTGGGAGCCTCGAAATCACTTTTTCGATTGTTTCTCGAGAATGAGTTGAGACATCGGAAAACGGCCAAAAGTATGATGTTATTGGGTCCCAGAGGGGTATCTTGGCACTGGTTTTCGCCTGACTGATTGAAATCGGCTCTCGACCCTGTGGTCTCTACGTATATTTTTTATTTTTATAGGCTAGCGAGTGCATTAAGAGATGCAGCCTTCTATTTTAGTCATAGAATCGTTGTGCGACCTATATTTAATCTTCATGCAAAATTTAGAAAAATCCATGGCAGCGGTCTATGTCAAATTAGCTGTTGAACTTTGCTATAACCACTTGTTTCAACACCTTCAATTTATTGATTCTGTTATATTTTGTTTATTGCAGTCATTTAATTCGCTTTTTAGAGCACGAGTTCTGTGCTTTAAGACCTATAAACACTTAAATGAACTATTGCTAGTGGTTCCTATTATAGATACCGTATACCTTGCACGAGTTTGCACTGATTTCTAACTCCTGAACAATAATTTCTACTATATATTGATCAATTATCGGTCCGCAGCTGCCATTTTATTTAATGCCGCCAAGAAAAATATAATTAAAAGTGTTTGAAATTCGCGAATGGTGACCTACTGACCATGCCATGACCAACCGAACCGATTTTGTGCGGGACTGCACCAAGAGGGGCGGGGCTTATATGGGTGGGTCAAAACTCGCTGACTTAATTTTTTCATGCAAATCTAAGTATGTTTAATGAATTCTGCACTCCTGATTACCCAAATGCGCATAAAGAATCAATTTTAGAGGAACCTTAAAATTTTACCCTAAAAAAGTTGACGATGTTGTCCTTATCGAAGAAACACGTGCACTCCAGGGATGATCGTTTTAGGAATTTTTTCTGGCGATTTTATTTATTATCAAGTTTATTGATTTTAACCGTTTTGTCTATACTTTTCTCTTATTAGCGTCCAAACCAATGGGTAGAGTATGCTCATGTTATTTTCTGTGCATCCGGTAATTACTGCGCTAAGTATCTTTATTGCAGATGGTTCGGTGGAGAGGCACTCTTACTCAGCCGTTTTCTGTAAAGCTCTTCAAGGGAATCTGGAACGCCCACCCTCGATTTGCCACGAAGACGGTTATGGTGAAGAACAACGATGTCGACGGCGCCTTCAGTGTCCTCAACAGGTTTTATTCACATTCCAACCACTATACATGTAGACCGAGTTGTATTTTCTTTTGGAATCACGTATTATCATTGAATTAGGGATGCCAAACCAATTCCCAATTCCTTCAGACCGACCCAATTACTTGGGTAATTGGGTCCCCATCCAATCAGTAAATTAGAGAAAATAAAACAAGGAACTTGAAACAATTGCCTAATATGAGAGATATCACCAGGTATCGGTGTTTCCTAATTACTATAAGTCATTTGGACGGTCTCTCTATAACTATTAGACCCAATTACTTAGTAATTGGAATAGGGTTGAAAGCGAAAATACCCAAGTAATTGGGAATTGGAATTGGTACATTGAATGTATGTCAGTGATATAATCTAATATGACTAATTTGGTCTGAATAGGTATCACAGGTGCAGGGTAGCACTCAAATCTTGATTGAAAATATTTTAATCAGATTGATGGAGTCAGAGGGTCTTCTTCACATCGTGAGAAGAACTCAATACTACCAGAAGCCGTACATGCAGAGAAAGCAGCTTTCCATCCAGGTTGGACTTGATTCTACATAATTATTGTCAGGAGTTAAAGCAAAAATATTATGATTTGGGGATGTAAGTACTAGAGTGTCCATAAGTCTAAATACTTATTTATTTTCTTCGTTGTTATAACAATTGTTACGAAACTAAACGAGACTTGCTCTGCGGTGCTATATTGAGAAACTATGGTTCTTTGATTTCGGTACCTGTGGGACTAAAATCCTCACGATAAACGACACCATTTCGACCAGAACACACTAAAATCCATACAGTTGACAACGCTCAATCTGCGAGCGATCTCGACCTCTCGAATCGCATACGAAACTGGCAATTTTCCACACATTTTTCTTGAAAATTTTTTTTCCCTCTAAGATTGTTGGAAGTTATCGAGATTAAATAACGAACGATTGTTCTTAGTGCTGAATTGAGTTCTACGCAAATTTACAAAAAATAAAATAAAATTTAAAATCGACCATCAATGAATGCTCGAAATTGAAATTTTTCGACCTAGTTCTTCCACAACTAAAGATAATTTCCGTTTAATTTTTTTAAACTGGGGCTACAACACCCTCCCCTAATTAGCTATCAATCTGAAGTTCCCAACGTTATTTTCGACAGAGTTGGAAAATGGCGAAAGTAAAGTCCATCTTCATTCATTCATTCATTCATTATTTATTCCGTCATGGGGGCATGTTTACAAGAGAATATCTGTGAGTTGTTACGTAGAACGGAGGTCTGTCGATGGTGTCGAATCGGGTGGGGTCGCAGCAAGGGTATGTGGGGAGAGGGGGAGGGAAGTGTGGGGATCAAAGATCAGAGATCAAGAGGTCAGCCAATTATATATAACAGATGTGGGGGAAAACGAAGGTGGTTGAGAAGAAATAAAGATACGGAATGCGTCATGAGAGAGAGCTACCGATTCGGGTAACAAGGAGTTCCAGGTAGAAATTGATCGAGAAGCAAGAGTGGAATGGGAATTATAAGGGAATTCGGCAATGATATTCGAAAAGGGTGTGAATTGCGGATAGAACGAACTAATGGGGCGTGAACAAGGAGGGAAGATACATCAACTAGATAACGCTTATGAAGAACAGAGTGGAGAAAAACAATATCTGAAACAAATCTACGCTGTTCTAGGGTGGTGAGGTTAAGAGCGCGCAATCTTTCAAGATACGAAACGTGAGGAAGGGTACAACGAGAGTACAATCTTCGCGTGAAATCACGCTGAACCTTCTCAATATCCTTAGTTAATTCGATAGAATGGGTGGGATTCCAAATCACAGAAGAGTATTCGAGGTTGGGTAGAATGAAAGTGGTGAAAGCTTTACAGTACAATGATGGGGATGTGCTATGGAAGGACTTAAACATCAAATTCATAATAGAACGAGACTTTGAAACTACTTTAGAAATGTGATAGGAGAAAGAGAGAGAGAGGGAGAAAAATGAACTCCTAGATCCTTTACAATAACTTTCTCTAGATTCTTATCTTTTACAGTGGGTTCATTTAAGACGACATTATTGATAGTGAACTTTCTACGAAGGTTATGTACGCCGAAATGAACAATGTGACACTTGGTCTCAGAGATACCTAGATTCCATTGTGAAGCATAATTCGAAACAGTATCTAGGGCAGACTGCAAGTCGTCGGAAAACTTGGGTGTCTCAGCAAATAACTTCAAGTCGTCAGCGTAAATAGAATAGTGGATAGACGGGGGGAGGCGATATCGTTAATAAAAAGAATGAAAAGGAGAGGTCCTAAACACGATTCCTGTGGAACGCCTGATCGAACTAGTGAGGGAGGGGAAAAAGATCATTCAATGAAAACAGACTGGGTACGGTTAGATAGGTAAGAGTTAAACCAAGCAATTAGATGATCAGAAATCCCTAACTGAGATAGTTTGAACAATAGAAGTCGATGATCAATACTATCAAATTCTTTTCTAAAGTCAATATATACAGTGTCAAACGAACTGGTCTTTGAGATTCGTAAATAATGAGAGAAAGTCTCAGCAAGATTGGTAGAAGTGGATCTAGAGTTACGAAAGCCCGTTTGGCGGGGGTCAAACAGGTTATTACAATCGAGAAAAGATGTTATCTTATCTATCAGAAGCTTCTCAAAAACTTTACATACTGAAGAAGTGAGGGAAATGGGGCGGAAATCTACAACAACGTTACTAGTTTTCTTAGAAATAGGCTTAACTAAAGCTTGTTTCCACAAAGAGGGATCTTCACAAGTAATGAGGGACTTGTTGAAAATAATCAAAAGAGGAGAAATGAGTGAGAATTTACATTTAGAGAGAACAATACTGGGAATGTTGTCAGGTGTAAGGTTGATTTTGGGGGCTAGATTACGAAATGCACAAAGAATATCAATTTCTGATACGTAGGGGAGGTCAAAAGTAAGAGAAGGGGTCAGAAGAGGGAGAGGGGAGTATTGGGGGAACGAGAAAACAGAGGAGAAAAACTCGGAGAATAAACACATTTCTCGTCATTAGTCAAAAGGGTGGTTACGTTAGAATCTATGATAGCTGAAGGAGTTGATTTAGGAGCTTGGAGCTTCCCAGAGCAAAATTTGTAAAAGGCACTAGAGTTAGAGGTGGTCACAATTCGATTCTCAAGATAACAATGGAAACTGTTCAAAGCAGATTTGAAACGCTTTGACATAGTGTGGCAAGCGACACTATTGGGGGCAATTCTAGAAAGACTCTTACATTTGCCATACAGAATTCTAACTTTAGGGGGATATCTAGAAAACTCGGATGGCCGGGAAAGGGGAATGAACGTGTCTAGAAGATTGGTGATGACATTAGTGAAATATACGTAAGCATCATTGGCACATAAATCGCGTAGAGCAAGTGTCAGTTTTTTTTTTCAAATCCCTCTCCCAGTTTGTAGAGAATCTTTTCCTGATCATTTTGGTATATGGGGTTAAGCATTTTCCGACCCCGTGAGAAAACCGGCAACCTAACACCGCGGCCAACTTGCGTTTTTTGCAGTTTTTCGATCCCAATTTTTTTCCTTGGCAGTTTCAGGATCTCTAACATAGATATTCGTTTTCTACATGCGAAAATACGCCAGAAAATCGTATACTTGAGTATTTTTGTGACTATGAATTTTTCGACCCTGGTTCTGGTTCCTGGTTCCATTTTTGGGTCAAAAAAGTCATATTCTCAAAAAGACCCGAATATATCATTTTCTGACGTATTTTTGCACGTAGAAACCGAATTTCTATGTTAGAGATCCTGAAACGTCGAAAGAAAAAAGTTGTGATCGAAAAACTGAAAAAAAAACGCAAGTTGGCCGCGGTTTTAGGTTGCCGGTTTTCTCACGGGGTCGGAAAATGCTTAACCCCATATACCAAAATGATCAGGAAAAGATTCTCTACAAACTGGCAGAGGGATTTGCTCGCATACGGTCATTGTCAAAAAACGACTTTTTCTCGGAAACGAAAAAAGGTAGCCAAATTTTTTTTTCATTTTGTAGAGAATTAAATTCTGGTCGGGTACGCGAGATTTGGCACTATTTTGACTTTTCGCGGGGCAGTTTTAATCGAATAACAATAATTTGGCAAAATCGACGTCGTGTCGTACCGGGATTCAGAAGCTTCTTATTGAAAAACTGAAAACGCCATTCGATTCAGAATCAAACGTTACCCCTATGACGAACTTTTGAGCATATTCGATTTTTTGCTGTGCCAGACTCTGTTGCACTTTTACTGACTTACGCAAACGGCCTCATATTTTTTTTTCATTGCTCAGTTTATCCTCAATTGTTATCTCTGTCGGAATTTGCAAAGCATAATATTTATTTTCAAAAGGCATAATCATTGGCATATGCATACTTTTATTCATAGCATATTATATACTAATGTCAGAACATCCATATAGGTCTGAATATAATAACGCTAGAATCATATTGTCTTATGTGGAAAAAGATATTTCAATGCAAAAACAGTGAATTCCGAATTTATTTAATGAGACATATCCACAGATGAAAAGGGTCCAAAAAGCAGTCTACCTTGTGGGCGCAGACATGCCTAATTATATCCATTGATTAGTTATTAAGAGATGTTCGAGAGTGTCCCACGAATCAAATTTGTGAAAATGAAATCCATGCATAACAATATGGATTCAAGAAATCCTTCGACCTACCATGTTGTCACATTGTGTTACTGTACCCTCTTAAAACGTACCTTGATTATGAATCACCAGATTATGAATCTTTAAATCCGTGATTTCAATAATATCATTCGGTCGCCACGAGTCTAATTTACATGATAAAATAATTATTGCAAGAAAATAAACCGTTTCACTTGTTATTACGAACGGTCCAATCTACTGTGTTTAGCAATCATTAATAAGGGATTCTAGGCTTCAGTGTTTGTATTTAATCAGTGCATTTTGCGTCCAGGATCACATAGGAGAAAGATCGGGAATATTGGAAAACTAAATAAATAATTAGCGAATATTTTGTTCCGCTCATCATGCCTACTGTATGCTAAACAGTCCATGACTCTAACTGAGTTTTTGAATCTTACAATAAAATATCCACGTAAATAGCTTTTTAACATAACGGTACCTTTTCATCTGTGGACATATCTTGTGAAAAATTAGCGATCTGGAAATTATATTGAACCATTAATCATACTGCGAGAATTGATTTTGTCCATTTTACTTCGAACAATTGGCTTTTAAAATTGTGGTGAAATGGAAGCATCGAAAGGTGTGGATATTAGCATTCGTATGTATATGCTGTAATTGGAAGCAGAATAGTGTAAGAAGTATGAATTGTTCATAATTCAGATATGAAATACTATTATTCCAACAACAAAAATGAATGAATGGTGTTGAGGCCTCGACAGCGATCTTCAACGAGGATATGCAGGGAAAGATGCGATTCCTAATGAGAAAGAACCGAGCCGATCCCTTCCCCGGACAGATCACCACATAATTATCTATTGGTAGGTTAGACTCAATCACAAATTCTCTAGTATCCAATCGAATTGTTGATGATTTTCCCATTAGTTTGTTCATTGTAGCTATGTTTCCGTTGAATTCTTTTGTTCTGTTAACAGAGATCTCTGGGAAAGAAAAATGGTTTATACCACAGTAACTTCAATTCACAGATGCGTTTCGTTCACAGAAGGGAATGAGTCAGTGTTAGAGTGGAATACAGAAAAATGAGGCAAGACAAATCTGGGTAGTTATTATAATAGTAAAAGATGGTACTATAACTAGATGAGTAAACAACGAGAATGGCGATGGTTCGATCTCATTCGATGACCTACCGTATGGTAGAGATACTGTAGAAAAGGATAGATTATTGAGCATAAATCGATCGCCTACCCTAAGTGAGAACTAGAGCGAACATCATCACATCATTAACAATTAGTAAGTAAGTCGAAATAAATGAGACTGAAAATACATCAATTCGGAACAATGTGAACAATGTCAACAAGCTTGGCCACTGGTTGAGATTACGGTAAATGATAAATCGGGGCAGTACGGTATCAATTGACGGATGGGTGGTTTAATCGACTTTGTGTGCTCTCCTTCTAGTGATGACTCCATTCCTCTCCTTGGTCTCCTCCTTCACTTCTTCCTTCTCTTCTCTCTTGGTTGAAGGAACTGAATCCTTCTTCGTATCCAGAACGGCATATCGATTGTTCTCAATAGAAATTGATGATTCAGAGTGCATTGAGATGGTCTAATTGATAGCTCTTTTCTATTCTTGTTTCAATTGTACAGAGCAATTATAAGAATTTGAATTTCAGTCTTTGTTTGATTTTTTCCTGTTCGAAAAAAATCCATTATTTTTTCAGAATGAATGACTGACCTTCTTGAGATAGGCATGATAGAAGAAGTTGCAGAACAGAAGGAAGTAAGAGAAGTACATTCCCAAATTGAGATAGAGATTCTCCCATGTCTGTTGACATTCACCGCCAGATGACTGAAAAGGAATGATCTTTGATCTTTCACTTTATCTCAATCCAATCTCTGCAATTTGTCCGCAAATGCGGCAAGTGTTGCTGAAGCTGTTCTCCCACAGTGGACAACTGCTCTCTATTTCTATCTCTTGTTCTATTCGCTTCCGCAATCAGCTCTCGATAACTATCTGATTACGGTACCTTGATACGGTAGACGGCGATTCCGATGGTCACTCCAGCCACCATCTGCGAGATCTGGAGTACGGTAATGAACATGGCGATCCACTTAGGAGTCCGCCATTTGAGAGAGCGAATGGCGTAGTAGGAATACATGACTGCGTGAACTCCGTAGTTCATCCAAATGAACCAACGACCTGAATAATCAATCGATATTACAGTATGCTCAACTATCGATAACAGATGATTCGATCATTGTTCTTGATAGATCAAAGATCATCAATCTCACCAGATGCAGTATGGTCTTTGTATGCATGCCATGTGTATACGAGGACGGATATATGATGATACCAATGGAGGAATAGAAGGGGTCTCTTCCTGGCCACTATGAACACTGTATCCACCAGTTCTCCCACCTACAAATCACATTACTATTTTTTTTTAAAATTTGAGCTTTAGGCTAACTTAGATATTTGAACAATTATATGGTTCAAACATTTTTTAATACGTCATATTGTTCTGTCTTCTAGATTCCAATATTGAATAAGTAAATAATATTTAAAGACATCCCACAATCTTGGATCATTCCGTAGTCTCTGCCATATTCTCCCTTATCTCAGCAGACATCTCTCACTCTTTTCCCTTATCGAATCTCTAATTGTACCCGTTGAGAGTCTGACTCATTATAGGGTGGTTCACACCAATCTCAGTCTCAGACTAGTCATCCTTTGATCTCTAGTATGGGTTCAGATTGATCATCCATCCAGTGATCCCTCCTGTCATTCTCTCCCTCTCATCACCCCATTCCCTCACGAATTATCGCCTGATATCTATGACTCATCGCATGGTTAGCAAGATAAGAGACGAGGACTAGGAGAGATCAGAAGGCCCTTTCTGCACATATCAATCGATTTACCGTACCTTGCTGAGAGCGAATTGTTCCGTCCAGAAGCCAGAGACTGCCTGGGCGAATGAGGCCACACAGATGGAATACTTCAGATCGTTCTCTCCTGTCCATGACCATATCCTGAACGGAATCTCTAATTACCGTACTCCTTCCATTATCGATTACCATTCTGGAGTCATCCTCAAGAATCCAAGAATGGAGAATATGGCAAGTCCACCATTCCACAGGAATAGAGGGGTATCGAGTGAGAATGGTTTCCTTCCTTCCATCATCTTTTGACCAGCAAAGATAACAACCAGATACGCTGCTGAGGCTGTCAACGAGTGCAACCAGTTCTTCTCAAAGATTCACTTTTTTGCAAATTCGATCTTTATCTCATCTTCAACATTTTTTGTCATTCACCAGTCATCTTGATAATTTGGATAAACATGCAGTGTACCCAATTCGCTCTCGGTTTATTGTCCTCAATATTTGTTGAATTCCACTAGAGAATAGAGATCTGGAGTGAGATAACTCCTCTAAGACATTGTTTCCCTCTCTCCCCTTTTCGCCCCCCCCCCTCTCCCCTCCCCCTCTCCCCCTCTGGAATGGCCGTCTAACCTGCATCCATCCAGTACTGGTGGCTCCATCGAAAGAGTCTTCGAAGGGGAGGAGGAGGGTGTAATTCTCCAATCCATACCTCGGCCAGTAGTCATGGCGGGCCATCCCTTACCTACAGAATCACTCATGTACACGAGAAATACATGATAGAACAGGTGAAAAGAGGAGAATCAATTGGGAGGTAGGGGGGGAGGGGGGAGGGGGGGAGAGGAGGGGGATATCCATTGGACAGCTTGAGAAGGCAGGGATTTGTAGCTTAGGCGAGTGATGAGAGAAAGACGAGAAGGAGGAAAAACTCGTTCGGATCAGTGCAATAAAGAGATTGAGACTTTGAATGGATAAAAGGAATAAGTGAACCGTCTGTGCTCTCTCAATTATAAATATTGAAGGCGCCCACTGTTGCGAACTGGCTTATCGGACTTGGCTAGCAATCAAAATGGACATTTGAAGAGAGTCGTGATTGAGAGGGAGAAGGGAGAGAAAAAGAGAAGATCGAGAGAAAGAGAGATCGATGGAATGGGAATGATTCATGGATACTGAATCATCCAGAATATCGTGCACTGTAGTGAGAATACTCATTGATAGAGGATAGTAGGGAGATTGGAAGGCACAAACTACCCTAATACCTATCTAATCTCTCGTTTTCCATCTATCTTACTGGTACTAGATAAGTATCTATGTACAGTGCTTCTAGACGCTATTGTTCCCCCATTAGATAGACACCCAATTGATGTCAAGCGATGTCAGCGTATTTATGTACACCAATTATATATTGCGGGATGAACACAAAAAATCGAAAAGTGAAGTAGACAAAGAGGAAGGGCAAGTTAGGAGCCAATAGGGATAAGAAATAAAAGAATGGAGAGAGGGATGGATAATCAGCTAATATCACTCTATTCAAACGGAAACTTTCTCATTCTTGGCAGGATACGACAGATAAAAAGCCGAACGGAGTGAATACTCTTGACAGCTATAAGGAAGAAGAGGGAGAGAGGGAGGGAGGGAAGGAGGGAGGGGAGAGAGGGAGGGAGGGAGGGGAGAGGGAAGAGTAAGGAGGGGAAAGGGGTGGTGGGAGTCTTTCCATTCTAGAAGAGAGGAGAAGGGCAGACGGGGACAGATAGAAGGGAGAAGGAGGGGAGAGGGGAGATAGGGCAACGAGAGGTCTGTGGCAGTAGGAAAAGAGACGAGTCAACGGATAGAGAGAGAGAGAGAGGGAAGAGCGAATGGACTTTGCCCCAGCAGAGAACGCATGTACTGGATAGTAGAGGAGATGATCCATTCTGGAGATATGATAGACCCCCTTCCCCCCCTCCCTCCTCCCCTCCTCCCTTAATCAGGACTTTAACCTACTCCCTCAAAGATCACTCAGAAGAGTTTAGGAAAGTGGACAAACGCAAGAAGAGGAGAAAAATGAGAAAAGTGTACTAGGAGAAGATAGCGGGGTGTGATAGAGAGGAGGGGGGTGATATCCCCCCCCTCCCTCCCCTTCCCCTCCCTCTTCCCCCTCCCCTCTTCCCCCTCCCTCTTCTCCCCCTCCCCGCCCCTTCCATCCCTTCCTTCCATCGAGAGAGAGGTACTCCTCTGATCGGAGAAAGAAGCGTCTCTTATCGAAACGAAAAGGGACAAAAGAGAGAGAATTTCGTGTGTGATTTGAGGGTGGAAGAGAGAGATTGGAGAAAAGGGAAATCAGTCAGAGAAGGGGGAGGGGGGGAGGGGAGAGGGGGGGAGGGGGGGGAGTTGATGCTACAGTGCACTCAGGGGAGGGAAGAGAGACGCGTTTGTGATTGAGCACTCACCAGCTCAATCTCGGCAGAGATCAGACATTCAATCGTGATCATGAGAGAAGAAAAATGAAACAATAAAACCAAAATTGTTTTCTTATTTAGGACAATATATTTTCGATCGGTTGAGATGAGAGGAATATCCTTCCTCATTTCTAATGCTCAAAACATTCCTCAATCTCACACAAAGGAGGTCACTACTATTATAATTCATGGTACAATTAATACTTCCCTCACCTCCTCCTCCTCACCTTCTCTTCTCTCTCTCTTCTGTTCTCCTCCTTCTTCACTCCCTCACTGACTTTCCTTCTCTTCCCATGGTCCCATGATCCATCTTCTCATTTTTGTAAGTTTCACTCTATCTTTGGGTTCATCTTCACACCAATCCATTCCCCATCCATTCCAATCTCATTCCAATCTCTAATCAGGTGTTCTCTCTCTCTTTTTCATCTGCCGATCAACCACAAGGTGAGAGAATTCATATGAGATAGAACGACTTTCGCTTTGTTTTCACGCCCATCGGATAATCCGACTCTAATTGTTTGGATGGGGGAGGGATGGGTTTGATCTACCAGGAGAAGGAAAGAGTATGGATATTGAAGAGAGATGGTGTGAATGCTTCGTGAGAGATTACTGTATCGACTGTACTGAACCAGTCTCTCCATCCAATATCTTCTCTCTTCTCCACAATCCATGTCATCTGCACACATCGTAACAAAAAGTATTAGAGAAAACGACCTTTCCAGATGTCAGAACTTATTCCTTTTGATGGCCCCATGCAAACTGTAGTGTTTGCCATTACGCAACTATCGGAAAGGACGTCTTTTCTGACTCAACTCACACGTTGCTCACTCCCTCTCTCCCTCTCTCCCTTTGACAGAAATAGTGAAGATTGTTCCACATTGAAAAGAACAAAAATTTATTGCGGATCCACGCTGAAACTTTCGAGGAATCTGCTGAAGGTTTCCGAATAGGTCATTCTTTGCTAAAAGTGACAATGAAGAAATATATTCAAATGAGAAAAACATAGTATGAATCTGATTGTAGGAACAATGAATATTACATAATTATACCTGATTTGAGTAAATACAGTAATTCCCGAGATTATTATCAATCGTAGTATTTGTAAATTATCCATTCACATCCAAATTAAGTGTCCTGGTCATGCGTTGGAGGTCGCCTCATCATTGATCTCACTACTGATTCTTCCTTCGAGGGAAGAATTCAAGTGGGAGAATGCACTGTGAATGGAACTTCTTCCAGGTAACATCACCATCCCATCTCAATCATTCTCTTTCACAATTATCGTTCGAAATGGTCGAGAATTAAAACAATGAAAGAGTTGTCTATCCGTCTGTACTTAATCTTCTCATATCAGGAATACTCAATTGATCATTCCCTTCGTTGACTACGATCGATGTGGAATTAGATATGAAGAGGTGAATGAATCTATCTGTGAGATTGAATCTCCTTCCCTTCCAGTCTCTCTCTTCCTTCTCCTCTCCAGTCTCAATTCACTTCCATCGTGCTCTCATTCTCGATTCAGATCTCTCTATGAATATATCCTGTTTTGATAATTCCTCGTTAGTTGCCAACTTTGGTCCTCCCCCCTCCCCCCCAC
>BTSX01000004.1:31625248-31658623 GCA_036245825.1 Pristionchus entomophagus
GTATTCTGCTCTCCATCGTCGGAATGCGTTCTCTAACACATCGACGTACTCTCCCAACATCACTTGTTTCAATCCTGCTCTTTCCTCTAAGAAGTGCGGTCTCAATCTGGATGATTCCCCTTCTGGAATCACTCTAGAAACTACGATTACTTCTTCTGTCTCAGTCCATCCATCCATTAGTTGATCTGTCCATTCCATAGATAGTCAATAGTCAATCGATATGATCTCAGTCTTAACTCACTTTAATAATGACCCCATGATACTCAATTCCCTCCCCAATCTTCCATTACAATCGGTACCTTCACGAGTACGCATTCCTTTCCGTTGTGCTATACGATAATTACGGTTTGTCGTAATTTGTACCATTTCATAACCACTAATAAACTAATTGAATATATTTGTGAGATTTTAAAAGATAACTGAAGAAGATAAGTGAAACCAGATGCTGGTTACGGTAGTTCTACAAATATAGAGTTGGAACTTTATTATGTTGTTAAATTACAAATTGAGTGTTGTAATGTATTAATATGATGTTCACCAAACCAACGATAACATTTATAGATCTCTTTATAGTTGTAGAAATATTTTAAACGGCATTCTTTGATAGCCACCATCACCCGCCTTTTTGTCGTACTGTAAGTTGGAAAGTTTGACCTCCATCGGCGACTATCGCGCGCGCACTTTTAAAATTTCTTTGTTTAATCAATTTGTAGTTTTTTTCTCTTATTATTCATATGTTATTTAGTTACAGGATGGTGCAGGAGCATCACCGTGACACGATCACCTCAAAGAATCACTCGCATCGCTTCCTGATCACTCCTCAGGATATTACCATCACTGATTGCTTCGATCGACAGTACTATCACTGCTACACTGCACGCTTTGATGTCCTCAAGAGTCGAGTGGCAGTCAATGCGAAGAAGCTCGGTGAGTGAAAGGGAGACGGATCGATTGAATCATCAATTAGTGATAGCCAAACATTCCCACTTTATCGTCCTTAACATGCACTCTAGTCAAAGGATGAATCGCAGCTTCTGAATGGCTTCATTTTTTCCAATGCAGATCCGAATGTTGTCATTCGTCGATTGGAAGATCTCGGTGATGACGAGACTGCTCTGGTGATTGGAACGATCGAGAAACGAATTGATTCACGGCCGAGTGTCCTCAAGGAACTCGCTGAAGATGAACAGAAGATAAAAGATGCTGATGAAGTGAGTTCCTCTCTCATTTATATCCTGTTCCAACACTACTGGGATGTTCCTCTTCAACCTCGATTTCAGAATGAACCCGCGCCGTGCATTCTCTTCAAGAAGAAAGATCAAATCGAATTTGAGGACGAAACCCAGATTGTCAAGCTATCTGTAAGCATATTTAGATCATCTAGTTATGGTCTCATCTTGGACACCAGTTACTGTCTTTATTGAGGGTAATATCGATATGAAAGAGGTCCCGACTGGATCGGTCGTCGGTCTGTATGGTAAGATGGTCACTGAGACGACCTTCGAAGTGTCCAAAGTGGTGTGGCCGACTCAAGCGAAACAAAATGAACTGCCTGAGGAACGACCACCATACACCATTGCATTCATTTCGGGTGAGCATTCCCGTCTATATTAATATACAATTGCACTATAATATACGTCTGAATTCAACGTTTATAGTCTATTATCATTATGTGTTAAGGTCTGAATATGAGTGGAGAGGAGACATTGACGAAGACACGAGGGGCTCTCGAACTATTTACTCGATGGATTTCTGGTATCCAATTACTCACTTTATTAATTCTCAGAAGAATGTTTGATAGGTAGTGGAACGGGTAGGAAGGAGGCTGAGAAGGCACTACGAATTGTTCGATTATTCATATGTGGATCATCCATCTCGGCTCCTGATTTGGTGAGTGATCTAAGAAAAATATTCGTTAGATGAGAATACGCCGGAAATGCGAGCTATTATAATTCAGCACATCTCCCCCACCCATTAAATTGTAGAAAACGGAGATGAGTGAAATGGCTCGATCGATAACAAGAGAAGATCCATTCGTTAATCAAGCGGCCCTGAATTTGGTAGATGATCTGATATCGACTCTCGTCGTAAGTCAAAATTTTATTACACCTTTCTTTTAAGTTCAGTTTTATATCGCCTAAAAAATGAAATTTTGATTACTACAAATGTGATGTTCAGAAAACGATGGAAGTGGATCTATTGCCTGGAGTGGGGGATCCCTCTCTCACTATGATCCCCCAACAACCATTCCCCAGATGTGCCTTCGCCAAGGGAGGGCCAAGCGGATATCTGAGGTAGATTAGAATGGGAAGGAAGGGAAGGAGGGAGGGAGGTAGATGGGAGAAATGCATTCCAGACCAGTGAACCATCTCTCCGAATTTTTCGAAAATGTCGATCATAGTGTCGCCTTATAGAACTCGATGCGCTCTTTTCAACGGTGTACCCCGTTTGCTCCTACAGGGTGTCGAGCATGATTTAAAATCTGCCGGAAAGTCAAAAAGCGCATTTTGCGTTGAAGTATTGGACAGCCTTATCTCAAAAACGGCACCCTTCCAGAACGAATGAGATACACCATTGAAAAGAGCGCATCAATATATATTAAGCGACACTATTAACGTGCACATTTATGGAAGAAATTTTCAATTGACATTACTTTTCGATCACTGTTCCAGACTGCATACAAATCCCAGTGACATAACCATCGCCGGAATAGATTTCATCGTCAGTTCTGGTGAGATCATTCATCTTATATGTCTTGATATGGAGATGGTAAGACGTTTGGGAAATTCCATTTGGGAAACTTTTCACGCGGAGCAATGAGCGCGCTCATAACTTCAGAATCAATTTTCGCACGATTACATTATTTTTTTAATGTTCTTTTTTATTAATTACATTACAAATCAAGTTGAAGAACACGATAATCACAAGGAAACTGCGCGAAAATTTATATCAAGCGTGAAGTTTCCCAAATGTCTTACCACCGATATGGAGAAACGATTGGGTTACCTTTTCTTTTAGGTCAAAACGTCTCTGATCTCTCTGAATCGCCCGTCGAAGCTGTCTCCCTCATTCTCAAGTTTGTTACCTTTGTTTGTAATTATCTCATCATATTACTATTTTGAATGATTATTTGTGGAAGTGAAATATAATGGAGGAAGGTGATGATTGCAGGAGTCAGCACATCTCTCCCACTTGTCCTGATACTGTAGATGGATTCCCCTTCGAGGTGAGCATTAGTGATGACAAAACGGACTCGGCAAGCCGGCTTCACCGTTGAAAAAGCCGGGTTGAAGCAGGCCTGAAAAGCCGTTTTGTCATCACTAGTGAGCATATACCTTCACCTCATATCAGATACCCATTCCCTTTCATTCTCAATCCATCTATATCATCTCTTCCTAATCTCATTCTCTCTTTAGGACCGTGATCCACTCATCATCGATCGTTGTTTCCCTCACGTTGTTGTAGCTGGAAATCAAGCGAGAGCAGAATCAAAGCAGGTCGGTCAACCAAATATGTCTACAGATTGTGATTAACAGATTGTATCACCTGAAATATCCATATGCTCTCTCAATGACTACAGTAGCCCTATGACATATTACAGGTTGATTTTGAAGATGGTCGATCGTGTCTGGTAGTGGGAGTTCCTTCCTTCTCTGAGACTCATTCTATCACCCTTCTTGATCTAAAGACATTGGAAGTATCCCATAAGTACTTCGGATTCGACTAACTTATACCTCTTTTAACGGTTTTATCTCCACACTATTTCGGTTATGATCTCAATTGTAGTATTTTTAATTGATCAGGTTATTGATTACTGTAGTATTTTGTTTCTATTCATCTATGATTACCGTAGATTTCCTACTGTCTCATTCAGAGTTCAATTTTTATTAAATGTTGGCCATTCATTACATCGATGAATTTTTTTTATGAGCTATTGAAAGCGAACATACACCGATTTACTGCGTTGATGTTTGCATACGAACTGCTAGATAATATCATAGAGTATTGCAAGTTTAATTTTGGCAGTCTCGCAGGGTTTGGCCATCAAAAATGACAACAAATTACGACCACGGTAAATAGGAGAACCTACAATCTTCTGCTCCGTACACGGGGGCTCATGGCCGCAGGCAGTAGGGTTACCGGTTCGGTTTCGGTTTTTTACGAGAGAGGAAAGCACGGCGTTCTACTGACAAAACGCCACGTGAGCTTTCGTGGTGAGACCTTTGCGCACTCGTATTTGCATGCTCTTTCGCCATTCCCCTGACCACTCTCTCCTCTCTCGCTCACCCCATGCAAAACGCCGTGGAAAGAGTGCGCGCTTGTCGTCAATAGCGAAAACTTGGGAGAGGGAATTCGAATGCTAATTCCCCTCAATACGCAGGTGCGAATTGAAAAAAAAAGTTTCTTGTGGAGAAAACACAGGGCTATCCACCTGAACAAATTAGAACTTCATATAAGCAAGGACGGCTGAGCAATCTTTACGTTTCTGAGGCACTGTTGGATTTTTGAGGCCCAATCGTCTGAAATTGAGAGGAGGGCTAATTCCGCAAACAAGCTAGAGACTAGTGGATTATCATACCATGTATAGAAAACACAGGGCTATCGAGCAGAATAAACTAGAAGTTCATTAGAGCAAAGGCATCTGAGAAAAGTCCAATGATCTGAGTTACTATGTAAAATTTTTGGATCAAATTTCTTCCTATCGAGAGGGGCTAATAAGCTACTCAGGTAACGGCATTTCGATCTAATTTCAACAATTTTAGCACCTAGTGTGGCAGAATTAGATTCAAATATCGTCAAATTAGATTCAAATATCTCCAAATTAGATTTTTAAAAATCAAATTAGATTCCAAAACTTCTAATCCGATTCAAAAACGTCTAATTAGATTGAACTCCCACATTTGAATCTAATTAGGCCCAAGTTAGATTCAAAACTCGCTTTTGAATCTGATTGGGTTCAAATTAGATTTAAAATCCGGCATGTTTCTAATTAGATCGAAATGCAGTTACCTGAGTAATAATACCATGTTAAAGATAGAGAGGGCAATGGGGTATTGATAAACAAGCCCTAATTTTTAATTTCTCTTGCTTCGCTTATGGAATCGAGTGTGCTGAATCTAACAGCGGCAAAGAAAAGCCATAAAAATGATAATATAATAAAAAAAAGCGATTTAACAAAATCTTTGATTGACTGCCTATCTACCGTAATCGATTATGTCGAGTTAGCGCGAATTTATTACTAGAAATTGCAAATTCTGTTTTTAATAATATTTAAACAATATTTGTATTTATTTTTAGGGATTTCAGTCTGAGAACTAATGAATTTGAGTTGCACACGGGCGAAATACAGTGCAAACGCTTGTGTGCGAACGAGAATTTCAATGATATTTGAAAACAATAATGTGTTGTCTTCGGGGCCGCTAAACGACACTTCCGAGTCATAGAAACTACCTGGTTTCACTATTAAAAGAGTCGAAGAGCGTTATCGGAAGTTGTAGGTCAAAAAAGATTGTAAAAATAGTGAAACGTTTGCAAGAAGAATAACTCGTATTTTCGAATAATCTGAGTAAACTATGTGAACGATAGTGTGAACGGGTATATGAGGCACCTTAATTGACAAAATAAATAGCAAAGTAAATGCAATTAAAGTCGGAATTTATTTTCAAAAACAAGACATTGAAAAATCAGTTCTCGATACTCGCGAAAGCTTTGAAGAGCATTTTTGTAAGAAAATTCGTCTTGGAACACACGATGCCCTCCCTAGATTCAGGCTCAGCTTTCTACTGTATGTTTTTTGACGGCCCGCGCTCATTTCCTGATTTCCCCTGATTAGGCCAGGGCGGCCTACCGAATAGAGAGAGCAAAAACATCACCTGCGGGCGGGAGTCGAGCCTGCCTGCGTCGGCATGCCAGTCAGACACCATGCCCATTAGGCCAGGGCGGCCTACCGAATAGAGAGAGCAAAAACATCACCTGCGGGCGGGAGTCGAGCCTTCCTGCGTCGGCATGCCAGTCAGACACCATGCCCATTGGGCATGGTGTCTGACTGGCATGCCGACGCAGGCAGGTTCGACTCCCGCCCGCAGGTGATGTTTTGCAAGAAGCAGAGAAAGGCGCGCGCCCCAACCACTAGTCTCCAACCACTAGTCTCCGTCAAGCGCTCCCTGCGGTAGGCCGCCCTGGCCTAATGGGCATGGTGTCTGACACCAATCGAACGTAATGGGCATGGTGTCTGACTGGCATGCCGACGCAGGCAGGTTCGACTCCCGCCCGGAGGTGATGTTTTGCAAGAGAATGGGCATGGTGTCTGACTGGCATGCCGCCGCAGGCAGGTTCGACTCCCGCCCGCAGGTGATGTTTTGCAAGAGAATGGGCATGGTGTCTGACTGGCATGCCGACGCAGGCAGGTTCGACTCCCGCCCGGAGGTGATGTTTTGCAAGAGAATGGGCATGGTGTCTGACTGGCATGCCGCCGCAGGCAGGTTCGACTCCCGCCCGCAGGTGATGTTTTGCAAGAGAATGGGCATGGTGTCTGACTGGCATGCCGACGCAGGCAGGTTCGACTCCCGCCCGGAGGTGATGTTTTGCAAGAGAATGGGCATGGTGTCTGACTGGCATGCCGACGCAGGCAGGTTCGACTCCCGCCCGGAGGTGATGTTTTGCAAGAGAATGGGCATGGTGTCTGACTGGCATGGACATTTTTCGTTTTGCTTATGTCGCACGGCAACCGGAGCACCGACATAGGAAGAAAGAAATCGTCCAGAGCCACAAACTACAAAATTAGACAAGCACCGTTGCCTGAATCACGATCGCGAGGTGCAAAATTCCTGATAATCACGATCGCGCGGTTCAAAATGCCTGATTTTAACGTTCTGGAACGACGAATCGCAAAGTGAGCTTGGCGTTCAGGGTAATATTACTGGTACTCAGGCAATTGTACCGCATGATCGTGATTCAGGATCAACTTTCTACTGTACGATTTTACTTTCCCGGGCGAGTTTGCCTGATTTCCCCTGATGTTTTCGGACGTTTTATTTTTCCTTATGTGGGCGGCCCGGGTGCCGTGTTCTCGGGTTTTCCCACGCTGCCTGCGCGCCACTTTTGCAAAGCTGCGCAGTCACACTCTCCTCTTTTAACGTGCTCTCTCGCCTGGGCGAGAGAGTGTGCGAAAAGCGGAAAGGGTGGCTGCACAGCTTCGCAAAAGTGGCACGCAGGCAGCGTGGGAACCGGAGCTCGTTGCTTGTGTCGGCTGTGATTCCAAGCGCAAGCGCCTCAAGAGAATCGAATCATAATCGGTGAACAATTAGCCTGGGCTAACGAGAGCTACTTATTAACGGCATCTCGCATAGAAACACAATAAAATCAATAATCTTTAAAAATTAAAGCCAAGATGAAAAATTAAAATTTTAAATTCCCGGGCAGATACCGTATGTAAAGTTACACGCTACAAAAGGAGCAAAATTCGGCGTCTCGCAGTCTGTTCGAGGCTATTTATTTTCGAAATGCTTCTTATTGCCCTCCTCTTATATGTATTTATTCTCATATTTTTATGTTTAGCATATCACTCAACCATTGATCTTTTCAGAATGCCTCGTGAAACCAAACTCTATGTTGGAAACCTGCCTCCTGACACCAGGGAGAAAGATATTGATGATCTCTTTGCCAAGTACGGCAAGATCAGCTTCATCGATCTCAAAAACCGTCGCGGTCCTCCTTTCGCCTTTGTCGAATACGACGATCCAAGGTGAGTTGTCTCGCCGATTTGCGTGAGAACTCGTTAGGGATACTTCCTCGATCTAATCTAGGTCAGCCCACTTTTTTTAAACATTGGAATCACTTATTTATAGAGACGCGGAGGACGCTGTTCGCGGCAGAGACGGATACGACATGGATGGATACCGCCTGCGAGTCGAATTCCCTCGTGGTGAAGGACCGAGAGGTGCTGGTGGGCGTCCCATGTATGGAGGTGACAGAGGAGGCAGCGGCGGCCGAGGAGGAGGCAACGATAGATTCGAAACCGAGCGTGGAGGATATGGAGCCGGATACGGAGCCCTTGGAAGACCTCGCGGAGGTGGAAAAAGAACTAGCCACAGAGTCATTGTGACTGGTCTGCCTCCCACTGGTTCCTGGCAAGATCTGAAGGATCACATGAGAGAGGCTGGAGACGTCTGCTACACTGATGTTTACAAGTAAGTCCCTTTCAATTACACCTGTTAGTGTGTCAATTTATGTTGTTTGCAAAGGCAAAAAAGTTTATTAACTTGGTATTCATGATCGATTTTCTAAGGGACGGAACTGGAGTGGTCGAATTCGCCCGCGCAGATGATGTGAAATATGCCGTTAGAAAGCTGGACGATACAAAGTTCAGATCCCATGAGGTGAGTGCTCAGTCATTTGAATATGAATTTTAAACAATTTATTGATGTCGAGCAATAGATCTGATTAGATGGTGATTTATTTCAGGGAGAAACTTCGTACGTTCGAGTAAAGGAAGACTCATCTGGTCATCGTGATAGAAGTCGT
This sequence comes from Pristionchus entomophagus, assembly GCA_036245825.1. Classification (NCBI taxonomy): domain Eukaryota; kingdom Metazoa; phylum Nematoda; class Chromadorea; order Rhabditida; family Neodiplogasteridae; genus Pristionchus; species Pristionchus entomophagus. The sequence continues at coordinate 31,633,772 of BTSX01000004.1, forward strand.
TCCCCTCGTAGATCACCCCATCGTTCTCGTTCCCGTTCTCCCCAGAGACGAGATCGCTCTCGTTCACCCAAACATTCCTCACCCCGTAGATCCCGCTCTAGATCTCCCTCCAGAAGTCGCTCACGTAGCCGTTCTTAGACTCATGGAATCGGGGAGTCTCGAATGGATCGCTTCAAATGGTACGATTGATTTCATGCTCTGATAACTATTCACCTATTATTATTTGTCTATCTATCTACTTTGAGTAGATGTTTATCACGATTCCTCTGTTTGTTAGTCACTTTCCACATTTACATCGGATCTTGTTCATTGTACCCCAATAAATTTTGTACTTTCAGAAATGGAGTATGGAGGGATTGCATTATTGGATTGGATTCATGGAGATTTTGTGGAATCTATGGAACTTGGAACGTAGTGGATTTGGAGAAATTCTAAAGAGGATGGAACGTAGTGGATTTGGAGCAATAGGATAGGATGTGGAGGGAGGCATCTTTCAGGAGTAAACGCCCGTTCTTCAGTTTCACCAGCCAACAACATTGAATGTGAAGTAAGTTTAAGAGGTAAGCGCTCATCGATATTTGAATCTGCGTTGATACAAGTTTGGCAATAGTCGAATATTTATTTTCTTAATGATGGTCTAAAAATATTCTTTCTCTCTTGAACATTCTTTGGGTCTAATTCATTCCTATAACATTCGTATTCCTTATCATCCATGCATGCATTGCCATATTCCTCCAACGGATAAATCATTCGATTATTATATTTTGAAATTGCGAGTCTCACATCAACGAAGAGAAATCATTGATTACTTATGTATCTTGATGAGCACCACTGGATAGAAACCTTGCTTCGTCTAAAGAGATGAGAATTTGGAGAGGGAGGGGAGGGTTTTTTGTCCGTCATTTCGTCACGGATTTTGGGCACTAGATTTGATGAGTACCATTTGAGATAAGTATGACGTTGGAGAATTAATATTCTCTTATTATTTAAGATGCAAGCTTTTCTTACCAATACAAGAATACCAAAGAAAAGGTGGAGGGTATGCAGGGGTGAATCCATGAAGTCTGAATGGATGAATGAAGAAAGATGATGAATCAGTTTCCTTGTTCTTCATGTGGGCCATCGACAATATGTTAAAACGCGTTCTCTACTACTGCAGGAGAGATGGGCACAGTTGGCTCAACAGTCGTATGGGTCTCAAACTTTGGGTGTATGACCCTTTGGGGTCGAGAAAACTTTTTTCATAAATACTTTGATCTTTGATCTCCAAAAATCGATAATTTCAAATTTGAGATTTCGGTATCATGCGAAAGAGCATCAAAAGTTATGCTAGATGGTAGAAGGAAACTTGATTTGAGCTATTCTGACGCCAGTTACGACGCAAAATGTGAAAAATTCGGTCACTTGGTATACATCGATATGGCTGCACATGATGATATGAAGTGTACATCCCCATTTTGTGTATTTTTCAATGCAGAAAACGATGATCTTCTTTACAAGGCCGATTTTCACGGCCGTTGTATAACTGCCGATTTTGACAGTTTTTCGCGTATAACTTTTTTTGTCATTTTTTGTTTCATGAGCTGTAGTTAGAGAGGGCAATGGCTATTTTTCAACGGCGTCGAATAAATATTTTGCTTATTTTAACTAATGCTATCGGTGGTGCTGAATCCAGCAGAACAAATAAAAGAGCGAAATAACAATAACACAGCTATTTCGAGAAAATAGCGGGCGACGCACTTCTACAGTATATCTCATTTGGAGCTGAGTCGTTGACTTGTGTCAGATTTAATATTCCTGTTTCTATTATTTTTTCTTTCGCTTTTATTTCACATTTTCAAGTTATTATAAATAAAAGACTGTGGTAAAACTTATTTTATACAACCTAAGCGTGTGTTTGAACATTTTTACAGCAGAAAGATTTTTTTAATCTACAGAGACATTACAATAATCAAATTGAGTTGTCCCTTCCTCTTGAGCAACCTCGGGATTGCCGGCGCCTTCTTTTTTGAGGTCATCTGCAATCATGTTCAAATAAAAATGATGAATAAGTAAGCAAATAAATCAATAGAAATAACGCGAGTGGTGGCATTGATTGAATAGAGTGAATTGAGACCATTCAAACGAGGATTTCAATATTTCCGACTGATAACCAAGACTATTCCAGGTACGCAGCGTGTAGCTAAGGACATTGTTTAAAAGATCAGAGTGGTTTGTTAAGGTGTAACGACCAATAAAACCGAGGGCAAAGAGAAATCCGGGAAAATGCGCGATTTCGCCGAGTTCAAACGATTCAACCGATAATTACGATATTTCCGACTGACAATCACGGCTATTCCAGGTAAGCAGCGTGAAGGTAGATGCTTTTGTGAAACGATCAGAGTGGGTTGGTAAGGTGTAACGACCATCAGAAACCGCAGTAGATGAAAATCAAGTTAAACCGGCGTTTTGGGCTGATTCGCGCCATTCAAACGAGAATTTGAATACTTCCGACTGATAATTACGGCTATTATAGGCAATCAGCCTGTAGCGGAGGGTCGGGGCAACATAGCTGATTGGTCTTGTAAGACGGGCAAAGTATTGATAGCGAGGGTTGATTAAAATAAGGCCAAATCAGCGTTTCGGGCAGAATCGCGACGTTCAAACGAGAATTTGAATACTTCCGACTGATAATTACGACTATTATAGGCAATCAGCCTGTAGCGGAGGGTCGGGGCAACATAGCTGATTGGTCTTGTAAGACGGGCAAACCATTTGTAGCGAGGATGGAGCAATGTAAGTTATGGTGACGTGCCACTTTTGAAACGGAGCGAAAATCACTGAAATCAACGATGCCACTTAAAAGAAGCATACTAGAGGGGTAGAGACGCGATTTATCAAGTGATTGAATAAGAAAAATAAAAATTTTATCAAAAGAACAAGCAATACAACGAAAATGAAAATCTTGAATCCAGTTTCAGTTCTCGATCCGCAGCGTGGTGTGGCCGGGGATTCAGTCATTCCCGAAAATACAGAAACTGGTATCGCGTTTTGCACTCTGGAACCCACTATTCCCTCTCTAGCTGTAGTATAGATATTTGGAATCAGCACACAAAAACACGCCAGAAATTCAGGCATATTTTTCGAGATGAAAATTGTTTCGCCTTTGACTAGTTCTCCCCTTGATTCGTTTTTGGATGTACAAATCATATCATCAGGGCAGCCATATCGATGTTTACCAAAAGTGACCGAATTTTTCACATTTTACATCGTAACTGGCGTCGGAATAGTTCAAATCGAGTTTCCTTTCACCATTTAGTATAACTTTTGATGCCCTTTCGAATGGTATGTCACATGATACCGAAATCTCAAATTTGAAGAGAGATCAAAGATCAAAGTATTTATGAAAAAAGTTTTCTCGACTCCAGGGTCATATACCCAAAGGTTGAACGGCGTATGGCCATTTTTTACCAACTGTGCCACTTTCTCACCATTTCCCTCCAGTAGTACAGAGAACGCGTTTTAAGTTCTTATCACAATATATACGTAAGCACACAACTACCATGGGAACGGTATGAATGAGAGACTCGATTAATTCGGTTGATCGATCAATCATTGATTGATATACTGCAGGTTAATCTTCTTCGATTTTCTGGCAGTGCACGACGGAGCCCTTGCCCCGCCCACTGGAGGAGTCATCGTATTGTGATGACTGAGCACACAATCATCAAATACAGTAATCATCGTGATACAGTATCCATCTCCTCTAACTACCGTATCCCTACAATACTCACAGTCTTTTTATCTCCTTGATCGCTTCCGACTGCTGATGCTTGGTATTCACCTGGGTCCGATGCCGTGGGAGAAGAAGGTGCGTTTGTGAACGTCGTCCTATATATACCGTATCACCATCGTGCCAATATATACCGTATCCCGTCCCTTCCATAATCCATCCCTCTACGGTATCCCTTTCTCACCATGTCTCCCTTATCGTCTCCCTTATTGCGTTCGGGCTGTTTAAGTCGCGTCATATTCTCCAATTCTTTGATGATTTGGGTCATGGTTGCTCTCTCCTCGGGTCATAATTCGAACGATTTCTTCTGAATGGAGAGAGATTGCATCTGAATATCCAATCTCATCTCACCTCAATCATTTCTGCCACTGTCTTGTTGTCCATCATCTCTCCTATGTCCAAGTGTTTGCCTCCCTTGACAAATCGAAGCACCTGCGAGAGATCAAAGTTCAAAGATCGAACGTCAAAGATCCAATCTCGATGGTCGTCATTTCGGGATATGGCTCGATTCCGTTGTTGAATATCTCCCAGACGAGAACTCCTCAAATGAGGGATACCGTACTCAAGAGATTCCGTTCAGAATGAGTCATACCCCAACTCCATACGTCGGTCTTGCGAGAATATCCTGCACACTTGAGTGTTTGAGGGGCGAGCCAACAGAGGCACCTACAGAGACCATCCATTATTCATCATCCAATCTCATCATACCTTGTTCTCCGGATTCATCTGAGACGAGATAGGCCAAAGTCCGAGATCTTGACCTGAACAAATGACATTATTGATTAGTCATGACCCAATGAAATCATTGATCACTCACGTTTGCTCGTCCATACAGACAATTGCGAGCTGCGATATCCCGATGGAGATAGTTCTTTCCGTGTGTTCCCAGACAGTTCCCATGCGGCATCAAATATAAGTAGAGAGATCAAAGATCACAATACCTGACATATCATCTCCATCCGTTTACCCTGTGGCAGCAACTCGTTCTTCCCGAGGTACGAGTCGAGTGTGCCATCCGTCGCCTGATCGATAGCTCACCATTACAGTATCCTTGCAGTCAATTTACTGTATCCCCCTACAGTATTCCCATACTTAGGGCCACAACGTGGATAGCCAACTTAGTGGAATCGTGTCCAAAGTAGTCTCAAAATGACAGCCAGGGTCTCAATATCATTTTTGCTCTTGAACGTTTGTCGCTATCTCTTCTCTCAAGCCCGGGAGAGCGTTAGAAGCGCGCGCGACTCCCCCTGTCGGAGAGGGGAGAGAGGCGAGACGAGAGATAAACGCGCGGAGCCTCTCTCGCGTGTGTCTCTCTTCCTCCTCCCGCTCTCTCGTCGCTCTCCTCTCGCGCTCATGTTTAATTCGAGCGCAATTCAGGGAAAAATATTAAAAATATCCTCTAAAATACAAATTAATATAATATCTGGGGCGGAACATTGTGCGTGCTGGAAATGCCCAAATAGCCCTATTCCCAACCTAAATATCGACAATTGCCCTACGCAAACATGAAAGTGCAAGCTCCGCCTCAGGTCAATAATAGAGAAGGGCAAGAGCTACAGATCAAGCTTTTGGGCGAGTGATTTGGTTGCGTCTCCGAGGTGTGCTCCCTCGACCTCGCTTTTGAGGGGAATCGGGTGCACCAAAAATGGGCGGGGCTTGCGGGCCCTACCCATACTTAGGGACCACCAGCCCCGCCCTTTTTCCCTCGACACCCTCAAAAGCGAGATCGAGCGAGCACAAAGCTAATTCGCGATGAAATCGCTCGCCCAAAAGCGCGATAGATAGCTCTCGATGGTCTCTATCAATGACGGGCTGGCAAGCCGGATCTGACAAGTCTGAGTAGGCCAATAATCGATATTAAGGATGGGAATAGGGTGATTAGGGCACTTCCAGTGCATGCACACTGCTCGCCAGTTGATATTATATTAAGTTGTATTTTAGAAGAATTTTAAGCGCAAAATCGGAATTTTACTAATTTTCCCCGATTTGTGCTCGAATTAAATATGAGCGCGGGAGGAGAGCTGCGAGAGAGCGGGAGGGAGAGAGACACACGCGAGAGAGGCTCCGCCCCAGTATCTCTCGTCTCGTCTCTCCCTCCTCTCTGGCTGGGGGAGTCGCGCGCGATTCGGAAGCTCTCACGGGCTTCGGAGAAGAGCAATCGTCATACATCTAAAAGCAAAAATGATATTGAAACCCTGACGGTCATGTTGAGCCTGTTTTGGACCCGATTCCGAGAATTCGGCTCTCAGCCTGGTGGTCCCTACCCATACTCACCAATTCCATCACCAGCATCAGTGGTTCCTGTCCAGCCGCCACGCCATCCAACTTGACGATGTTTGGATGATCGAGGTTCCGCATGAGACGAGCCTGAGAGGGTACGGTAGATGGTGACGTCATCACTGCCTTGAGAGGGTACGGTAGATGGTGACATCATCTCTGCCCTGAGAGGGTACGGTAGATGGTGTCATCATCACTGCCCCGAGAGGGTACGGTAGATGGTGACGTCATCACTGTCCTGCGAGGTTACGGTAGATGGTGACGTCATCGCTGCACATTCCCACCTCTCATGAGACGAGCCTGCGAGGGTACGGTAAATGGTGACGTCATTACTGTCTTGCGAGGGTACGGTAGATGGTGACGTCATCACTGCCCTGAGAGGGTACGGTAGATGGTGACGTCATCACTGCCCTGAGAGGGTACGGTAGATGGTGACGTCATCACTGCCATTCCCACCTCTCGCATGATCTCCTTGATCTGCTCCTTCGTCATCCAGCTTACAATACGCCTCAATACGAGTATGGTAAATTATCCGGCACCCTGGTTACTGTAGTACATTACGGTAGCCGTTACTATACTGTTTGGACAGATACAGTAGCTGGATCACCAAGTGATTGTGTCATGGCTCAATAACGATGTTTACAGTATATATGAGTAACTGTAGTGCATTTCAGTTAGCGATTGCATACCAGTTTGGTGGCGACATTGAGTATCCTCTCCTTTCCACTTTTTTCTATTCTTCAACCCCCCTATTCATTTCCCTATTTGCCTCCTTCCATCCAATCAATCAATGGATCTCTTCTCATTCACTCCAGTGTGGCTCATCTCGGACGGTTCTTTCCCTCTTCCACTCCATGTCTCATTCACATGACCAATCATAACGTCTCTGATGGATTAGCTGGTGTCATGTCAGTCTATTCGTTGGTTCAGACTGCCGTCGTACTCAGAAGACGCGCGTACGCTTCAGTGACAGACGAGCATAGACAACGGAACACACTGGCTGAGGTATCCATCCATCTACCGTACCCCTACAGTATCCCCTACACTAGTCCATCCCTCTCCCTACAGATCTCGATGAATCGTCAAAAGGGATTCGCCTACCAAGTGATCACGTGTAACAAGATGTGTGTGAGACAAGAGAAACTAGTGACTAGCACCTTCGGATTCATGGCTGTCTCACTGGGGGGGGGGGGGGGGGGGAATTCGTTGTTGTGAAGGTGAGAAGTGATTAGGGTTACTGTAGTGAGTCCCTTTGATGGATGGAATAGAGTATGTGATTCCATCTAACCATGCATGGTATTTGAGATAGCGGAGCACTCAGCAGCTGAAAAATTCTTCTCTATCGGAGACGCGATTCTTGATCTGAATGGACGTCCTCTTAGACCACATGAACCAGTCAACATATGTCTCATCAATCCTGCCTTCCAGAGGTGTGCCTCTCCCCCCTCCCTTCCCCCCTTCCCCTCTCCTTTCCCCGTCTCACTCTTGATCTTTGATCTCTGATTGTGACAGGAACGGGGAGATCACGATTCTAATCGAACGGCCAGTGACTATGAAGGCAAGAAGAGACGCATGCCTTCAGATGAGCAAATTCCTTGTGAGTTGAGAGAGGGAGGAGGGGGGGAGGGGGCAATCACTTTCAGACGACTCCCAATAAGGAACCGACGATGGCCAAAGATGCGATCAAAATAGGACAGATAGCTGCTGAATACCATAGACAATACTGGAGGTGAGAGGGGGGGGGGAGGGGGGGATAGGGTAATGGATCCCCCTTCAGACGTCAGGAGCCAATCTCAATCATGATGGATGCCCCTGGAGGCCATCGAGCCTCACCCAAGAAGAAATCAAAGAAGAGAGATCCTTCCCCTCGGCCAGGAAGATCGAAGAAGAGCGATAAACCTGAACCCATTGATGATGGTGAGTGTGGAAGGGAGTGATACTGTATCTAATGGATATGGATTGAGGCAATGTGGAACAGTCTCAATCGCATCTCTCTCTCACTTCTTGTGCATCGAATGCACGAGCGGCCATTGATCTCTTCCCATACAAGAAGTGTGTAGGAGAAGAGAGAGTTATCGTGTCCGATGTCACTGATATCAAGGAATTGGAGGTCAGATTACGGTAATTAAGAAGATGGATAACCTTTTATTTGAGTCGGTCGGATCTCGATTCGACGATATCAACGAGAAAGATGACGCGAGGGAAGTGTCTGATGACCATTTGGAGATGACTTCATTTCAGAAGAAACAAAAGAAAAAGAATTCTCTTCTCTTCTATCGTTCTTAGCTAGAAATTGACGATGAAATGAAGAGAAAAAAGACTCGAAGACACAACGATATCCATTTCTGATTAATTGATAACAAAGATTTCATTCATTAATTCGCTGTCTATCGCATCGCAAGTAAAAAAAGAAAGCGGGTACGACTCAAAGAGGGGAAGGGGGGATATTGATCTTCATGACATGTAGATCAATTCAATTGTTGTTTTGTATACAGTACTGGCTAATCGCCTTGCATAAGCGCGGCCACCGCGGCTTGCGCGGATTGAATTTGCACAAAACGGAGACATTTTTAGGCTTTGAGGTGTTGATTTTCGTGTTAGGCATTGGATTTCCTATCGAAAATACTATAAGATCATATTTTACACTTTGACATACGAGATTTGGAATTATTCTCTGAAAAAGCCTGACCCAGCGAACAATAGTTGACCCAATGAACTAGACATGCCATGATGTTTCTCTTCAATAGACTAATGGATGGTATCAATTATAGTAAGATTGAACAAGAATTGGGCTTCTGAGAAGACTTGTTCAAGTGGGTCAAGAATTGTTCGCTGGGTCAGACAAAATCTCAAAACTCATAGATCGAAGACTAAAATATGATCTTATAGTATTTTCGATAGGGAATCGACTGGTGAATACGAAAATCAACACCTCGAAGTCTGGAAATGTCTCCGCTTTGTGCAAAATCAATCCGCGCAAGCCGCGGTCCGCGGCAGCCCGCCGCGGCCGCGCTTATGCAAGGCGATTAGCCAGTACTGTATATAAAATTGCGAGTTATAGTTTCCACGTTTATCGCGGGGAAAATATAAATATTTTCAAATTCCCGCGCAGTGAGAATTCTCACTGCGCGTCAGCTCGTTTCAACTGTTGTTGAGAGTGGGAAGGACGGATCTAATGGGAGTGGCTCGATCGGCACTGGAAGGATGTGTGGCCAGGTCTACTCTCAAGAACTACTCTGGCACGGATCGAGCGAGGAGGCGTCTGGCTACTGCCTGTGGATTGGAAGAAGAAGCGGACTTCCCTCTGTCTGTTCGTCCTGGATGCTATGGCGAAGAGGAGATCCTAAAGTACGGTAGCCACTGCTATTGCAGCCTTCGGTTACACAAGAGGGAAGATCCGATTCGGTTCAATCCTCAAGGCAGCCATGAGAACAGCCACAAGATCTGTCCCCGTATCATCTCATCCGAATGCAACTAGGGAAGAGGTCCAATGCATTCTCCGGTGAGGAACGAGGGAGGGCGCAGGGGCGGCTGATCTCAGAATAGCTGTGATTACCCTGTTCTCCTTCGGAACCCTCTTGCGTCCGAGCGAAGCAGTGGCCCTCAAGAGGGAGGATGTTTTGGAGAAGTCGGGAGCAGACGAGAAATTGATCCTCGGAGTTCGTGTTCGTTCCGCCAAGAACGACCAGGAAGGAAAGGGAAGGACCAGCTATTTCTCCCTCTGTCCAGGATCCACTGAGAGAATCGCATGTTACGGTACTCGCAGTTCCTAGCGGAGAGATCGGCCTCCTACCTCTTCCCCTCTCTCAATTCCCCCCATACCCCAGTGAAGATCAACTTTGTGAGAAAGGAGTTGACGAGAGCATGCGAAGCTGCCGGGATCGACCGACTGATTCCCCACTCTCTGAGAGGAGGAGGAGCATCTGCTTCCATACAGGAAGGAGCATCACTCGATCAAGTACAGAAGAGTGGACGATGGAAGTCAGCAGAGGGAATGGCACCGTACATTGCACATTCCATCCAGGCTCAAGGAGGATCTTTAACTCTTTAAATTCTTTCGCCAGTATACCATTTGTCGTTTCTCCCTCTCCATTTTCTCTCAAAGTACCCCGGTTATTTCTCGTATGCCTCTCTCCCCTATCTCTCGATTTATCTCGTGTATTTAGAGACCGCAGGCTCCGCCCACTTGGAGGGAATAGAGAGTTGCCAAAACATGGCGAGAGGCCGAGCAAATCGGAGACTCAACCAAATTGAACGATCAAAAGAGTTTTCTGCAGGTCTCAGGATCCTCTATGAAATATGTGAGGCGCATAATGATCCATTCAATATAAATCGGTCAAAATAAATTCCAAAGTTTTATTTGGCGAAAAGGAACCCATACTACCTTAAGGACATAGCCACACTTGAAAAGGTATACCACACATTCACTCGTCAAGTTTCCTACCGTTGTTTCCCCTCCTCGACTTACCCCTTCACCCTCCCCTCCTACCAAGACCGCCTTAAAACCCTTGAACTGCGCGCACTTACTGAGAGGAGAGTCATAGCTGATCTTTGTATGACCCATACGATAATGACTGGTGCCTCTATCATTCCTCGATCATCTTTCTATGTATAAAAACCTACTCGAGATAGAGTCTCCTCCTTCGGTATCAACATTGAATTCACTACATGTACAGCCAGATTCAATTCTTTCCCTGTTAGATCATCTCGAATGTACTCTCAATTACCCGACTTTATTCGTATCGCACCAAATGTTAAGATTTTTAAACGCTAAACTACTCAGGTGGGGAGACCCAAGCTGGAATCAGATGTAACCCAAACATAAAACAGCGCTGGAGCCAAGCTGGGTTTTCCGGAAATTTTGGGCGAATCCAAGCTGGAATCAGCTATGTGGGCGGAGTCTAATTGAACGATGTCCGTTGATTTCGCTATTCACAATGTAGATACTTGTATCCAGTATCCAGGCCTCTGGTGTAGGTACCGTACCCACCTCAGAGGGAGTGCTCCGTGGAGACTACTGGGTGAGGGTCCGTCTCCACGGTGAAAATTCAAAAAGCGTGCTGTCACCGCATGTTGCGGCACGTGCTCGCTGGCATATTAGGTAATTAAACCGAAACCGGTTCTGATTCAGCGCTTTTATGAACTTCATGCGCTCTGGACGAGACGGGTTAGAGAGCCGACCATCTGTTTCCAGCTTGGAAATTCATATCTGGATCCAAGCTGGAAACTCATCTGATTCCAAGCTGGGAATTTATTTTGGATCCTCTATCTCTGATTCCAGCTTGGGTCTCCCCACCTGAGTACCCCCTCATTAAAGACATCTCCCAATCACAACACTAATTATCTCCTCAATTCATAATATTATTATATTCATTTTCCTGTTGCACCAAGTGCGTAGATAAATTATTATCCCGTTAATAGATGAAATAAAACAAGTGGAAATGAATGTGCTTCCAGTTGGGTGTGATCCCTCACCATTTAGTGTGAATGAGACAATCGGTCCACTTGAAAGGGTCTTCCACTAACGAGCAACTGTCAGTAACAGTATCCACTTCACTCGTTTAGAGACAAGAGGAGGAGAGACAGTCCATCCATCTTCTTCCTCTCATCAATCCATCAATCCTCCAACTGTCCACACCTATTCAACCACATAGCTCAAGTGGCAGAAAAGGCCCAAAGTCGAGATACATTGGATGAATCTTGAGAGTCAAATCCCTTTTGGTTAAAAAATATAATTTTTTCCATTGCCGATTGTTTGATTGACTACCGTATCCTCATTTCTTCCTCTCTGTTTCTCTTCACTCTCTCTCTCATAAATCGGTAGATCATCCCTTTGATATAGATTTATCTCAACGGGAGTAAACTGTCTCTCCCACTTATTCTCACCTTCTCCAATCGGTTCTCGCAATTAGCACTAGTGAGTAGATGAAAGGGAGAGAGACCGACGGGATCTCGACTGTCCCCAATCAGAGTCCCTCCCTCTGGTCCCCTCCCCCCCCCCCCTCCCCCAGTGGACAGCTTCTCCCCTTTTGATGTCTTCCCTCCTTTACAGGCCATTAGCAACCATTTATGATTCCTCTCTGAGGGAAGGGCGGCAAGTGAGGGAATGAGTGACAGATCCATCAATTATGCAATTGAACCACTGAACAGAAGTGAATGGAATTACACCCAAGGAATGGAGAAGGATTCGGTAATCTATGTGAATATCAATCTGGCCAGACCGGGATACCGTAATATAATAGTAACTATTAGATATTGTTTACATATTGGAGAGATTGGAAGATATCTAATAGTTTACGAAGACCGGGAATGTAATTGGAGTCGGGTTTTCCTTGTGCAGGATATGTGTGAGAGAAATCGATGAGTCTGATATCGATTGATGGAGGAAGAGAAGGATCAGCCTCGTATATCAGAAGAAGAGAAGAGGAATAGAAATGGAGAAGACGTTGAGTATCGAACCATGAAGCGATTCTGAATGAAGAGGATTGATGTGAAGGATACGGTAGACTCACTCCTCCAATCGATTGATGAATCGTGATACGACTTCTAACAATGGTCTTGCTGACAGATATTCACGAAGGGCTGGAAGGGTACGGTAATCACCAATCGATAGATCGATAATCTTACCGAGGTGTACGGTAGTCTCATCGAAGGTCTTTCCCCATTCCTTGTCTCTCGTTCTTACTCCATCTGGTGTGTGCATCTGAAATGACGATGAGTCTCTCCTACCGTATCTTCTGATCCCACTCCCATCTCTCCTACCGTATCCTTTCCCTCCCATCGGAAAGCATCAATCATAGAATATGTCCCTATCATGTCTCTCCCCTCACAGATCAATCTCGGTCCTTTCTCTCCCTAGGATATCTCCTCTTTCCATCTCTCTCCTCCAATCTGTGATCTAAGCCCCTAATTGCATGCCGGCATCCTTTCCCTCTTCTTCTTCCGCTTATAATGTCCATGATGATAGGGGAGAGACAATGCCATATGCCCCTCCCTTCCCCCTCCCCCTCCCAACCTCCCCAGATCATGTCTCAATCGAGTAGAGATCCATTCAAATTGTTACTCTCAGGTCAGAATAGAGTACCCTACAATTCCCTCTGGCACACCCCTCTCATCAAGAGGGTACCGGAACCAATGATGACCAACGGGTCCAGCTGGTACCATTCTTGGTAGCCTCGAGGCCCGATCGGAAGTGGTACCGACTTCCGGTGAAAGGAGGTCAAAGAGAGACTCACTCGATAACCGGAGATTCTGAATCCGAGTGTTGATTGTGGAGGATACTTGGTACTCTCTGTCAATCGCTTCTCTCCACTCGCTAGAGGATCGAAAGTAACCAATCCCATCTCAATTATCGATTGGATGGACGAGAGAGAGAGAGAGAGAGATAGAGAGAGAGAAAGAGAGAGAGAGAGAGAGAGAGAGAGAGAGAAGAGAGAGAGAGAGAGAGAGAGAGAGAGAGAGAGAGAGAGAGAGAGAGAGAGAGAAGACTACAGTATACCTTAACATCCAGAATGACTGGCAGTCGATAGTTGATTGTTATATCGTCCAAAACGAGGAATTCGTGTTCTGAAAACAGTTATCGATTGAGGAGTGAATGGTGGATTAGGGAGAAATCTCACAGGTATTACAATGGAGCTACAGCATCTTCCAGGTAGACCTCCCCCCCTCCCCTTCACCCCCCCCCCCCCCCCCCCCCCAATGACTCCATTTCATTGCGGGAGACACTCCCTTCTGATGCCATCTGCTCCCTCTTCCCTCTAATAAAGAGACTTCATCAACTGGCAACAGATCCATCCACCTTCTAACTAAGAAAGAGAGCTAGATTGAGTCCCATCTCAGATCCCTCCCCTCATTCGAATATCCAGATATCCCATAGGAAGGGTAGATCACCTTTTCCATCAACAATCATCTTCTCAACTCCATGGAATCGTGGGACGAAATCTCTCAGAGTCTTCGTGTCTTCTCTCTTCTTCTCATCATATTGACTTCCCTCGTTGCGCAAGATGAGATGGTATGCATTGATCTGATGAGGAGAGACACGAATTAGAGGAAGTGACACTGACTCCCGAACGGAACATCCATTGCGTCATCACAAATGTCATTCAACAACCTACAGTATATGAACTGATCTAGGACTGGCCATTAAACAATTGATCTATGGAAACAATACCGTACCTCTCTTTCTCCTCTCGATCCCTTTTGACTCGGTTTATGGATTACGGTAGATCCGAGTCTCTTGACGATTCCTGTAATCGATCCGACCTTCTCTTCATATGGTGTGACCTTTTCTTCTTCTCTTCTCACTTACTTTACAATGAGTGAGTGAACTCTTGACCCTGATATGGATATAAACTATACGAGTCTCTCTCTCCAAAGGATCGAGTGTCTCCCATTACATATCGAGTGAGTGAGCAATCCGTTAGACACAATGACCCACTCCATTACCATACTTCTACAGTACTCCAAGGGGAGGGGAGAGGGCTACAGTATCCCTCTTCAAACGGTAATCACTATCAGGATCGTATCAACATCCTGTCCTCAAGGCTATCCAATTAACGGACTGGTGATCTCTCTCATACGAATTTCTCCATTGCGTCATGATGTCATTCAGGCGATCCAAGGATGAAGGGATTATACTGACTCCCCCACCCCCTCCCCCCTCCCTTTCTTCGTAGTACGAATGAGAGAATGAGACCACCCGGCACTCTTCTCAAGGAGTCGAAGGGGAGGATCAAGAGAATGAGTAGGTCACTCACCAATCTGTCTCTTCACAACTGATGGAAGATGACCTGCGATTTGATCAGCGAACCATTCGAATCCATGAGGAGGAGCGAATGAATCCCCTGAGGCCATCTGAGATAGAAGAAGGAATACGGGGATGGATCATCATTTAGAAAATGAGATATAACTATTTGTTCACAAGATACTTGGTAGTTATCTTCTAAGCAATCCCTCCCATCCATCCCCAGTATAGCAGTGGCTTCTCTCCATTCATATCGTTATCTAACCCTCTTTCACTCTCCCATTATACATTTGCATAGGTGTGAATGGGTGAGACTAATCTTGTCTCAATGGGAATGGATGACCAGGTGTGTCGTCCTTCTCTACCTCTCTGCTTCTTCTTTATTCTACCTAGTGGGGTGTCATCCATCTCTAATTCTTCCCCCTCATACTCGTTAACACCAAACAATCTCATTCCCACTGGCTCATTCTTCCATTGATCTACCACCTTCCTTCCATTTACAACACCCTATGGCTATCACACCAGATTCATACATTACACCTTCCCTATTTACCATACTCCCTCTCTCTTATCACCATCTCTCTACCGTAACCTACTCTCCATCTTTCTACCGTACTCCTAGGTACGAGGGGCGTCATGAACGCATTGTGTATTAGTCTTATCTTCGAATGTAATATATTTTTATTTCAATCAATATATCTGGAGAGGAACTAGACTGGAAGGAGAAACGATTCTCTGACTTCCCTCTACACGATACGGGATAACGATGATACACGAACAAACGAAGAAAGAACTGAGATTTAAAGAGGAAAGAACCAGAGGAGAAGAAGGGGGAGGAATGACTCGACTATTTGCACATTCTAGTCAACATAACAGTCAATCCACTACAGCACCGTACACTACCGTACTCGCTACATGCAAGTGACAATGGGAGTGGAAGGTCCATTCCAAAGAGTGCACTCCTCAAATTGAGTCTCTTCCATATCCGATACACTTCGTAGATTGACATAAGTGTGATCATCATTATCCGAGTGTTCAGAGACAGATCGAGAGTAGGCTGAGTCACTAGAGGTCGGAGTGGAGGCACGAGCCTTTGACGGAATCGGCACTGACGAAGGCATCACGACAGGACGACGAGTCTCAAATGGAGGAATGAGGATACTGTAGACACATCATCTACCACAACACTATCTCTATCGTTGTAGATGACTCACCATCTCATTATTTTCTCTATGGAATCTCTCGATTGACTCGGGAGGGTCGATGGGTCCATAGTGAGTGGTGGGATAGACGGGATAGCTGTTATCATCATCGGATGAGGGATTACGGTACTGCTGAGCACGCTGATGATGACGATCCTCGCGACGCTTGTGATTACGGGCTGAGCGAGGTCTGAAAGAGATCAAAGATAAGTTTGTGACGTCATTCAAGCTTTCGGGGATTTGAACCAGGTGGATATCACCTGGATGTGAGTATGGTCGGATGCTAACAGGTGGAGAGAAGGGAGGGGAGGGGGGAGGGGGATGGTTCCGCATGGTTCCTATGATCACGCAATCGCCCATTCCCCGATCAAGTGTGTCATTATCTGTCGGTGCAACTATGACAGGAAGGAGGGAGGAGAAAGAGGGAAGTGAGGTAAGAGGAAGTGAGAGCAAAGGAGGAACAGGAGGAGGACATGGCTAGGGTCATGCCGTACCCCTGATAGGGAGAAGACACCTGGTGATGCGCCATGCTCCCATCCCCCTCTCCTCCCCACTTCAAGCCTCAATTGACGTTTGGTGCCCATCATTGGGGATTATCCTGATTGGTTTGAGTACAACAGAGGGAGAGAGGGAGAGGGAAGGGAGAGATGGGTACAAAGTGGGAAGGATAAGCTGAGATGGACGATGCATTAGCAAGTTGAAGTGAGAACATCCAGAGGGAAGAGAGAGAAGAGCCAGAGGGTACAACGGATAATGGAACAGAAGGGAAGGAAGAAGGGGGGGGGGGGGGAGTCTGGTGGTCTCATCCCCCATAATTCGTTTAATTACCAATTGTACACCTGCTTACTTATAAGGGTGGAGTACGAAGGGAAAAAGAACACACACGATGGGACAACGGTTCGAATACACGTTCCATTCTATTGAAAGAGAGGGAGGGGAGGGGGGAGGGAGAGGGGGAGGGTAGTGGCTATTGATCCTTCAAGCTTTTCCCTGTGAGAGTCTTTACCACTTCCCCTACCTCGTGGAATAGACAGGGGCGCGGAATTCCCTCGGTCTCTCTTCAATTACATCACTGAATTCCCAATCGGGAAGGATATTCGATGACTGTCCAAGATGAGAGAGCACGCATCTGCAAGATTTGGCATTCTCCCTCGCCCTTCCTGCCACCCCCCCCCTTGCAATACCGTACTTCCTTTGACTACCGTACCTCTTATCCTTCTTCTCAACTCCTCCTTTCACTGGACTTCCGAAATTCTTCCTTGTGAATAATCTGGCCAGTATTCCCTCCTTCTTCCTTTCTTTTCTCTCTTCTCTTTCTGGTACCATCATCGATTCACCCGTCTGACACTCTACCGTAGTCTGCAAGGGAGATCATCATCTACTGTACCCCTCCTCTCATCCACCGTATCCTACCGTACCTTGGAAGGGGCAGGAGTGACGAACATGTGTTGTCCGACCCTAGCGACCAATCCCTCCTTGGCGAGTGCAGTGGCAGTCTGTGCAAGCATCTCCTGAGTGGGCGGGGCCAATTGACTGCATTGTCTTCCAATCTGATCTCTGACTGAGCAGAGAGTCGCTGCACGACCACATCGATTGAGGGTCGCCACTGCATCACAGAAGGCATCCGAGAGGGGGACCAAGGTCAGTTGCTCAACTGCTTTGATACGCCCCATCTCACCTGCAATGAAGGAGAGATAAGGGAGGGGTACGGTACATCGAGGGAGGGGAGGAGGGGGGTGTTAATCAGCCACATGTTTTTTGAATACTACCGTATAGCTAGCCTTCCTTCGATGGAAAATGTCGCTAGCCGTGCGTTTTCCAAACTTTAGCTCTATTTCCAAAAGGTCAGTAGTGAGTGAAGGGAGGGAGGGGGGAGGGGGTGAGTGGGGTGTCTAGAAGGGGACTGATTCACCCCTTCTCTCTCTTCATTTTCACCGTCCTTTTTGACATTTTCTTACTTCTCTCTTCATTCTCCCGCTCTCTTTCGGTAGAGGTCGATACAAGGGTAGGAGAGGAGGGGGGGGGGGGGAGAGGGAGAGACAGATACAGATTGATATCTATAACAGGGAGCACGGAACATCTGTCACCCACCTGTGCCACTGTATCCAGTTACAAGGAGGGGGGAGGGGAGGGGGGGGGGTCAGTGGGAGATCAGTCATGGCTACAGGTGGATACAAGGGGAGGGGGAGGGGGGAAGCTGATAGAGGATACGATTAATTAGTGGGGAATGCGCAAGCCATGTAAGGAGAGACGAGAATGGAAGAAGTTGAGAAATCGGGACAGATAGAGACAATGGAGACGAAGATTGATGAGAACGGAGTGTGAGAATGGAGAGATAATGGAAGGAGGGGGAGAGGGGGGGGAGGGGGGGGGGGGAGGGGGGGGGGAGGGGGGGAGGAGGGGGATAGAGTGATGTGAACGGCCAACTGATATCCATCTACATGGGATAGAGAGGGATACTCACCGAGAGAAGCAATGAACACTCCCGATGGACACTTCAACATCCTCTTCGCGTACGCACAACGGATCGACTGCAACGAATAATACGGTAAGATACTGTAGATAAATGGAGGATTATGGTAGTCTAGTGAGGGAGGATGAGTATACGGTACCTCTGCGTGATGTGAGGGAGCAGAGACAAAAAGAGTGGAAGGACGGACGAATCCAGTGTATTTGAGAGAAGAAATAGCTGCCATGAAGGAGTGATTCCAGAAGGAAGTAGAATTAGCCTGAGAGGGCAAGGGTTACGGTAGAGATAGGAGGAGAGGGAGATACGGTAGAATGGAGAGATGTGGTACCTCTAGTAGTCCATCGAATAGTCGTCGTCCACTTTTATGTTCTCCAGTGAAGGAAATGACGAGAGATTCGACCGTCTGTGCGGGCATCGTTCGATCTGTAGAGGAAGGAGAAGATCGAGTGAGGGGAGGAGGGAGAGGAGGAGGGAGAGGGGGAGGGGAGGGGTTACAGTTGGAGGGAGGGGGCGGAGCTTGTTCATCATGAGGGAATGATCAGATCGTGGATCGAGATGAGGAGAGAGGGGGAGGGGAGGGGGGGGAGGGGGAGCCGATCCCCTCTCCCTACTTACCTTATCAACTCTATGCCTTAATTGCTATTCTTTCATCAGTTCCGACTGTTAGCACTCCTCCACGACTTTTATTGCCGTTCTTGCACCTGATTACATATGAGGACAAGACGAAGGGGGGGGGGGGGGGGAGAGGGGGGGGGGAGGGAAGGGAAGGTTGGACGGCAATTTGCCATACCACTTACAAGGTAACAGCAACATGTGGTACAGTACCCGTGTTTCTTTCTCAGAAAATGGGCGCCTGTATCGAGAAGAAAGGAGGTTTTTCGAACCGGAGCTAGAAGGGCCCGATTTGAATGGAAAGTGACAATCCAGTGGGTGGATATTGAGATGTAAATTGGTTGATCAAGTAAGTGGAGAAGGATGAAAAGATAGAGGATGCGACTCTTAATGGATGGAATAGTCATTAGGGAGTCAGTCAGTCAGTCAAAGAGTCAATCGGGACACTCTACAAAGGGAGGTGAGACATGGGGAGGCGACATCAAAAAGGAGGATGACCATCTTTCTCTCTCTCTTCCCCTCCTGATTATCCCTTCCTTCAAAAGAGACTCGAGACATGGGTGGGATTAATACTAGCCTCTTTGAGGGGGGGAAATCAACCATAATCACTTCTCCCAACGGGCACGATTAACTATTCTCCCAGTAAGAGAAGGAGAGATTTAGCCACCCAATCAAAGGACAAACATTATAAGATCATAATGGAGTCTGACAGTGAGTCATTGTACATGGTTTTGACTCCATTCGAATCATCTCCATCGTGTCATATTCAAGTATCCTCCCCCTCTCCCCTCCTCCACCCTCCACTCGACCACTCTTCACTGGGGGACATGCCAGCAGTGACTCCCCCCTCACTCCTATCAATGGCTCTTCACTCTGAGTGGACAGCTGCAATGGGGGCATGACCATGAGACATGAACCCTCCCAGGTAGATCATTTTCTCTTCCTGCCCCCCCTCATTCGTCCTCTTCTAGACAGCTTCTCTAACCCTCCAGTCTTTCCCTCGTTCTCACCTCTTCTTCTCCATTGTCTCCTCATTCCCATTCCAATTAGTGACCACCTGCACACTTCTTCCTGTTTACTCCCTCAATCTTCTCCCCCCCCCCTCTCCCCTTTCCCTCTCCCCCCCCCCCCCCCCCCTCTCCCTCTGTCCTCATCACCAATCACCTTCTCTATTAGTTGCAACTCAATCTCCTGATTGCGCCATTTCAAAAAGGCGGTATGCCTTCTTCTCTTATTTGTATTGGGATGAACGGGACAGGCGTGACTGTATGTCTGTCCATCTCATTCTCCCTCATGGAATGAGTATCCATTCCAATGGATATCACCTGTCGAGGGGGGAGGGGGGGGGGGAGAGGGGGCAATGGGGATGAATGGAATGGAATGCCTCAAGGAAAGAGAGGAGTGAGACCATCAAGTACATATCAGATGAGAAGGGGACGATAGGACAGAGTCATGCTAATACAAGGGAGAGGAGGCCTCAGGACAAGAGATCCAATTGAGTGATTGGAGGGAAGTGAGGAGAAGTGAGCACATCTCACTCTCATCTCTTATCTCATTACATCAAATGGTAAGAGACACCCACTCACGATGATGAAATTAAACCTTCCACGCTAGATCGTGTCGAGTATAGCAGTAAAAGTAGTTATCAAGATAATTAGTTCAATCCCAATGAACTCAACAACTCGCACTCAATTTCTCACTTGCGCTTTAACCGGATGACAATTTCTCAGTCACACGACCAAGTTTTCAGCTTGGGGATTAGTGAGAGAAATAGAGTCAGGTGGAAATGAGATGGAATAGCGTATGAAATGAAGAAAAAAAGAGTAGAAGATCATGACGATATGTTTTCAGATCAAAGAAGAGTCAAGAAACCCCTCAAGGGTCTGAAATACGCTCATCCATCGTGGAACTCACGATCATGAGAGAAAAGGACGAGACCACCTCCTACCAAACACGCCCATGTCCCTACAGCGAAACGGAAGGACGAATGAACTGTGAAAGAAGGGATCAGTTTCGCTCTCTTTTTCTCTCTCGTCAATTGGCTGGTCGTCCCTCAAAAGTCCTTTATTTCATTCAGTTGATTGCCGGTGGGTAGAAGCACTCCTAGTACTGTTATCCCCCTTGCCTTCTCCCCTATATAAGAGCAATTTCCGCCGTCTCTCATTTTCTAGACACGAACGCATTCGCATTTCATTACCTCTCCCCGTTTCACACCGGAGAACTACCACCATATTTTTCATCTGCTCTTTCGACGCTTGCTTTTTCCTGGTTTCCTCCCATGTACTACGTCTCTCAATCTTATTCTCTTTCTCAAAAGCACGGATAACCTTTCCATCTCAATAATTAAGGAATTTGGTATGGCATATTCCGCGTATCCACTGTTTCGCTCGCATTTCCCCAATGTTATAGAGAGAAGGAGTAGCTATCGGATATTAGAGGAAGGAGTTAATCACCTCGGAGTGAATGTATGAGCGTCTCCTCTTCCCGTATCTGTCTGCGGAAGTACCGAGGCTAACAGAGAAGCCCATCTCATGTCCACCAGCTGAACGAAGTAAATAAATTTAAAATTTGAAATAAACTTAAATCATAATGCGAAAAAACGGGAAGAAAAAATCGTATGAACCGCTAGTCGATTGCTTGCAGATACCGTATCTTTTAAAAGCTTTTCGGGAAAATATTCGCTTTAAAATTTATCGATTTTTTGTTAAAATATATTATAGTTTTTGTTCTCATTGAAGAAATTATTTATGTGTTCAAATTATTCATAATTGTGAGCTTCTTGAAGAGTATAAATCCAATCATAACATGGAAGCACCTCATTCATTTTCACGGGTCTCTTTTGATTCGATCCATGGAGAAATAGGAGAGACGTCACGTCACAAACACTCTCACACACGTTTTCCTCTCTATCTCCTCTCTTTTCCCCTTCTCTCTTCTCCTCCTCTCTTCTCGTTTATCTCATAGTCGGCACACATCCGTGTGTGCGTACTCACTAATTCGTTATTCGTCGTCCTTCCTTCGTTCCAATGGTTTCATCCCTTCTCAAGTCTTTCTTACCTACTCAATTGTCGTGTATTCATTTGTGATTCCTCCGTGTTATCATGAGAATGGATATTGTCTACTCCCTCCTTCCATTCAGTTAGACTGGCTGGTCTGGGCGGGGGGATCCCATCCCACCTCTCCCCTTGGTGGGAGCAGGAATCGCAATCGCTCTCTACGCAAGACAGCAGCAGTCGAAGAGGAAGTCGATCCAGTCCGAGGTGAATGATCTACCAATCGATATTCCTCCCTCTGTCCAATGATGTCATCCCGTTTGAGATGGTACCCGATTTGTGTCTAGATCAGCGTGTCATTCCATTGTTATCGGGAAGGAGTCAATCTAATCCGTCCCTTGTAGACTACAATGAGACGGGAATGAATGCCTCTTCTCTCCCTCTTCGATCAGTTCCCCATCTTCTCCTTCCTCCCGATGCTCCCACTTCATTGGCCCATCTCATCCCCAATGGTACCCTCTCTCCCTTCCCTCTCCCACTCCCTTCACTCCCTTACAGTATCAGTTGACACCAATCTATTGGTTGTTCCATCCCCTGGTTCTGGCTATAAACTCTCTCCTGATTCATCTCGTCAACCATCGAGTATGTCATTCCATCTCCATCCATCTCCATCTCATCTTCTCTTCAGCTGATCTCCCTTCCACTTCTGACCTTTTCTCAACAATTAATTCAATGGGTTTTAATTCTAATCTCATTTCTATGCTGGGAAGTCAATCCAATGGACTTCATCTATTGGGACAATTGGCGAGAGATCCTAAGTTGGTGAGTGAAGAGTTACGGTAGATTATTATGAAGCACGATATGTCATAATGATGATTCCTTGAGGAGTCTGGTGAGACGGATGATAGTTGTGCCCTGTCTCCCAATCCATCCTTCGATCTCTCCACTCATACCTTCAAGAGCGATCCCACGGGTCTCCTCCAGGTGCAGTTATCTCATAGACAAACGATCATCTCTATTCCTCCTTCAGATCCACAATTCCTCTACTGAATCTCAATCGTCCATTTCTCATCCTAACAAAACGATCATTCAGGATGATGTGAGGAATGGAGGAGGGAGGTCCATGCCAATCCATTCCATTTTTCCTTCATCATTCATCCCTTCTTCAGATTCCAACTAATCCGTAAGAAGGGTCGATCAGAAGTATGGAATTTATTCGGCCAAGTGAGCCTTTCTCCTTCTACTTTTCAGTATCGCATTTCACACGCCTTTCCTCCTTCTTGTAACCCACTCTTTCTCATAAATGATTACTGAACTCCAGTCTATTCTCCTTCTTGTCTCTCTCCATCTCCCTCAATCTCTCATTCTCTCTGATCTCTCTGTCCTCTCCTTCTTTCCCCTACTCTCTCATCTCAGGTCGTCGATACTCATACTCATCAGCGATTGCCGTACGTGGCCTGTTATGCGTGCAAGGTGATCTCCCCCCCCCCACCTCCCCCCCCCCCTTCCCCCCCCCCCTCCCCTCCCCCCCTCCCTCCTCTCATTCCCCATTCTGGCAGTGAGAGAAAGAAGAGAAGAGAAGGACACACAGTGACAACTCGTGAGAGAAAGAGAGAGAGATAGAGACGTCATCTGAGACATAGACGGAGATGAACAAAGTGAAGCAGAAATATTAAGGTGCTATACACTGACACTGGAGGAGGAACAGGAAACATGACAAGACATAGATGTCCACTCGGATCCTCCTTCAGATCATTCACTGGTATACTGTAGAGGGATTGGAATGAGAGGATTACGGTATCACTTCAGGATCGAGTACTGAGAGAAACAACTCATTCGATTCATATCGATCGAATCGGAGATCAGCGAGTCCCGAAGCGAAGAGAATGCATACAAATGTACGGTATCGATGGATGGATAATGGATTGATTAATGGGATTAGTTCAGTTCCAGTCTCTGGAAGAGTCATCGGCTCTTTCTCCAACTGCTCCATTCCAATCTCAACAATCAACTGATTCTTTATCTGAAGAAGAGAAGGAATCACTTGCTGAATCTGCTGTGCGATGTTGTGCACTCGATCTACTCCATCCTGCCACTTTCCAGGTAGATCACCCCCCTCCCCCTCTCCCCTCCTCCACCCTCCTCCTCCCATTCCATGAAACGAGAGGGAGATATAGCATCAGGAATGGGATGGGAGATGCTTCGTAGTCTAGCAACCACCTACGTTTCCGTGCAAAAAGGAAATGAAATAGGACAGCAATTGGTCTTATCAATTTCCGTTTCTTCAGTCACGGGGGTTTCTCGATCTCGCTTCTCAACTACTCAAAGTGGGGAGAAAGAGATCGTGTCTTGAATTATTCCCAGATCCAGCCACTATGTCACAGGTTGATCTTTGATCTCCAGAACAAAAATTGATCTTTGATCTCTAGAACATTGACTTTATGAGTAGACGATCACGAGAAAGTTCGGGAATGGAGATAAGAGATGCGAATGAAGTGACTATATCCATTGAGAGATTGATGATGCATGGAGAGAGATTCGTCGTCTACCATCACACACTCAGGTACAGTACTCCCTCACCACTCCCTCCCTACCGTATACCATTCAGTCCCAATTGGAACATGAAGAAATCAGTGATCGGTGTCTATTCTGCGAGTGAAGTCCATGGTTTCGGAGGGGCGTTGGAGAGGGCTCTAGCTGAGTACCGTATCCCCGTGGACAAGAAAGTGCGGGCGGTCGTTCCATCGGGCACCAAGATAACTCTTCCCAATGTGACTGTCTAC
>BTSX01000004.1:31659623-31747564 GCA_036245825.1 Pristionchus entomophagus
GTAAGGGGCCTTCGTCTTGAAAAGGCAAATGTTCTCTGATCCATCTAATTTCTCACTTGGAACAACTCCAGATTAGGGGAGAAAGTGATGGCGACAGGTCTCATTGTAGTGGAGACAATGGGGGAATCCGATTGGGGAAGTTGCTGGAATGGAGATAGGGGGAGGGGGGGAGGGGGGGGGAAGGGAAAGGGGGGGGGGGGGACTGCTCACTTGAATGGCCCCAGCAGGAAGGGGAGTATCAGTCTGAGTCTTGATGAGTCTCTTTCTTATCTTGGTCTTTCTCTTCGTTCCCTCAGTAGTCGATGGTTCTTGCGTCGTCGTGGTTGGTTCATCCGTAACGAAGACTGAAGACACTCTGGTGGGAGCCTGAACACGTCTTCTGCTTGTTCAATCAACCCCAATCATCATTCCAGGCTGTATCCCCTACCTGAGTGGTTGTGGTCACTCCAGCAGTTTTGGGGAGGATCACCTCAGCTCCTTCTTCTCCTTCACGAATGGGAGTCATGATGAGAACACGTTGGTAGTATCTGAAAGGATGATTCGATGAGTGCCGTGCCTCAGTTTGTCAGTGAATTGATTTCTCTCTGAAGGAGTTGTGTATCATACGTCTTTCCATCAGCCTGGACGACTGGTTGGTAGGCGTATTGGGGACCAGAGGATGCAAGAGGAGAGATCCTCAATCAACTATTTATAATTGAATTATGGTATCTGATCGAGCTGTTTTTGAGCCCCTTCAGGTATTTGCGTTGGCTGGGAATGCAATGGAAAGCGAGAGGGGAAAGTTCTCGCAGCAGCCAATAGTTGACTATCCAGTCCCCTCCCCTCCCCCCCCCCCCTCTCCTCCCTCTTCCTTTTCTCGATTGTAGCTTCCGTTCATCATCGTGCCTTTCGGCACAAGGAGTGTTAAAATCGTAATGAGATAGATGCTAACTTCTCGACTGGTCGAATCTGCAGAGGAGCCATAGTGGGAGGGACGGGAGTGGTCCTGAAGGGAGAGACTGGGTTACTGTAGGGAGTGAAAGAAGGGAGGGTGCTCACGTAGTAGGCATGGTCAGAGGGACAACAGGTGTGAAGGTAGGCAGATTGAAAGTGGGAAGTTGAGAGACAGGGAAGGTTGGAAGAGGAGCGAAGATGGAAGTGATGGGATCCACCTGGAGATCAGAATTGAGATCCGCTTTTAAAATACTCAAACGATTATTATTTTTTCTCTAAATAAATGGTTGTGATACCTGAGGCATTTGTTGTCTCTGAATGTTCAATCCCACTGGTGGCTGCTGTTGGGGGATTTGAAGGGTAGGAAGAGATTGTTGAAGAGGAGGAGAAGAGATCATCGGAGGAGGAGAAGAGACCATCGGAGGAGGGACGTAGCTGAAGATGATCGATTGGGCTCAATCAATATCTCCTAATGATACTTGGGTGGGAGGTAGATGGGTCTGTGGTGTCTTCTCTTCGACTTGTTCTTCTTACGGGGTTTGTATGAGTCTTCCTCCTCCTCTTCATCATCATCCTCCTCCACCTTCAATGGTTCATTTCCAAGAGTCTCTAATGGGAAGGAAATACCCTGACGTAGGTTCCCTCGTATGATCCATCCTCTGAAATCTTTCTGTACTTCTTAACCCTGCAATGATTATTCATAATCGTCAATACAATGGTGGTCCATTGCATCATAAACTTTAAGAATCAAAATAATTTGGGCTCTATATGCACGAGTGCAAAATGAAATTATGTTCTTACTTGTGGTTTCTTCTCTTCTTTCTCTTCTTGGGAGCAAGAGTAGTCGATGGTTCAATATATCCAGCATCAGATGCTATTTGAGTAAGAATCTCAGAGGGAATCTGCAATTAATTGAATGAAGATCATCCATTGATTGATCCTCCATACATTCAATAGCTGATAGAGTCCATCTGGATCTGGTTTGGGAGTCGTTCCCTGACCTCCAATCGCATCGATTGTACCCTGAATAGTTGAATCATTGAATACTCGGATACATTGAGGTACCTTGACAATCTTCTTCACATCCAAAATGTGTCCATTTCCCTCATCTTCTCCTCTTTCTTCTTCATCTTCGACCGATGTGAAATGGGATTTCTTCTCCTTGGCTGATTCAACAATGAGAACGACACCTGCTACTATAATATTTTATTGTTTTGATCCTAATATCACGAGAATCAATTTGTGAACCCTTGCATAAATGAGACTCTGACCAGCTATCAAAATGACGCTGTGCCACCTCATTTCAACGTAGGAAATCGATTTATTGTAGGAATGGAAGGACTGCAAGAGGAATTGATGATTTATTACACGGACGGATCACAGATATCGGCAGAAAAGATCTCCCAGTCAGCAAACTCATAAAATGGTCTCGAAATGGAGGAGTTCGTGTGGTGAAAGGGAGAGGAGAGGAGAGGGACCGGAGGGGAAAAGGAGACGTTTTTTTTCTTTCTCTATTTCATCTTTTCTTTCCGCTTTCCCTTTCGGCTAAGCAACACCAATTGAATTAACCTAGATTGATTAGACGAGAAGCAGGGAGAGTGAGAGATCGAGAGAGAGACAGAGAAATAGAGAAAACGAGAGAGTAGGGGGGATGAAGAGACTGTTCTGATAGAGACGTTTTTGCACATGGATATCATTCTATATGCATTCAGGAAGTAAGAAATTGGATGGAACCATAGTTGAAACCCGATATGAGATAAAGAATTAACGTAAGTTCCAACTTTTAAATGATTCTTCTCATAATCTCAATGAGCTAGTAGGAGAGTGTGAAAATGAGGGATGATACTGTATTCTCATCCTCTTATCTTCTCTTCTCTATTAACTTCTCTCCGGCATTTCCTTGAGCCACAGGAATACAAAACGAGTATGATCTCCCCCCCCCACCCCATAGTGAGATAAGCTCTCTTTCTCTCGACGAATATCTGTGAAATGCCTATAATAACTCTTGTTCACTGAGAGAAAAGAGGAGTAGGAGGAGGAGGAGGAGGAAGGGGTGTGAGTAGGGTGATGGATCAATGAAGCGATAAAGTAAGAAGTGAAGAAGAGACGAGTTGAGTCCAATTATGAGCACTCGATTTGTGGAAGCGAGAAAAGCAGAGGAGAATCGAGTTGAGATGAGAAGAGAGACACAATGGAAGAAAAGGAGGAATGAGAACTATGAGAAGAGCAGAGAAGGATGGGAAAGAAAGGCCATGCCAAGGAAGGAGAAGAGGAGAGATTGAAGAAAAAATAATCAGGAGAGATTGGAAAGAGATGTTGATCGGAATAGAGAAATGCCATTCGATGTTGAGGAAGAGGAAAATGAGTGAGATAAGCAAGAGATGAGAGGAACGAAAAAGAGAAGGAGGAGAGGGAGATGAATAGGAGGAAAGAGAGTGATAGATATGGATAGAGACCGCAGGGTGATCTACCAAATTGATTGCACCGGTTCAAATGTGTGCTCAATGTGTTGGTATGGTGTTGAATAACATTTTTGCTTTTAAGGATTAGTCTCTATCTCATCTCTGAGTCGAGTTCTCCCCCGAAAACCACGCGCGCGCGGGCAAGGGAGAGGAGAGGGAAATAGGGCGAGAGAGAAAAGGGGGCGGGGCCTCTCTTGCGTGTGTCTCTCTCCCTCCTCCCGCTCTCTCGCTCGCCTCTCCCCGCGATCGAGCACATTTCGGAGAAAATTATTAAAAATCTAAAATCAAGTTTAAAATTCCTTTAAAATACAAATAAAGGAAATGCGAGTGGAGCAGCTGTGTACGACCACTAGAAACACTTCAAATGCCAATTCTTGACCATAAATGGCCTTATTTGACCTACTTAGAGTTGACCGATCAGGCTGCTCCACTCGTCATTTGTGAAGACTACTGAGAGCTGCTGAAAACGCTTTTGATCGGCTGATTCGATTCAGAATTCGAATTGTGCTTGCCAGGCGCAGGTTTTGGGGAAAGTCAATTCCCCTCAAAGTGGGCGGAGCTTGCGGTCTCTAGATATGGAAAGTGAGAAGATAGGTAGAAAAGAGACTGTTCCTATGGACAAATCAGAGCTTACTGATCAGAGAGAGGGAAAGGACAAAACGTAACAAAGGGATAGTGACAGTATGGAGTTGCATTAGGAGACTCGGAATGAAAAAGAGAGTGAGAGAGACTGTAGAAAGGACCGAAGAATGGACAATGGAATGGAAAGGAGAGAGGGTGGACTAAGGAGTTGAACATGAGAGTATTATAGCTGCAATTATGGATGAAGAGACGAGAAAGAAGAAGGAGAAGGAGAGGAGAGGGTAGATCATGAGAGATTAGAATATCGATTAGAGAAAAGGTTTAGATTGATTGGCTTGGAGAGGTGGTGGTAATTAAAAGAATCGATGAGAGGGGAGAAATACGGGAATGGAAAGGGGAAAGATTGGATCGGGATAATTGAGGATGGAGGGAAGATCGGCTAAGGAAGTTCCGCCCTTTCCTGCTAATTTGCCATTCCTGAGATGAAATGAGAAGAGATTCATCCAATCATCCATTCAATCACCAAAACAATAAAAGTGCATCTCTGTTTCTTCTACATTTCCCAGCTGAGAAGAACCATTCTTCTTCTCCCACCTTTTCCATACTTATCACGGATTTTCTGTTGTTTTGTAGGAAAATCGAGACCTTTTAGTACAGAAAAAAATGTTATGCCTCCGATATCTACGAAACTAATGTTACTGACTAAAGTGAGGACGGGGAGAACGCCTATCCACTTCATTTGGCCAAATTTGCATATTGAGCTGATCTGTGACCTACCACTTCAAAACGCTCTAACTCGCTCAGTTTTTGACCTACCGAGCCCGAGTTTTTTTAGTAGCTCCGTATTTCCGAGATCTACAACTTTCTTAGGAAAGGATATGGTTTTAAATGTCATCTTCAATGTGTTAAGCATGAAAATTAGTTTTTTCGGGTATAAAAGTAGACTGTTCTCGAGATTTTCCTCTAAAGGATACGGATTTTATTTTCGAATCTGATTCCCCACCCCAAAATTGAGGTACTATCATATTCCATTAGTCATAATACTGAACTCCCTGTTGCGATCCTCAGAGGGGGGATCCAACAGATTCAGGACTTAGCCGAATTTACTTTCAAAACCCATTCTCGCTCTGATTTCTTCTCAAAATTATGCAAATTCACAAATTAGAGTAGTCAAACGAAATCTCTCGTGGAGATGAAGATAAAAGGTCTACCAGTCCAAGTGCTGAAACCGGACGGTTTTCGAGTAATAAGACAAAAACAGCTCGCGTTCTCATTCATTTCCCTTCAAGAGCTGTGTTTACGAAGGGTTTGTCTTATTACTCGAAAACCGTCAGTTTTCAGCACGTGGACTGGTAGACCTTTTATCTTCATCTCCACGAGAGATTTCGTTTGACTACCCTAATTTGTGAATTTGCATAATTTTGAGAAGAAATCAGAGCGAGAATGGGTTTTGAAAGTAAATTCGGCTGTCCAGAATCTGTTGGATCCCCCCTCTGAGGATCGCAACAGGGAGTTCAGTGTTATGACTCATGGAATATGATAGTACCTCAATTTCGGGGTGGGGAATCAGATTCGAAAATAAAATCCGTTTAGCGGAAAATCTCGAGAACAGTCGACTTTTATACCCGAAAAACTAATTTTCATGCTTAACACATTGAAGATGACATTTAAAACCATATCCTTTACTAAGAAAGTTGTAGATCTCGGAAATACGGATCGACTAAAAAAACTCGGGCTCGGTAGGTCAAAAACTGAGCGAGTTAGAGCGTTTTGAAGTCGTAGGTCACAGATCAGCTCAATATGCAAATTTGGCCAAATGAAGTGGATAGGCGTTCTCCCCGTTCTCACTTTAGTCAGTAACATTAGTTTCGTAGATATCGGAGGCACAACATTTTTTTCTGTAGTAAGTGTCCCTACAAAATTAGAGAAAATCCGTGTTATATACTTTCAATTGAGACAGAGCCCCTCTTCAGAGATCTTTTAGATGATGTTGCTTAATGGATGGAAGATAATGTTCAATTCTCAAATTGCAACAATACGAACAATAATAATGACTATGGTCACGTAGTATTGAGAGAACATCGTTCTGATTGTGATTTATTTGACTGAGAAGAGAGTGAATAATCAAATCGGCCATTATTTGTTTCAGAGGGAGAAGAGAGAGATTCTCCATCCATTTCCCCTTCTAGTCTTACTCGTGAGTGGTTGAATAATGCCCCCTAAAGAGGTGAATGATATTTGATCCCTTTTATATCAATTGATCGAGTGTTTAGGTTAAGAAAAAGGGAGCTATAGCTAAGAAAGAAGATGCCAAGTTTGATAGAAAGAAGATGCCAAGTTTAGATACTGAGAAGACCCAATGTGAAGACAATTCCGTCAGAAACACTTCACAGGTAGATCAAAAGGAGGGATTACGGTATATCTCATTGATTGAAGTACGGTACTCTCTCCGTCTATGCTGCCCCCCCTCAACCAGGCAGACCAGCTGTCAATCCGAATACGGTAAGTGAAGAGTACGGTAGATGGAGTGCATCGATCGATTACAGTACAAAGGACCAAGTATAGCCATGCTGAAGGAGCGAATTAAGAGTGAGGGAGTGAGGGAGGGATACGGTAGATGGGAGATTATCGATTGATTGGCAGATTCCAATCATCTCTGCAAATACAGAGAAGTTCAACGTGACAGAACTGAAGACTATAGAGGAATTTCTGATCAAGAGAAATGGATTGAGAATTGGAGACACGATTGAGAGTAGCCAAAGAAAGTACGGTGGAATACGATAGATGACTGTTATCGATTGATTTGATTGAAGATACAAGATGGTGCATGTGCTGGGAGAGGGTCGATACTGTGATGTGTATCTGGCTGAGGAGGAGAAGGATGGAGAGGAGGAGGAGAAATCCGGAAAGTTCTATGCTATCAAAATTGACAAAAGAAAGCACGAATTCAGAACGAGACAGAAGGTGTACTGTAGATGGAAAGGAGATGGTTACGGTAGATTGATTGCAGATCGAGGTGGGAGTCTACGATAAGATCAAACAATCGGTCAAGATGGATGCCACTTTTCGATTCCCTGAATTCATCGAGTATGGAATCTCAAAGAAGAAACCATTCATCGTCATGAGTGTTCTAGGCTGGAATATCTCCAAGGTATACGGTAATCAGAGTGATACGGTCGATAAATAATCCATCCAAGATTCGTGAAAAGGCCGTGAAAAAGCAGAGTAACTACGAAAGAAAGAGTGCTTACTTCCTTGCTATTGAGACACTTCGAGTTCTGGGAGTACGGTAGAGGAAAGAAATTGATTTATTGATTTATTTTCTGCTTAGGACTTCCACAAACTGGGATATGTCCATCGTGATATCAAACCTAATAATTTCTGCCTTGGACTCACTAAGGTATTTATAACTATCCTCAATCGAATAAATCGATAATCAATCAATTCAGGATTTGTACGATAAGGTCTATCTGATCGACTTTGCCTCTGCTGCAAGAGTGAGAAAGAGAAAGGAGAAGATTGATCTTTGTTCAGACTGATGATACGAATCAACTCGAACTGCTTCGAATGGAGAAATCGCATCCTCTCACCAATCAGAACCTCGTATACTGTGCCCCTGAAGCACACAAGGGAGAGGTATTGTAGGGAGGGGAAATATCGAGTGATACCGTATCATCTGAATAGATATAGTACCCAATAGAGGATAAATACCGTAATCTTTTAGGTTCTGACTCGCAAGTCTGATATGATCTCATGGTTCTTCATGATCGTTGATATCTTCGATAGAGATCTCTTTAGATGGAAAAAATGTGAAGATTCAGATAAGATCCTTGAGGCAAAAATGGCATTCTGGAAGGGTGAGAGAATGGATGAAATTCCCCTGGTATTGAGGGAATTTCCCTTGTATCTATGGTCTCATCTCAGATCGGGCAACTCTTCTCTCTCCCCTTCCGAAAGTATTGCAAGATATTGCTGGAATGATTGAGGAGACTGAACCCAAGTATGACAAGATTCTCTATATGCTCAATGATGAGAAGAAGGAACTCGATCAGAAGTAAGATGATCTTTGATCTTTGGACTTGATCAAAAGTAAGATGATCTTTGATCTTTGAACTTGATCAGAAGTAAGATTATCGTTGGACAAATATTGTTTTAGATTCCCAATGAAGAAATACGAATGGATGCACCTCAACTTCTGATACAAGAAATCGTCCATTCGATCATTCTTAGATTTCAATAAATGGGCGTTTATCCGCACTGAAAAGGCATTGTATTTGAGTAAATCGAGAGGAAGACACAGTTATCATGAATATTGAGAAAACCATTAATTGTGAAAAGAGATCTTTAAAGGATTTTCATGTAAGGGGAATTACATTTTCATCAAAATGAGAGAAATCATCTTATTAGCAGAAGTGGAAACTGATCGAGACTCGTAGAGATTGAGGAGGATAACACACCCAAATCATACAAATTTTGTTTTCAATTGCGTGAATTGCAAATGATTAGCATTATGTCACGGATCTTCTGTTATATTGAACGAATGCCAGCAATATTTAGTCGGGGAAGCTGGCACGTTAGCCAGATTGGTCCCTTGAACCATGATCAGAATCCAAAATTTGAAGGTCGTAGGTCTATTTTGAACCGAGTTCTGGCCGTGCGCAATTTGCAATAAGATCAGGGAAAGGGCTGCTAAATGTGTGCGAGATATTTCGCAGCGCACCTTCTCTCCCACCTCCACTTTTCGGCCCTTCCCTGTCATCCCTTTTGCGAAAGGCTAGAGCGGCAGAGAATCCCGAGACCGTAGGGAGAGGGGACCAAAGGTCAGGTCAGAGGGCAGAGACGGGTAGATCAAGGGAGGATTCCTCTCTTACTAGGGAATGGTCCCGCCCCCTTCGCTACTTTGTTTAGCAGGGACATGGTCATGTCCTTGCTAAACGTAGTAGTGAGTCCCGGCAAATCGTGGTGGGAGTCGCTAGCTCCCATTGCCGCTTTATGTGTACCCCTGGGGGCCAGGAGGTGATCCAATCATCGTGTCTTTATGATCTCTCTATCGACCTTGCTCTTTCCCAAGTTGTTCCCTCCCCCTCACTAAATGGTCATTTCCTTGATGTCATTCTCTCTCCTCCTGACATCATTTCTGATTGTCGTGTATCCGCTCCATTTCGTAATGCCGATCATTCATCTATTGATTTCAAGTTTTCGTTTCCCCTCTCTCATCCCATTTTAGTGCATACTTTTGATTTCCGCAAAACTGATTTCTCTGGATTGGACAATGCACTTTATGGGACTGATTGGGAAGCGATTCTCTCTGATTTCATCGATGTATCGGATTTGTATGATCGTTTTGTGTCCTACCTCACTGCTCTTTTTAGTCGTTTTGTCCCCCTCAGAAAGTGTTCTCTTCCTTCCGATCACTACCCTCCCCACATTAAATCGCTTCTCTCACATAAACGTTCTCTGTTTGATAAGATTAGCCTCCGACCAGTACACGCCCAGTTTATTCGTGTCTCGCGTAAACTAGATTACGAAATTCGAAAGTATGTTCGTTCCTATGAGAACCGATTGCTCGCCGGTAATCATAGTCGCTCATTTTATCGTTATGTTTCCACTCGTTTCAAGTCTAAAGGTCTAGTAATACCCGCTATTATTGCCCCTGACGGTTCCGTAGTCACTTGTCCTTCTAAGAAAGCGGAATCTCTCGCTGATTACTTCTCCTCAGTTTATACTAGTGACGACGGAACTGTCCCGACCTGCCCCTCTCTTGTTTCCCAATCCATTCCTGTCTCTATTATCCTCCCTCACGAGGTCGCCTCTCACCTCAGTCGTGTCTCTTCCTCCTGTTCCCTTCCCTCTGACAACATCCCATCCATTATTTTCAAGAAGTGCTTTGCTTCCCTATCCACACCACTTGCTCATATTTTCAATTACAGTCTCATGCTTGGTACTATTCCATCTCTCTGGAAATCATCTATTGTGGTCCCCATTCCTAAAGTAGCCTCACCCTCATCTGTTTCTGACTTCCGCCCAATTAGTCTAACTCCCATCCCAGCTAAAATTATGGAACGACTGCTTAAGCCCTCGATTATCGATTGGTGTACCTCCCACAATGTAATTCCCCCCCGAGTAGCATGGTTTTCTCTCCAGGCGTTCTACCGTAACCCAACTGCTTGATTGTACCCAATCTTGGCGTGATGCGATCGATCGCAACTATTGTGTTGACGTTGCCTATATTGACTTAGCTAAGGCTTTTGATAAGGTCTCTCATAATAAGTTATTGCTCAAATTAGAATCGATTGGAATTCGTGGTTGCTTGCTAAATTGGATCTCAGGTTATCTCTCCGAAAGGAGTTTCAGAGTGCGAATAGGCAATGTTCTCTCTTCTGAGAAAGCTGTTGTCTCAGGCGTCCCCCAAGGGACAGTATTGGGTCCTATCCTCTTTCTGCTTTATACTTTCGATCTCCCTAAGGTTTTCTCCCCCTACCCTAAACTTTCATGTCGGCTCTTTGCTGACGATATCAAGCTCTTCACTACTTTCGATCCACTCTCTCCATCCGACGCCCCCACTCAACTTCAGTCCGGGATTTTGGGTTTCACGGAATACTGCAAAACATGGCAGTTAGAAGTTGCTGAGAAAAAGTGCAACATAGTTCACATAGGACGAAATAATCCCCGAATCGTCTACTCTCTTCTCTCTACAAATCTCGCAATCTCTGACTCTATTCGTGACTTAGGTGTCCATATCGATCCCCTCTTGAACTTTGATTCTCATATAAAGATTGTTTGCTATAAATCAACTTCACTTGTCTATCTCCTATTTCGTAGTATCAGTTGTACTATTCCTTCCCCTTACATCTCAGCCTTCAAGTCATTCATTATTCCTGTATTAGAATATGCATCCCCTGTCTGGTCCCCATCATCCAAAGGTCTTGTTCGGAAATTAGAGAAAGTACAACACTTGTTTACTAGACTCTTACATTTTCGTTGCTCCAGAGTAGAACCTATCATTCCATGCTACTCTGATGGATTATCTCTCTATTCACTTAACACCTTGTATACTCGTCGTATTGTGATTGATATTGTCTTAGCTCTCAAAATTTTTGCCCATTTTGTTGACTTAGAACCTACACATTTTTACACATATCGTGCAATTAGTAGACGTAATGGTTCGTTTGTCCTTCATCTACCCCCGTTCAAGAGAGAGAATCTCAAAGTATCTTTTTCTCACAGAACCGCTCGATTATTAAATAAATTGCATTTGATTTGTAACCCCAAATTGTCAATCCCCGTTATTAAGGTTCACTTATTCAAACACCCTGACTTACCTCGTGTTTTAGGAATAGAAGTTTCGAATCTTTGAGCTGCCCTCCA
Organism: Pristionchus entomophagus; assembly: GCA_036245825.1. Classification (NCBI taxonomy): domain Eukaryota; kingdom Metazoa; phylum Nematoda; class Chromadorea; order Rhabditida; family Neodiplogasteridae; genus Pristionchus; species Pristionchus entomophagus. The sequence goes on from BTSX01000004.1 coordinate 31,670,969, forward strand.
ATCCATCTCCATCCATTCCCGTTTCCTTTTCCCTTCCATCTTTCGATCTACCTCGTCAAGTCATACACCTATATCCAGTCAGACATACACTGGCTAAGCGGACTCCTCCATCCGTTTACGAGACTCCCTCTCCTCGATACTCGAATTGTGTGACTCCATGAGAAGATCGATCCCACCCCCTCCCCTCCCCTCCCCTCCCCTCCCTCCTACCCCGTCCCCTTTCAACACGCATCCTTCCCTTTGTTGTATTCTTACTAACTTTATATTTCCTCGTACATCCTGTACTTGTTGAAGCACCTTCAGTGGTGTACGATAAATAAATAAATAAAATAGATCCATCCACTTAGTTTGGTCGAATATGCAAATTATCGATTTTTCGTGATCTACTATTCAATTAAACATAACTCGCTGAATTTTTATCGTACAGCGAACTAAAAAAAATCATTCTACTCGTCTTTCGGAGATCTACAAATAACTCAACTAGACCCTTTGTCGGAAAACCCGTCTTCATTGTGTTTCAATCGAAAAATCGATTTAACCGCTACAAAATCACACTTATCTCGAAAGCCTATATAAAAAACCTTCACTTTTATTTCAAAAATGGATTCTACGTACCCGAGATAAGTAACTGAATATGCCATTTCCCCTATATCCTTCCCTTCAGGGTAGATTACTCGCAGGCTCCCGGAATTGGTATGTTTTTCTCTAAAAATCATTTTTGATCCGTTCTTGCTTCAAAGTGGTCCAATCGTGCATTTGAAAAATGTACTCGATAACTCTTCTGAAGGCGGAAAATAATGATTAAGATGGAGTATACGCTAGGAATATCCGTTTTCGATATTTTCCCCGAAAACCTCCGAAATTTTCACTGAGCAACCAATTTCCGCAAATTTTCGCCCGATAGGTACTCCCCATGGAATAATCGCCGCAAAAAATTGTTTTTCATTTATTTTTAAACACTGAACATGATTTTTGATGTCGGGTACATCCCTAATAATCCCATGAAGTTCATTCACTCATTGAATGATCAGTCTCCATTTCATCGCCCTGAGCAAGTAAGGGAAATTCGAGAGGACGAGTAATTAGATGGGATTATTAGGGATGTACCCGCCATCAGAAATCATGTTCAGTGTTTAAAAATTAATGAAAAACAATTTTTTGTGGCGATTATTCCATGGGGAGTACCTATCGGGCGAAAATTTGCGGAAATTGGTTGCTCAGTGAAAATTTCGGAGGTTTTCGGGGAAAATATCGAAAACGGATATTCCTAGCGTATACTCCATCTTAATCATTATTTTCCGCCTTCAGGAGAGTTATCGAGTACATTTTTCAAATGCACGATTGGACCACTTTGAAGCAAGAACGGATCAAAAATGATTTTTAGAGAAAAACATACCAATTCCGGGAGCAGAGTTGGCCACCCCGAGACAAGCCAGTCGAGGCCTCGACTCTATTACTCGACTCGAGCCGATTTAATCGATAGGCTCGACATCGCCAAAAACCCGATCGAGCGGCTCGACTTTGAGAGAGAGGCTCGAGAGCCGAGAGTCGATCCTCGAGCGGCTCGAAAAGTCGAGCCGGCTCGACTCGAGCCTATCCTTTTCAAGAGCAAACACGCGCTACGGACTTCGATGGCTGTCAAGAGAGCCGTTACAAATCTTTTCACATAATGAAAACGTGGCATAGTGGATCCGTTTTTGTCATACTAAACGTCTGACATGAGTTCATCCCCCTCTCTCCCTCCCTACCCCTCCTTCTTCAGTCAGACACCATAACCACTAGGCCAGGGCGGCCTACCGCCGGGAGCGCCGGGGAGTCGAGACTGGATTGAGTTCTTCAGTCAGCGCTTTGATTGAGGGACCGACTCCTCAAGTATTGCAAACCGTCGACACCACCGCAAATCATCTATTGGCGGAAACCTAGAAACACCTGCCTGCTAGCTGAATACATTAAATTGCGAGGCACTATTTGACTGTTAGTAAGCAGAGGGGCCATTGTAATTGGAAAATCGGAGTGATATATCACAAACAACGAAAAACCGGAGCGAGGCGGAGTGGTTGGGGCGTGAGCCTTCTTCTGCCATCTTGCAAAACATGGTCGATCGTGGGGCTCGAACCGGGGAGTCGAGACTGGATTGGGTTCTTCAGTCAGACACCATAACCACTGAGTCGAGCCGGCTCGAGTCGGCTCGACTTTTCGAGCCGCTCGAGGCTCGACTCTCGGCTCTCGAGCCTCTCTCTCAAAGTCGAGTCGCTCGATCGATCCCCGAGCCAGGTCGAGTAAATTGAACCGGTTTTTGAGTCGAGGCCTCGAACACCGAGCATGCTCGATTTTACCAACCCTATCCGGGAGCCTGCGAGTAATCTACCCTGAAGGGAAGGAGATAGGGGAAATGGCATATGCAGTTACTTATATCGGGTACGTAGAATCCATTTTTGAAATAAAAGTAAAGTTTTTTTATATAGTCTTTCGAGATACGTGTGATTTTGTAGCGGTTAAATCGATTTTTCGATTGAAACACAATGAAGACGGGTTTTCCGACAAAGGGTCTAATTGAGTTATTTGTAGATCTAATTTTTCCTAGTGGAAAAATGGGCTGATTTTCCTTCAAAATAACAGAAGATCTGTGATATATGTATGAATCTTTATATTTCAGACGAGTATCAGGTTGATGCTAAAGTCTTGACCGATTTTGATACCAGATGTCTGAGCACGTATTTCTCGCGCGGATCAAATCATCGCGAGCTATCTTCATAGCATAGTTGTAGGGTACAACTAGCGATTAAAGTCTTTAGTATGGAACATCTCTCGCTTGCTGAGCAGGCGATAAATTTAGATTTGAATGAGAACGACAATTTTCCAAAAAAAATTACATATTTTTCAAAGCAAAATTACATATTTTTCACATAGGACGAAATAATCCCCGAATCGTCTACTCTCTTCTCTCTACAAATCTCGCAATCTCTGACTCTATTCGTGACTTAGGTGTCCATATCGATCCCCTCTTGAACTTTGATTCTCATATAAAGATTGTTTGCTATAAATCAACTTCACTTGTCTATCTCCTATTTCGTAGTATCAGTTGTACTATTCCTTCCCCTTACATCTCAGCCTTCAAGTCATTCATTATTCCTGTATTAGAATATGCATCCCCTGTCTGGTCCCCATCATCCAAAGGTCTTGTTCGGAAATTAGAGAAAGTACAACACTTGTTTACTAGACTCTTACATTTTCGTTGCTCCAGAGTAGAACCTATCATTCCATGCTACTCTGATGGATTATCTCTCTATTCACTTAACACCTTGTATACTCGTCGTATTGTGATTGATATTGTCTTAGCTCTCAAAATTTTTGCCCATTTTGTTGACTTAGAACCTACACATTTTTACACATATCGTGCAATTAGTAGACGTAATGGTTCGTTTGTCCTTCATCTACCCCCGTTCAAGAGAGAGAATCTCAAAGTATCTTTTTCTCACAGAACCGCTCGATTATTAAATAAATTGCATTTGATTTGTAACCCCAAATTGTCAATCCCCGTTATTAAGGTTCACTTATTCAAACACCCTGACTTACCTCGTGTTTTAGGAATAGAAGTTTCGAATCTTTGAGCTGCCCTCCAATCCATCTCCATCCATTCCCGTTTCCTTTTCCCTTCCATCTTTCGATCTACCTCGTCAAGTCATACACCTATATCCAGTCAGACATACACTGGCTAAGCGGACTCCTCCATCCGTTTACGAGACTCCCTCTCCTCGATACTCGAATTGTGTGACTCCATGAGAAGATCGATCCCACCCCCTCCCCTCCCCTCCCCTCCCCTCCCTCCTACCCCGTCCCCTTTCAACACGCATCCTTCCCTTTGTTGTATTCTTACTAACTTTATATTTCCTCGTACATCCTGTACTTGTTGAAGCACCTTCAGTGGTGTACGATAAATAAATAAATAAAATAGATCCATCCACTTAGTTTGGTCGAATATGCAAATTATCGATTTTTCGTGATCTACTATTCAATTAAACATAACTCGCTGAATTTTTATCGTACAGCGAACTAAAAAAAATCATTCTACTCGTCTTTCGGAGATCTACAAATAACTCAACTAGACCCTTTGTCGGAAAACCCGTCTTCATTGTGTTTCAATCGAAAAATCGATTTAACCGCTACAAAATCACACTTATCTCGAAAGCCTATATAAAAAACCTTCACTTTTATTTCAAAAATGGATTCTACGTACCCGAGATAAGTAACTGAATATGCCATTTCCCCTATATCCTTCCCTTCAGGGTAGATTACTCGCAGGCTCCCGGAATTGGTATGTTTTTCTCTAAAAATCATTTTTGATCCGTTCTTGCTTCAAAGTGGTCCAATCGTGCATTTGAAAAATGTACTCGATAACTCTCCTGAAGGCGGAAAATAATGATTAAGATGGAGTATACGCTAGGAATATCCGTTTTCGATATTTTCCCCGAAAACCTCCGAAATTTTCACTGAGCAACCAATTTCCGCAAATTTTCGCCCGATAGGTACTCCCCATGGAATAATCGCCGCAAAAAATTGTTTTTCATTTATTTTTAAACACTGAACATGATTTTTGATGTCGGGTACATCCCTAATAATCCCATGAAGTTCATTCACTCATTGAATGATCAGTCTCCATTTCATCGCCCTGAGCAAGTAAGGGAAATTCGAGAGGACGAGTAATTAGATGGGATTATTAGGGATGTACCCGCCATCAGAAATCATGTTCAGTGTTTAAAAATTAATGAAAAACAATTTTTTGTGGCGATTATTCCATGGGGAGTACCTATCGGGCGAAAATTTGCGGAAATTGGTTGCTCAGTAAGAATTTCGGAGGTTTTCGGGGAAATATCGAAAACGGGTATTCCTAGCGTATACTCCATCTTAATCATTATTTTCCGCCTTCAGGAGAGTTATCGAGTACATTTTTCAAATGCACGATTGGACCACTTTGAAGCAAGAACGGATCAAAAATGATTTTTAGAGAAAAACATACCAAGTCCGGGAGCAGAGTTGGCCACCCCGAGACAAGCCAGTCGAGGCCTCGACTCTATTACTCGACTCGAGCCGATTTAATCGATAGGCTCGACATCGCCAAAAACCCGATCGAGCGGCTCGACTTTGAGAGAGAGGCTCGAGAGCCGAGAGTCGATCCTCGAGCGGCTCGAAAAGTCGAGCCGGCTCGACTCGAGCCTATCCTTTTCAAGAGCAAACACGCGCTACGGACTTCGATGGCTGTCAAGAGAGCCGTTACAAATCTTTTCACATAATGAAAACGTGGCATAGTGGATCCGTTTTTGTCATACTAAACGTCTGACATGAGTTCATCCCCCTCTCTCCCTCCCTACCCCTCCTTCTTCAGTCAGACACCATAACCACTAGGCCAGGGCGGCCTACCGCCGGGAGCGCCGGGGAGTCGAGACTGGATTGAGTTCTTCAGTCAGCGCTTTGATTGAGGGACCGACTCCTCAAGTATTGCAAACCGTCGACACCACCGCAAATCATCTATTGGCGGAAACCTAGAAACACCTGCCTGCTAGCTGAATACATTAAATTGCGAGGCACTATTTGACTGTTAGTAAGCAGAGGGGCCATTGTAATTGGAAAATCGGAGTGATATATCACAAACAACGAAAAACCGGAGCGAGGCGGAGTGGTTGGGGCGTGAGCCTTCTTCTGCCATCTTGCAAAACATGGTCGATCGTGGGGCTCGAACCGGGGAGTCGAGACTGGATTGGGTTCTTCAGTCAGACACCATAACCACTGAGTCGAGCCGGCTCGAGTCGGCTCGACTTTTCGAGCCGCTCGAGGCTCGACTCTCGGCTCTCGAGCCTCTCTCTCAAAGTCGAGTCGCTCGATCGATCCCCGAGCCAGGTCGAGTAAATTGAACCGGTTTTTGAGTCGAGGCCTCGAACACCGAGCATGCTCGATTTTACCAACCCTATCCGGGAGCCTGCGAGTAATCTACCCTGAAGGGAAGGAGATAGGGGAAATGGCATATGCAGTTACTTATATCGGGTACGTAGAATCCATTTTTGAAATAAAAGTAAAGTTTTTTTATATAGTCTTTCGAGATACGTGTGATTTTGTAGCGGTTAAATCGATTTTTCGATTGAAACACAATGAAGACGGGTTTTCCGACAAAGGGTCTAATTGAGTTATTTGTAGATCTAATTTTTCCTAGTGGAAAAATGGGCTGATTTTCCTTCAAAATAACAGAAGATCTGTGATATATGTATGAATCTTTATATTTCAGACGAGTATCAGGTTGATGCTAAAGTCTTGACCGATTTTGATACCAGATGTCTGAGCACGTATTTCTCGCGCGGATCAAATCATCGCGAGCTATCTTCATAGCATAGTTGTAGGGTACAACTAGCGATTAAAGTCTTTAGTATGGAACATCTCTCGCTTGCTGAGCAGGCGATAAATTTAGATTTGAATGAGAACGACAATTTTCCAAAAAAAATTACATATTTTTCAAAGCAGTTACATTTCACGGGGAAATGTATCTATAAAACTGCACATGCTTAATTGGGAAGTCCGATAGTTGGTCTCTTTGATGTTGAAGTGAGAATGGTGCTCTATCAGTTTGAAAGCACATTATGGGTCTTCGAATATGAACCAAGAAAAACACTGTTTTTCAATGTACTCGTTTATATCGATCAGATACGTCTAAGAAAGTGCACGCTAAAGAGGGTCTCCAAGCCCTCACATGTGAAAAGTTGAAGCTGATTGGGCAAACAGGAAGTACGGGAGAGATAAGAAATATTTTCAAATCGGTCAAGACTTTCGCATCAACCTAATAGAATGAATTTTTTTAGTTCGCTGTGCGATAAAAATTCAGCGAGTTATGTTTAATTGAATGGTAGATCACGAAAAATCTATAATTTGCATATTCGACCAAACTAAGTGGATGGATCTCCTCCTGGCACCCAGGGGTACACATAAACCAAGTTTCATCAAAATCAAAGACTCAAAATTTTTCCTAGTGGAAAAATGGGCTGATTTTCCTTCAAAATAACAGAAGATCTGTGATATATGTATGAATCTTTATATTTCTTTGCAATTGAGAATGAGAAAGTGATAGAAGAGGACCGAAATGAGCATATAAATCAGATCTGGACATCGAAGCCTAGCTGGATTCAAGAATGGCGTATTAACAAAATGCAGTAGTTACACAATAGAATACCGTATCTGATTGGTTGTAAAGCACGAGTGGATTGGAATCTATTGACATATACAGTGTTAGAAGGAAGCAAGCGAGAATGTTTTGAACGGAATTTTTGGATGGAATTAAAGGTAGAAAGGGAGGAAATGACCGGCATTGAGGGAAAAGCATTATTAACTGATACATTAATTGAACGTATGATACAAAGAATCGATCACAATCACAGATTATTCACACACAAAAAGTCACCGAGACAAACTTCTAATAAGGCCATTCGCTCGAAGGAAAGAGAGTAGATCAAAAGGGAATGGATCTAATCATGATGATGATACTGTGCATTGGGATGGATGGGAGGAGGATATTCTCTTACTCTTTCCTCACTAAATTCATCTGTCGATGTTAGATAATTGGGGAGAATGGAAAGAATCTGATTGTTGATCAACTGGAGTCGACGGATTCGATCCACCATCGCAGAGAGACGCTGAATGAGCAATGGGATTACGTCATCACTAGGACACTAGGAGAAAAGAACAAATCTTCCCCATATTATACTTTCATAGATAATGAATGATTAGAGTGAGAAACACTTACAATTCCAGTGACAACTTCGTCCTTTCCGTCGGTCTTCTGCATTCGATGGAGATGATAGCAAAAATCGAGCACCTCAATATTCATAGTTACTACTATCTTATTTTAAAAGTGTAGCTTACAGAATGGTGAAAACATCATCAAATAATTCCAAATTGTAGACATATTTACTGACCTCGAATCGCCTGTGTTGTCCCAGCAAAAAAATCATTGTGAGAACTCCCCATTGGAGGGAATCACCGAACATTGCCCTGAAAAGATCAAAGATCATAACAATGACAAAGATCAAAGATCAACTCACTCTGCCAGTTTCTCGTTCTCCTCTGGCGGTTGTGCAATGTAGAATTGGACAGCAGACCTGAGAAGTGATGAATGGTCCGATGAAGGAGAGGATAGAGGATAGATGCTTACCATACTCTATGCAGTTCCACACACTCATCTATCCACATGACTCCATTCAGGGGATGTCCACCAGACCAAATCTGCAATCATATTGCACTTTCCGTAACAGAGTTGAGAGAAGAGGAAGATAGCATAAGCAATCGATGGAAACACCACCTTTTCTAACTTTAACTGTTCCAATTCATAACTGACTTGATCCTTTCTGATGATATCCTTTATCCTGACAAGGAACATCTCGAAGATATTCAGTCCACAACACAATCGTTCCTTCGTCATCAATTCAGCGTCGCGAGCCATCTCCACTTGCTCAAATTTACCTCGTTATCATTTATTCTTTACATAATTCTCGAATGTTTATCCTGTTTCCACATAATTTTTATCCATAAAATGAATGGATAACGCCTTCCCTTCTCACCTTGGGTGTTCCACACTTCTCGACCACTTTAGTCAGTTGGATCCTCGAGTATTTCTCCTCCAATCTTGCCAACGCCTTCTCTTGTTCAGCCAAAGCTGCAACATCTGATCCTTGAGAAGAACAAGACCATTATATCTCCCCTCCCCCCCCCCTCCCCCTCCCCCCTCCCCTCTCTCTTCTCTCCCTCCACTCACTCTTGGCGGGTGGCTGTGGGATGTGACTAGTGAAGGGAGCAGCCAGCAGGAGATCGATAGTCTCCTCTTGGGCAAGAGCGATCTACAAACAACTATTGGAATACAATTATCTTTTCATCCATAATTGGACACAGTTTCATTATATCCTTCTTTCAAATGTTAATTCTCATTTTACCGGAATTCATAGCTGACAGCGAATCCATCTTGGTCATGGAGTATCTTGGTCATGGATATCGCGTGAATCTCTCTTTCTCTCTCTCTCTCTCTCTCACCTCAATCTGCATGCACAACACGAGGAGATTGCCCAGTTCTCGCCATTCGTGACACATCTCAGTCTGAGAGAGAGATATTATTCATCTATCTGTATCCATAATCAATATTATCGAGTCGTACCTTGAGATCCTTGTACTTTCCGACCTGTTCCATGTGATGGAGATAGTACTGGAGGGCACCTTATATCATAATATTATGAGAGTCTACCCTTTTCGAAAAATTTCTGTTTCCTGGTATTAGCCAGGGTTGGGCGGAAACGTTTTCCGTTTCCGTTTATTGCCGGTTTAACCAGTAGGTAAAGTTTCCGGTTTCTTAACGGAAATTACCGAAATTTACACTAGATAATCTTAGGGTTTTCACATTATTTTACGTTTGCTAAATCGAGAAATCTGGACGTTATTTTATGCCGCCAATGTCTCAATAATTGTTTAATTATCAAATATATAGATAGTAGTAAAAACAAATAAAATGAAGTGATGCAAATCTCATTTTCCCTCCATTCAAATAATTATATTTTTGATGTGAACAATATACTAAAATGAATTTCGAAAATACGGCTAAATTAAGTCAGTTGTCGATCCTATCGGGTGTGTCTCCGAGGCGAGGGTTCACTATTACGATATCTTGCCCCGCACTCGCAACGACACTACTCGGTATCTATTAAAATTCCGGTATTCACATACATTTGAATTTTCCGATTCAAACGTGCACGGTAATGAAAGGAAGGAAGGAATATACGTAAACCCATTGAAAATTAGATCAAAAAGGTGTCAGCGCTCCGCAGGAATTAAAATTGCATTTTTACCGTTTTACCGATCTTCTTGACCGGAAAATTTCCGTTACCGAAATTTTTACCGGTCATCTATTTCCGCCCAACCCTGGTATTAGCTTCTCGAAAGATCAAAGATCAACTCACCAGTGCTTCCATAATCCGCCCTCGGCAGTTTACACACTTTCGGCATAAGGCACAAGACCTAAATAGATATATTATAACTCATTCCATCACCAATTACTATTCCCTACAGTATCCCCCTCTCCCCCCCCCCCATTCACCTCATGATAGTGTCTCTTGATCTTATCATTGATAACAGTCTCGGCCATCTTCAGCAATTCCTCCAATATCACAGCGATTCCTCAAAATCAACGGTTCATTAATCTACCATATAAACGCCCTGATATTTCTTTTTAAGATATAAGTGCATGATAAATCCAGAATATTGGTAGTAGGGGAAAGGAAGTGAGACTGAGACAGACCTCTATACTGTAGTAGTCTGGCGATGGCCTTGAGATGGGGCATTCCAATGAATCCTTCGTACGCATGGAAGATATTAGCAAAGGCGATATTGAGGGACTTGGATCCCCAGAGATAAGAGAAGGCGATGGGAGGAGCCTTTTCCCGATTCGGAGTGTGACGGAATGGAATCTGAAGGAGGAGAGACAAGGATAGATAATGAGTTCATCCTGCCATCTCCATGACCTTTCCCCCCCCCCCCCCCCCCCTCCTCCTTCCCCTCTCCTTACCCTGGGGCGGACGAATCGATGGGTGCTTCCATTATAGGCGTAGTTGGGGATGAAATCGTAGTTGAGCTCCCAGAAGACATGGAGAGTCACTCGACCATGAGGTTGAGAGACGTTGTGATTGGCCTGAGATGACAAGGAATGAGGGGGATGGGGGAGGGAGGGGGGGAGGGGGGAGGGGGGAGGGGGGGGACTGACCTCCAGGAATAGATCATCGAATGCAGAGAGAGAGTGGAGATGTTCAGAGAGGAGAGTGTGAGTCAGTCTATTCGCCTCGATTAAATAGTCCAATTCCTGAAGGAGCAACTGTTCACAACAAGAACAACAACGTTATAAAAAAATCAGAATCTCAAAAAAAAGGTTAAACTAACAATGATAGATGAGAGTTGTTCACTCTCGAACTTCCAGATGGCGATATCGAGAGCCTGCAATAAGATTATATTTGAGCCCATCTGGAATTAATCACAGAATGGTCAGGTCTGATTCGTGGCAGTAGAAGAGTGATTGTCTACCTTGAGGATGGTTTGGTTGACTCTCTGAGACACGAGTCGATTGAGATCCACTGATCGACCCAATACCTCCAATTCAATATAATCATATCGAGGTATTAAGTTTTTTTTAAGAAACATTCGCAATCACGAAGTTCACAGAGATTTTTTTGATTGAATGAATAGAAAGCGTACTTGTACATGTCTCTGTGCGAGGAGAGTCTCGAATCGGAAACTGGGCGGAGTCCTGATCATGACTCCGATCTGTTGACACTCCGACTTGAATCTCTTGTCCAGCAACATACTGCAAGTGACTCTTCATAATCAATATTTTCTCTAGTGTACTCTACTACAGTACTACTCACCATCAGGGGTCGAATGCCTAAGTAGTCAAATGACTAAGTAGTCAATATATGTGGGTTGATTTTATGAAATTTCGAAAACGTAGTAAATATTTGTCAAAAAAAACGTGGGTTGATATTGTGAAATTTTAAAAATTGTAGTGAAAATTTTCGAAAAATGTGGGTATTAGCCTATTTTTTTCCAATTTGGTCAAAATTTGTGGGTTGGCTGCGTCGGGTCCGACCCACTTTTCGATCCTTGCTCACCATGAAGCAATCTGCTTGAAGTGAGTGAAGACTGATTCACTCAGTTTGTACACGAATTGATCGAAGCACAGATTTACTTCAGCCTCCACCTTCAAACATTCTATTTGATTACAGCGAGAGAGAAAATGAGTGGATGAAATAACCATGAAGATTTTTTGAAACAATCATACCTCATCATATAGGAATTGCTTTCGGAATTTGAGAAGCGCAAATTGAGCAGCATCGTTGTAGAGATCCAGCTGAATGTGAAGATTGTGATCTGAAGGCCATCTGACACGGGATTGACCGGAACTCACATATCCCGATTCCATTCTATTTCCCACCATAGATAGGAACCTCCAAGAGATTCTAAATACCGTTTTCAAAACCTGCTAAATGTTTCTGGAAAATGATATTTTCGATAATTTCTTCTGCGGGCTCTCTCCACGATCATTTTTTCGGTTGAGATATGATCTAATTCGAGCGAAGAGCATCGGTGGTTGAATGGATAACGAGGTGGGTTGTCTAACGGAGGGTCTGCGGATCGGATCCCGATACCCACAATTTTGTTTTGCCAATTTTTGCGATTGATCTTTGATCTTTCCTCGTTGTTTTGCCATCGTATTTGTCAAGATTCAACCAAAAACATGTTTATTGAGCAAAAGTTGTGATGTCCAGAAATTTTTTTCCTGATCTCTTTCAAAGCATTACGACCGATCATAGTGAGGACAGAGGATGCAACTCATGGATACTCAACTGACCCACTGGTTATTTTGGAGGTTGGGATTCTGAAGATTCGATATTCGAATGATTCGATTCGATTCGAAGATTCGAATGTTCGATTATCAAATTGGAATCCCTTTTTCCTTCCCACCAAACCATCATAGGCAAGAAGATGAATGAAGTGAGATGAAAAACAGAACATTATCGAACTGGTTGGAAATATGAAAAATAAATTGCCTCAGTGATTATCCAAAATAACCAGTGGGTCAGTTGGGTATCCATGAGTTTCATTCTCTGTCCTCACTATGATCGGTCGTAATGCTTTGAGAGATCAGAAAAAAATTTTGCTGGACATCACAACTTTTGCTCAATAAACATGTTTTTGGTTGAATCTTGACGAATCTGATGGCAAAACAACGAGGAAAGATCAAAGATCAATCGCAAAAATTGGCAAAACAAAATTATGGGTAGCGGGATCCGATCCGCAGACCCTCCGTTAGACAACCCAACTCGTTATCCATTCAATCACCAATGCTCTTGTTCGAGAGGCGGGATATGTGAGTTCCGGTCATTCCTGTGTGAGGAGAGGGGAGGGGAGGGGAGGGGAGGGGCATATACCCATCTTCACCTAACTTTGAGACTAGACTAATTTTGAGTACGCTGTAAGAATTTCCCAAATAAAGTCGTTGGACCGAGTTTTCATCAGAAGCATTTTCAATGTATTCTTCGAAACCTCCAATCCTATCCAAATAATATGTGGTGAGAAGGGATACCTGATAGAGAATGGAATCAAGCAGACTTCCATCACTCATCGACAGCACATGCTCAGTGAGGATCCATGGCATAGACATCTCGATTGGGAACTACAATACACACATACTAGCATCGTTAAACTAGTCGAATCAATATCAATCAAAAGATGGAAGGAGAATAATGTAACCTGTATCCGCTTTCCCATGGTCATCTCCAGATAGAATTCCCTGAACCACAATTGACTCAGTTCACATGCTTCGTTCATCGTATCGAGAAGACTGAAAAAAGAGAGAGAAGAGAGAGAGAGAGAGAGAGAGAGAGAGAGAGAGAGAGAGAGAGAGAAGAGAGAGAAAGAGAGAGAGAGAGAAAGATAGAGAGAGAGAAAGAGAGAGAAGAGAGAGAGAGAGAGAGAGAAGAGAGAGAGAGAGAAGAGAGAGAGAGAGAAAGAGAGAGAGAGAGAGAAAGAGAGAAAGAGAGAGAGAGAGAGAAAGAGAGAAAGAGAGAAAAAACTTTGGACACTCATCATAAGATAATTATGCTAGAGTATATTGGTGACGAGTAAAACTTTGTCGTCGACGATTTGTCACAGAACAGCTTTTAGTTATTTTCCGGTTCTGCGTTCGGCTCTATCTCGAATAACTTCAAATATTCGGATATTCTGTTGCTCTAGTATGAAAATTCGATTTCTACGAGTGAAAATACGCCAGAAACTCCTATAGTGAGATAGTTCTGAGATTTCTTTTGCGCTGTTCGCCATCCCAGTAGCTCATCTGAGAGCTGAGATACGATAGAGCCGAACGCAGAACCGGAAAATGCCTAAAAGCCGGTTCTGTGACAAATCGTCGACGTCAAAGTTTTTCTCGTCACCAATATACTCTAGCATAATTATCTTATGATGAGTGTCCAAAGTTGGGGCTCCCAGTTCCTCAAGGGGGTCGATTTCATGCAATCTCTCAGAGTACGCGTGTTATATAGGGTGATAAGACATTTCGACAAAGAAAATTCGAAAAATACATTTTCGAAAAAAGACATTTCGCAAAATCCATTTGGAAAAATCAACTTCGCAAAATCAATTTCGAAAAAGGACATTTCGCAGTTTTGAGCAATTTTGGAAGCTATTTTGCACGTGATTAAAACCATTTTTTCTCGACTTTAATTATCAATTTCGATTCACCGGAAGCACGAGAACTCGACAGTGAATGCAAAAATTCATTTAATATTATATGAAGGTAGCGATAGTCGATAATTTTGCGAAACGTCCGTTTTCGAAATAGATTTTTCGGAACGGAATTTTTCGAAATGGATTTTACGAAATGTCCTTTTTCGAAAAATATTTTTCGAAACAGTATTTTTCGAAATTGTTTTGTCGAAATGTCTTATCACCTTATATAGTATGGATCTTACTTGAAAAGTGCTGGCCAATGGAAACTCTTGAGAAGGAAAAGTTTGAAACGATCGACGCTTTTCTGCTCCAATTCCTTCTTGAGCACCTCATAATGAGAAAGAGTAAAACTCATTCAATTCAAAATATGATAGAAAAAAGGCAGAATACAAAAAAATTGATCAACAATCTATTTAAATTTTCTAACCTTTTTTCCTCCAGAAATTTTCTCGGATACGAGTGCTTCGATTTGCGTACGAGCCATGTACAACTAAAAACACAAGATATTATCGATTAATCGAATTGATAAACTCGAATATATTCTAATAGTCGAGTATTCAACAAACCTGAGTGGTTCCAGGAGCGGGAGGGACTGCTCTTCTGGGAATTCGGAGATCAGATGAAGACGCGAATTCCTTCTTTGATTTCTTTGACATCTGCAAAAAATTAGTATATTCGTGAGAGCCGAAGAGAGATCTGTATAATAAAGAATGCAGGAGAAAAATGAAAATTAAATGTTACCTTCTCCGTGCTGGATCGTGGGTCAGCGTGAGATCCCGAGAGAGAATCGAGACAGCAATCACGAACTGACTGCAGGATACTGTAATGAGGCCATTAAAACCAAGACCTAACAAGATTTAACGTATTCGAGTAAAAAGAAGAATACTAACCTCTGCAATATGTCCTTCTTTCCCTTGGCTGATTTATGGAGGGGATCAGAGAGACCATTCTGCACGAAGTCTTGCAGTTCCGCGTATACATTCCTGCGATAAGACTAATTAAGAGTGACTTTCTCAGTCAGTGAACATATGTGTGCAGATCGTTGGCAAAGTGAAAAAAAATGGATTTCTTCCAAAATGTGTGTGGTGGTAGTACTCGGTGAGTGTTACTCATGCGCCACTGGTTTAGCGTTCTAGTCGCCTCTCCGCTATATGGCGGAAGTTTCAAAAAATTACCGTAACCCAACCGACTTTGCGCTATCGTAATCGTTTCAATCAAGTCATATGTTTAAAATTACGAAGTATTCATGCGATAAAACACCCCAAGATCCCGATCGGATTGAAACTCATCGAGAAAAAATATATTTCGAAAAAAATTTCAAACTTTCAATTACAGTTTTTTTGGTTTCTAAACAATGAGCACTATCCATACTATATAATAAAGCGCAAACGTCTGTCTGTCTGTCTGTCTGTGTGTCCGGTCTGGACGTCCCGTCCTGTTTTAGTATGGGCGTCCTGGGATGGATCAAAAATCAATATTTTGGTATGGGCGTCCTGGGATGGATCAAAAATCAATAATTTGGTATGGTCGTCCTGAGATCGATCAAAAATCGATAATTTGGTATGGGCGTCCTGGGATCGATCAAAAATCGATAATTTGGTATG
Organism: Pristionchus entomophagus; assembly: GCA_036245825.1. NCBI lineage: Eukaryota > Metazoa > Nematoda > Chromadorea > Rhabditida > Neodiplogasteridae > Pristionchus > Pristionchus entomophagus. The sequence goes on from BTSX01000004.1 coordinate 31,686,868, forward strand.
GGCGTCCTGGGATTGATCAAAAATCGATAATTTGGTATGGGCGTCCCGTCAAGACTTAGAAGACGTCTTGACATGTCATAACACGTTAGAACATCGGCTGGTTTATTTGATATATCAAACGAGCAACCATTCTTCTATATTGTGTTCGAAAATTGTGAACGCCGGCTGAAATAAATTAAAAACCACAGCCCACTCGTTGAAAAATCAGTCATGATAGGCCAATCTACCGTATTCTTGAGAAACTGAAAACCACCTGGTTCACGGCCAGTTGAACAGTGAAAAAAGGGTGTACCACGAGAGCCGCACGCGTCTCCCTGGTAGGAGTCCCAAAATGGGTTACTGTTGTCTGCTGTATCACAATTTACATTCTACGGTCGGCAATCCTGGTTCTTCAAAATGTTGCTTATTTGGATTCGTTTTTTGCGCATAATTTTTTTAAGTAGTTGACATTTTGATTCATGCTATAGCAAACTTGGTCCCGGGACATCACCCTTTATTGTTCGTTCACTTGTTCGAGTTCAATTATCGCTATTTATCAGTTTATAACGTCTTTTCTGAATTAAGATTTTATGCCCGAATCGACCTATTCAGTTAATTTTTGAAAACAGTTCTAAATTATTTGTTTATTGCTATAGCAAACTTCTTCCTACATGTAATTAAGAGTGATTTAGTGGTGGATTTATGTTCCGATCATTTTTTTCCGTGGAGTTACAACGCTTGGAAAGTTCGAGGTCAAGTAGATTTTGATTCACGTTTTATTTTTTATTGAGTTACTAAATGCTTCTATATTTTTTATTTTGCCACAGGAATATATTTCTCATCGACCTCTACCTTTCGAAATGTACGAAAATAGTTGAAACATCGAAATACCGAAGTTTATCGAAGTGTTAACACCGAAAATAAAAAAGGCGCCCCGTCGAAATTTCCGCGCACCGCCGAACCTTAGCCGCGTCGCTTCGAAATCAGTTTGCACTATCTCAGTACACCTCTCAACGGGCCGTGTGGTTGTATCTTTTTGGTCTAAATTTGTTATTATTTCAATATTTTTCTTGTAATGTTATTGCAATGATTTGAAAAAGCAGACAGTGACATTAAACTGGAAAAATATAATTGATGAAAGCTGTTTGTGTGATTCTTCTTACCTATCATGAACTGATTTTTCAACGAGTGTGTTTCGTTTAAAATTTTATTTCAACCGGCGTTCACAATTGTTCTTCACAATTTTCGAACACAATATAGAAGGATGGTTGCTCGTTTGATTTATCAAATAAAAAGTGCTCATTGTTTGGAAACCAAAAAAAAACAGTAATTGAAAGTTTGAAATATTTTTTTCGAAAAAAAAAGTTTTTTCTCGATGAATTTCAACCCGATCGGGATGAAACTTGGGGTGTTTGATCGCATGAATATTGCGTAATTTTGAAGATTTTACTTGATTGAAACGATTGCGAAAGAGCAAAGACGGTTGGGTTACGGCAGTGTTTTGAAACTTTCGCCATTTAGCGGAGAGGCCACTAGAACACTAAACCAGTGGCGCATGAGCTACACTCGATAAGTACTATCATTGCACACATTCTGGGCGAAATCGATTTTTTTTTCACTTTGCCAAGACTATTTTCACTGTGTCAGAAAGTCATTCTTAACCACATTTAGTCAATAATTGAAATCTCTCTCTCTCTCTCACCTCCTGACAGCATGGCTAAGAGTGGGTTCAATCTTAGTGAGGAATGCCTGCACTGCCTTGATCATCGATACCATCTCTACTAAGGCTGATTTCTCCTCGGGAGAATAGTTATATCTGCAATGACAGTCTTAGAAAATCATAACATGAGTAACCGTTTCTTTTTTCATAGAGTTAAGATAGAATAAATTTCCAGACCACAATCATTATACTCTATAGTATATTATCCCACCCATCCCCTCTGCTCTACTCTCTCTCTCTCCCTCCCCCCCCCCCCCCTCTATCTCACTTAGTGGCTCTAGCGTATTCCTCTGCATCATCTGGACATTCTCTCGTTGCTCTGGGATCAGTGGGATGGAGTAACTTCCACGAGATTGTCTCCACTACATCTGCTGTCCATGAGCACAGCAGCTAAATTTCCTTCTATATATATATTTTTTTTTAAATACAAGGGTCTCGAAAGGTTAATAGAGAAAAAAATAACTAAAATCATCTAAACGAAACTCAAAATAATGTACCTGAACTCCGGATAGAGCGAGAGAAGTGAGATGAACTTGCTGGGAATCATTCTGAGACGAGGAGACACGATCCGTAAGATTCACCTAGATAAATAATTTGCTACTTTGTTAATGAACAGCTTATTATTTCAACTATATGAACAAATTCAATAATCATATAAAGGCTGACCTCATTGTTCACTTTAGCCAGTTGAACAACGAAACTCTCGTGCTCCGCCCTAATTGATCGCAATCTATCCACTATCTTCACATGACAGCTATCGCCTGAGAGATTAATCCATTCAACAACCATCCTATCAGTTTTTAAAAAACCGTGGAACATAGAAGATTAAATTTTTTTAACGACAAAACAATCTACTTCAAATTGAAAATAAATCTTACTCTCATGATGGCATAATTGCCATTTGGAAGAGTCATAATTGGGGGATCTCTTGACGAAAGAGAAAGGCTGGATCTGCATATCTCCATAGAGAGGAACTATTTCCACTGACTGCAATAGGAAGAAATTAAAGATCAGATTGCACTAAAAATTATACTTCAAAAGCTATGAATTTATTCTGAAATATTTTATTGTATTGTAAAATAAAATAGTAACCTTGAATATCCTGTCCAATCTCTGAATGGACAGTCTCTTCTTCTGATCCAATTTGACCATGAATGCACCCGAATGATCGATGATCGAGACACAGAATGCCATCGCCTACCATTATTACCATAATTAACTACAGTATTGCCGAAGTAATATAATTCAATAGGTATAATTCTTTTTCATTAATCATTCATAATCTCAGTCACCTTGACGAATAGATGTTTCTCACTGGGTGCGAGATACAGTCTATTCTCGTACATGAATGCACAGCTGTTGATGACATCTGCCAGTAGTTCCTCGTGACCATCGATCTACAATTTAATATGGTTCATTTCACTCAATTAATGATATGACATTTTCAAGGAACAACAAATATGGTTTATTTCACTCAATTAATGATATGACATTTTCAAGGAACAAAAAAATTGATCTGTCTCACCAATGAGATCTCCCGTTTCAATTTATCCTTTATATTGTTCTGTTGAGCGAGGAAGAGAGAGAGTTCATTGAGATCAGCCAATGACTGGGGGTCAGCCGTCCCTTGAAGAGCTTGAACTGCTCTGAAAACAATATTTGATACCTCCATTATGTGTTGAATAAATTACATTTGAAATTTTATTATTATTTTAATTTTCTTTTTTAATGTTCTTTTTTATTTTTTTTTTAATTGTGCAAATTTTAAAAATATATATCATACTCCTATATAAAGCGCAAAAAACTGACTGTGATGTCTGTTCAGACTCTGCCCACTTTGCACCGCCCCCTTTTCGACCCTCAGGGTCCCCGATCTATGAGTAAAGATCAAAGATCAAACTACAAAGATCAAATACCAAACTACAAACTATAAAGACCAAACTAGAAACTAGAAAGACCGAACTACAAATTAGAAAGATCAAAGATCAAACTATAGAACACAAACTACACACGATAGATTACAAACTTCAAACTTTAGGTTAGAGACTACAAACTACAGACTTTTAATTCCTCTGAAGAAAGATCTAGAGCCTTCTATGAAGAAAGTTCTAGAACATTCTCCGAGGAAAGTTCTAGAAGGTTCTCTGAGGAAGGTTCTAGAAGGTTCTCTAAGGAAGGTTCTAGAAGGTTCTCTAAGGAAGGTTCTAGAAGGTTCTCTGAGGAAGGTTCTGGAAGGTTCTAGAAGGTTCTCTGAGGAAGGTTCTAGAAGGTTCTCTGAGAATCTCTTCTAGAACCTTTCAAAACTTCCCAGAGCGGGAGAAGAGAGGGAGAAGAGATTTCGTCATAGAAACTTCCAGAACTTTCCAGAACTTTCGCAACCTTCCCGAGAGAGATGGGGGAGGGGGAGACAGACGACGCGCGAAGCGCGGAGTCTGCCAGTGGCTTCCCCCGCCGTAGGCGGGGGAATGCCGCTGGTATATGCATATTTCAAAATCAAACCTTCGATAGGTGGAGAAATCATTCTTGATGGATGCCTTCATGTTCTTCAATTCATCGAGAACAACGAACATATTGAGAAGACGAGCCAGAATAAGGAGATACGGCTGAAGAACAAAACATATCATACACCATGTTTTTTAAACGTATCATATCTCTTTCCTCTTTTCTCTATCCGCATATTATAACATTTATCTAATTTCACTCTGCACAGGCGCAATGTGGTCCAGAAATATAATTAAATTCGTTCTTGTTATTAATTTCGAGATGAAAAACACCAAACCGGATACAATAAAGCTGCGCTTCCACCCATTCAACCTCAGAAATAAAGATATAACGGAAATGCGAAAAGAACCTCCGATACGAAGTCTTTCCTCTTCTCAGCGTGACACAATCGACGGACTTCCTCACAGAATTTACTTGACGATTCATTCTGAAAATACACATTTAATTACAAACATCATCATTTTAAAAATCAATTTAAAATCTCTTTATTCCCAGTATCGTATATATTCTTCTACAATATCTCCTCATTGCATAATACCGTAATAACGACAAATACTCACCGAGAATGCCATTAATCGGAAGAGTTTAAACACTTCCGGCTTCAACACATCTATCACAGTCATATTGATCTCTCCTCGATTGGGCTGGTCATTTGATTTTGCCTGAATCCAGAATGACTCACATGATGTCTTCGATTTATAATAAGTGTCGAAAGCAGTACCTTTGAAATACAATTTCAAAAATATAGAGAAAACGACAAATCTCTTTATATGAAACATAAAAGTTTATAGAGATGGTTTCTAATTCCATATCTGACCATGGGTACAGCTCTGGAACAGCATCTCCACGTGTAGAGATTACCCGCATGGTCAAGACCCTCCACAAGCATATTTTGCTGCAATTTAATGAATTGTAATCATAAATAAATTTTTTTCCCTAATTTGTATGATTTATAATGTGATGTTAAAATGTATCATAGAGAAGATAAATCTCACAAAATTAGCATGTCTAGTTGCTTCTTCCATATACTTGGAAACTCCAGTGATAAATGCATTCCGATCTATGAAGTTCGTGTCGAAATCAGCCTAGAGAAAAGAACACATTGATTATCTGATACGATGGGCATCTGATACAATCAACAAACTCTATTAACTGGACCTTGCAGAGGAGAGGTTTAGATGCTGCTTCGATGGATGGCTGATCATCGGGGAGAAGAACTTCATTCAGAAGCTGAAAGAAAGTGTGTTCTCACAAGTCGATTTCAAGATCTTCTAATCGATAGATAAATGGTATGGGTGATTCGCCATGGCATGACTCATGTCTTAATTTCCGTCTCAGAGCAACTGAACATGCGATTATCTGTGAGCATTAATCCGAAGCAAATGCATTCTCTACACTATGAGAGTAAAGCCATATGATTGCAACTGACTTCGACATTGAGAACTGCATCACGAAGAGTTACAGTCTCATTAGACATCTTGAGAGTGGGAGACTCACTCGCGCACTCAGCTCGAGATGCTCACTGACACTCTGAAATTAAAAAGTATATTATAATACACCGAGAACTAGTAAATAATTAATGAAAGTTCAAACATAAGAATGAATACTTCACGAGCGCTCGTCTGCAGGTTACGGTTTAAGAAGTATCATGAATTGTGTCTTTTTCACTTAAAATGTTTTTAAAAACAATCATAAATCAATTTCGATAGCATTCGTTCTAATTTCCAGTGGCAACATTGAAGATATTACGATGATTGTTACAAGACAGATAATTATTAATATTATGATCTCTACTGTAAGATACGAGCGAATTCTCATTTAGCACCATGAGCCACACAATCGGCGCGCCAGACATTTAGGACACATCACCACACGTTAGAAAAATTACCGAACACCTTTCGCCTCCTCAGGCATACTATAACTCGGTTTTCGCGGGCGCGCGGTCAATATTTCAATTGGAATATTTTAAATATTATTTATAATTGTTTAAATATTGTGTATTAATTATATTACTATGTAAATAAATATAAAATGACGTGAGCATCATATTTAGAAGAAAAAGCTCCAATTAAATTGCCATTTCCGATGTTTATGATAGATCCGTCGCAATTTCTCGAGGGTAAGTATCTCTCCTGATCAGATATCTATTGATCTACCTCTCTCCTCGATATTCTCTCCTCCTCCCTAGTATCCCGTAATATCTAGATCTCATGATAATCTCTATGTATAGTATCCCGATGTTCATTTAGATCAAAGATCAAAGTTTATTGATCAATTGTAGGAGATGAAAGTGTTTGCCAGATAACTGTAATTTAACAAGAACAATAACTTGAACACATACATCATTGTAACAGCAAAATTAGCTTAACTGCATTTCAACCTAATCAATATTCACTACAGTACTCCAAAATGCTATTCAGGCAAACTTCACACAAAGAACCGTTGGGGCAATAATACTCATGGGCCCAAATGCCGAATGTCTAATTATTGCATTTTACCCAATCATCAACTTCTTCCTCGTACAAAAGCAAAGATGATATTGAGATTCTGCCGGTCACATTGAGCCTAGTTTTGACCAGATTCCGCAAATTCGGCTCTCAGACTTTAGATATAGGGATCAGATTGGCAAGATGGAAAGGACCACAAGATGTACATGGAATGTCCAGTCAGAGAAGGGAAATGTTGTGCATGTGGTTCAATTGTGTAGAGATATTGGGCCTGATCTCTTAAGTGGTTGTTTCAGATTCTGGCAGATCATCAATATCTGAATACGAATAAAAATAGCATAAATTTAATAGATTCTATCTAGTCATCAGTTGACCCCGCGACTCTCTCAACCCCCACTCTCTCTGTCTCTCGCCTCTCATCGACTTACCTTCTCCTTCCCACCTAGTGCCAGGGTCTACCACCTCTTATCGATTGGCACTGGCAAAGGTGAATGATCATATCAGCAGTATTTACTGGACTCTCACCCACTTCTCAAGACCAGGCACACACATCTCCCAACAGAGAACCACAATCAATAAACATGGAGAACATTTGATGATCTCAAGATTTTCTACACCCAGATGCAAAGACAAGCTGAGAAACTGGAGAATGAGGTCCATGAGGTGAAGGCTCGTGTTGGAGATTCTCTCACTCCTCACGAGACCAACCCCGATGACAGCATCTCAGCCAACCACGGTAACTTTCCCTCCTCCAGTACTCGTTTTTTAACCGCAAGCAAAACCACTCTCATGGTTCAATCCAACCTCCCCCCCCCTCCTCCGTCCAGTCCAAGCTCGATACCGTCCCTATCCCCTTCCCTCTGGAGTCATCGTCAGACCTCGAGAGTAGTCAGGTAATTCCCATCGATCGATCATTCACTCCCGTACAGCAAGTAAAGGCCGACTACGATCACGTGGTGTCGATGGGAGCATGTTCGATTGGTCCTAGCACACTGGCATTATGGAGTACTGTAGTGAATATTGATTAGGTTGAAATGCAGTTAAGCTTATTTTGCTGTTATAATGATGTATGTGTTCAATTTTGTTCTGGCGAAATCACAGTTATCTGGAAAACACTTTCATCTCCTACAATTGATCAATAAACTTTGATCTTTGATCTAAATGAACATCGGGATACTATAGAGATTATCATGAGATCTAGATATTAGGGGATATAAGGGAGGAGGAGAGAATATCGAGGAGAGAGGTAGATCAATAGTTATCTGATCAGGAGAGATACTTACCCTCGAGAAATTGCGACGGATCTATCATAAACATCGAAAACAGCAATTTAATTGGAGCGTTTTCTTCTAAATATGATGCTCACGTCATTTTATATTTATTTACATAGTAATATAATTAATACACAATATTTAAACAATTATAAATAATATTTAAAATATTTCAATTGAAATATTGATCGCGCGCCCGCGAAAACCGAGCTACAGTATGCCTGAGGAGGCGAAAGGTGTCCGGTAATTTTTCTAACGTCATCACCACTCCTTTTGCAAAATTTTGGATGGCTAATTATTTAATTCGCTAATTAAAAGTCTAAATGTCCTAAATTTCCTAAATGACCTAAATGTGCTAATACGAATCTCATTCCTTTTTTTCGTTAATTGATCTCACGCTTTTGGCCTAACCATTACTCAGATGAGGTTCTTGCCTTCTTCTTCTATTCTTCTTCTCACGCTGGGTATCGCGTTGGGCGGTGAATACGACTTCACAATCGAAGTCCCCGCAGGAAAATTCCAGTGCTACTTCCAAACAGTCGACAACACTAAGTACAAGACGCTTGAGATCGACTACCAGGTACCCTTTATATACTAGTGTATCGATATTCTCTTGTAGTAGGTCATCGATGGCGGGGATCTCAATATCAACTTCATGCTCATGTTGGGAGCCAATGTACTCGCCCAAGAAGCGATGAAGACTGATGGAAGTCACAAGTGAGTTAAACATTGATTAGATCTATCATTGGCATCATCTTTGTCAGGATTGAGCTGAAGGAATCTGGAGACTACCAAGTTTGCTTCGATAACTCGTTCAGTTACCAGACTCGAAAGGTATAGATTCCCCCCTTCATTGACGCCGGCGTACATTGGGTTTAGATTTGATTTTTCTCTTTGTTATTTTCGGCTCTCTGAGGAGTCAGACGGATCGAAATTTTCAAAATGCCCACATGCTCTTGTAAGCTAGGAAACATTTTGCCCATGGTCTGGAGAGGCTAGAAAAAAGTTATAGCTCGATAGCTCATCTGGGATCAAAATGGCGGGTTCCCCTTGGTGTGACAAAAAAACCCGCGGATATATTTTGTATGTAAAAGGGGGAGTTGAGCCAAGCTCTTCAATTCCGGAAGTTAATCTTTTTAGCCAATTGGAAAGTTCACTTCTTAAAATGGGCCCCTCATCATCACCTTAACCTTACAATTAGTTATGATCAATTAGTGCCTGAAAGCCTTAAAAACGCTGTTTTTTACCATTTCTCCCTCTCCTTCGCCTCCCTCTAACCCGGCTTGTCTAGCGTGCGCCCTCTCTTGGTAAACAAGGTCGCGAGGAGGGAGAAAAGGGCGCGGCACCGTCCTCTCCCTCTCAAGAGAACGGGCCGCCGCCTCCAGAGATTCCTCTAGAGGAAAGCGCGCTCAGGTGTGATCAGAGCATATTACCAAATATATTTAATAATGGCAAATCTGGTTGCCTATTTTTTCAAGAAAATACCTCGCGAACACATTTCGAGAAACCCCAGGCGCGAATTTGGGTCAAGATGCGATTCCATCATTTTTATTGAAATCTAATCTGAGTGTGATTCATCTACTTTTATTGAGATCGGTATTGGGCAAAGAAGAAATGTGTCGGAGGAGGTAGAGGGGGGACCCAAATTTACCCGAGGTTTGAGTTTGTCCCAAACTGAAAATCACACTTCCCCAGTGGATTGATGTCTATGATTGGTTTAAGGTTGTCTTCTTCGAGATGTTCCTCTTCGACAACTTGGGACAACTTGATGAGGTACGTGTATTTCTGAAAAGTTTTACTGATCTATGGATTCATATCGTAGAATCATCGCTGATAACGAATTCTTTGCTCTTTCTTTCGATAGTGGTGACGTCTTCTTGTTCTTCAAATTTGTTCATCTTCTCTTTCGCAAATGGAGTTCATTCCAGCTCGATATCGGTCGTATCGGAGCTCAACCCGATGGTGGATTCGTCAAGGTATTCATTGGTCTCTACCCCTCATTTCTAATCTCTTCCTTCTTTTTCAGAAGATGGAGGAGCTTGGCATATCTATCGAATCTTTCCACGCCTCTGCGCAGCGAATCAAGAACGAACTCAACAAGGTATTCATTGGTCTCTATCCCTCATCTCCAATCTCCCTTCTCTCAGGTTGAATATCATCAGTCTCTCATGCGTGCTCACGAGGCCCGTGATCGTGCCATAATGGGAGCCAATCTGGATAGAGTCACTCTTTGGTCCATCATCCATACTGTAGTACTCATCGGAGTTGGACTCATCCAGGTTTGATCTATTTTTCTTTTCTTTTTTAGATATGCTCTCGATTACGGTATGGCAGTATTGTGAATGATATCTTTCCGGTCTGGATGATCCGTAGTCTCTTCGAATCGAACTCTAAGATGGGGAAAATGCTCAGGAACTAATGGTCTACATCTCTTCTTTCAATGTTAATTTTATCGATCGTTTTAGTCATGGAATTTGTATTATTCATGGGTTCATCGCATTTGAGGCAACTTCGCATAATTGTATTCTAAGTATTTATTGTCTGGCGCACTTGTTACTTATTGAGATAGTTGAGAGAGTAATAAATATATTTATTGTCTATTGTCTCTCTATTAATTATCGGTTCGTATTCATCGATTCTTGGGATACTTTTCCGTTGTGATCGGTTGTCTCTCCCCCAAGGAGGTGAATGAACAAGTAGTGAATCACCATTCCCTCCTCTTCTCCTCACCTATCCTTCCTCCATTTGTAGTATGCGACTACTCCTTTTCCTTCTCGCTCTTCTCTCTTCTGTCGCATGTACTCTTCATCGGTTCAAGGTATACTGTTTGATCTACCTTCCATCTTTCCAATTTCATCTGAATTTTAAAAAAATAGTATCTGTATGTTCATGATGATCTTTGATATTTGAGACGATAGTGGATGCCGGTCAGACTGACTGTTTCACAGTCGACATCAAGCAAATGAGTGTGGGCGTTACTGCTTCCTACATGGTCAGTTTTCATTCTACCGTAATCTATCATTATCATATCCCTACTGTAATCTTTCATTCCAATCTCAGGTGATCTCACCGGATTCCTCTCACGATATTCACTTCGATCTCCGAGGAGCTCAGTCTTCTTATCAAGTCAAGGAGAGGAAGCAGAGGGGAATCCACACGTCTGTTGATCTTTGATCTTTTCAAATTGTATAAATATTGTGATTGAGTTTCGAGGCAGCTCAGGGTGAGATGTCTCTCTGCCTAGACAACTCGTATAGTTTCTCGGCTGATAAATTGGTCAGTAACTCAAATCTTACTGTATTCTCGAATCGATCAATCATTATATCATTATTTCGAAGGTAGCAATCTCCATTCACATCAACGATGATGTCATTCCTCTGTCGCAGATCGCCGATAAGACTACGGTATGAGATGATCGATCTCCCGATCTACCGTAACCCTCTTAAGCAAGCGGCCCAAAGCATCCAGCGTGCTCTCAAACTCGCTCAGAATGAATTGTACGATAGGGCGAATGTGGAGAAGAGACACAGGTATGTTTATTATCCAGTTTATGAACATACTCCCTCCCCCCCTTTAAATAATTTGAATATGATTCAATTCAGAACAGTGGCAGAGAACAACTTCGAGAGTATCAACTTCTGGGGGATTGTTAACTCGTGTGTGATGATCTTCTCATCACTCGTTCAAGTCTTCCTCATTCGACGACTACTCAAATAGACAGATATACCGTATCCCTCATCCCTATTCCCATCCCGGTTGTATCCATCCATTCCCAGTTACAGTATTCACTTTTCCACTCAGGATCCATTCCTACCGTATCACTTTCCTCCCAGAGTGCTCTTAGCGTACTCAGGTCGTCTCTCGCTCATTTCAATTGAAATACTTGTACCATTCATGACTAACTGTGCTTTATACACATCATCGCATTCTTTCTCAGAAATTGTTTATACTTAATATGTACAGAATAAAGTAGATTAGGTAGAGGAAATAATGACTGATAACGAAGAACGAGGTATACACGTGTGAGGAAGGAAAGAATGAATAGAGAGGGAGGAAGAGAGAGAGGGGAAGGAATCACAGGGATACGGTAGTCTGGGAGTGGAAGACATGGGAGGTCTAGTAGGGAGGGACCCTTGGAAGAGTTGATAGAGGATGATGGGAAGGGAATGGTTTAGGATAGAAAGTGGAAAGGGAACCAGAAGGGACTGAGACTGTTAAGGATGGATGGAAATGGAAATGAGAGAGAAGAGCAGATAAAGAATGATGAAGAGATGAGAAGGATGGACGATCGAAGGGAGACACACGCCAACAGGAGAGAAGGATCTCGTATCTGAAGGGAAGAAAGAGAGATTGAGTAGGGATGATGACACACTTACACATTATCAGGGCAATAGAGAGGCTGAGTGAGACGGCCACCCGATTCAAGGAAGGAACGGACGGACTGAAGGAAGAGAGATGGAGAGAGATGGGGAGAGGGACGGAGGAATGCTTACATGATTGGATAATTGAGAATAGGGAGAAGAAGCACGAGATAATAACTCCCATAGAAGAACACCGAATGACCACTGAATCATTTATTTTGTGCATTGCTCGATTTCTAATATTATGTATTTACTCATTCGAATGAACCTCTCACTCACCACATCTGTATGGGTGGAGAAGGCGCTTCGATCCCTTAGAGTCTCCAGGGCAAGCCATTTCAGAGGCAATCTCAATTAATCTGAATGAAGGAAGAGAAGGATACTGTACCTGTCGGGTATTGATTGATCTCTATCGTGGACTGAGTATCGAGACTGAATCGCTAGTCCGAAGTCGGCGACACGAACACAGCGATCGGAGGAAATCCTGAGGGAAGACGAGAATATTGACAGATAATTGTTGTCTTTTTATGGCCAGGAATGCGATAAATCATAGAAGCGTATGCAATTGTATTGTGAATGAAGTGAAACGTACATGCAATTCCTGGCAGCGAGATCTCTATGGATTATTCCCTTAGACGCGAGATAGGCCATTCCCCTACACACTTGAATTCCCATTGAGAGAAGATCTATCACTGATAGCATCTGCAAGGGAGAACTATACACCATTTATCCTATTTGGTCGAGTATCGGTAGTAAAAAAATTTGCTCACCTTAGTGGGATTGGCGATAAAGGACCTGAGATCCCCCTGGTCCATGAAGGGAAGAACCATCCATGGCGATCCTCAAAACCCTTCTTTTCAGTATTGAATGAGGGTTGTGAATTGGATAGGAATGGTGATAGAAAGGCGTTCCTTCAACTGACCATTACTAGATATGACAATTCCCAATAGACTGAGTACATTTGGATGATCCAATCCCATCATAACACTCCCTTCTTCCATCAATTTCTCTACACAATCAAGATCATGCGAAGTATCCGCTGAAAGTTGAAAAGTTTATATGTATTTATAAATATTAATTTTTATTTTGTGTGGCTAGCCAATCTGACCTTTGAGTGTTTTGACAGCAACAGGGGTACTCTTGGGATGGCCTCCCTCTCTGTAGATCCCCTTGTATACATTGCCGAAGTAACCTGTAATTGATCAGTAGATATTTATTGATCATCGTGTAATGAGCCTCTCTATTCACTATTCTAATAACCATATTTGAAAATAGACATTGCAGAGTCTGGAACACTTGGACTGACACGCTGTTCCATTTATTTGCGATGATATCAATAGATGGTATGCATTGCAAATGGAATAAGGAAGAGAAGGAGAGAGAGAGAGGGACGTGACACGTTGTGATTCACTCCTAAGAAGACGTTCAAATAGAAACGAGTGAGGGGAGAGAATGAACCGGAGTGGGGAAAGATCATGATGGAGAGACGTGAATGGATTGAAGCATCAAGAGCATGGGGAGATCCAGATTTGTCTTATTACCTATCTTGTATCGATCTAACGGGATAGAAATGTTTTTGTTTTTTAAGAAAGGCAACAAAATTTCCTTTTCACAATTGATATTGTTTTTCGGTCGATGCGACTTTGTCAAGTTGGAAAGGGATGATGGATGAATGAGAAGGGAATCGTGCACAAATGAGAATAAAGAGAGTGTTTGAGATAGGGATGGAGCTTGAGGGAAGAGGCACTACGATAGAACCAGAACTTAGTGCTAGAGGGAATGAAGTTGGATGGAGGAATGAGAGAAACACGAGTTGGATGGAGGAATGAGAGTAGGAGAAGGAAGAGAATGACTGACCCTTTCCAATGAGATGATCGATGGAGACAGAATTGGATGGAAGGAGCATTGATTGGACATTCCTTCTCAATTGAGGATGGAGTTGACGAAGAAGATGTAGAGATTCCCCTCCCATTCGAGGATATGTAGAGGTTGAGACTGAAATTGGAATGTTTTCACTTCTCTCTATCATCCTCATCCACGAACTCCTATCCCCAACCTACCGTTAACACCGTTTGTTGATATGCTTTTGAGACCATTCAGAGCTTAGAAATAAACAGGAAAGCTGAACCATTTGGGGAAGAGTGGGTACTTCTCCTATAGGAAGACATAGTGGAAGAAGGAGTGGTGAGAGATTCGGATTCATCCTCTGATGAACTGGTGGTTCCTTGAGGAGACCAGAGGGGATTGAGGTAGATGCAGCCAGAATGACGACGCATCGAAGAGAGGAGAAGGGATAGAGGGAGGGGAGGAAGGGGATCAGTCCAGATTGGAATAGGTTGTGGAAACTCTCGTCGATTGGCAGGGGAGATGGCGAAAATCTGCTCAACCCACTCGGAGAGAGAGAGAAGAAGCAGAAGACTAGGACAAATAGTTAGGAGGGAGGAGGGGGGAGGGGGGGGGGGGAGGGGGAGGGGGGGGGAGGGGAGAGGGGGGAGGGGGGGGGGGAAATGGCGTCCCTCCTTCCGATTCAAATGATAGATTGACGATGATGCCACAGGGAAGTTCCGGAATGGTAGACGGACGAGAGAGGGGAGGGGGTGGGGGAGGGGAGGGGTTGGTAGATCAAAAAGATGTCGATCCATTCGAGACGATGGATCAGATTACACAATAGTTGCATATTTAGATCTTTTCTTGATCCTCTATTCTTATTCTCACGCATAATTCGTATTCGAGACTTTCAATATAACGCCAATTCCAGTTTGAGTGATAATAATCCCAATTGGAATGAATTGATCCCATTAGAATGATCTCCTTCCATTCTCCTCTTTTCTCATCGTCTTCTCTGTTCTATTACTGTCCTTGTCAACAGACTCTCGGGGTGGGAAGATCCAAGGATAGTTTACCCAAAAGATTCCAGAAAACAAGCAGATTATTATGTTCGTTGGTGTTTCCAGAAGGGTTGAGAGTCCCTTCTCTAGGGGTCAATTCACACTGTTCCTTTCCCTTCCTTAACGTGTTTCCAATTGGGTAACTTACTGGTATGATTGAGTGAGGGGAGGGAGGAAGAAGGAGATGAAGAGAGAGGGGCCAGAGAACGGAAGGCGCAACCCAATTGGACAAGCACGAAGATCAGAGCAATCGAGAGGATTATCAACTGAAATTGAGAGATCAAAGATCAAATGAAAGATGGAGATGGAATGAATTCGTGAGATAGATCAAATGACAGAGGAAGAGATCGGAATAGGGATCAGACAACACTCCAGGGGGGGTTCAATTCCCTTGTCAATTGAGGGGAGAGGGCATCCATTCCCTTCAATATTTTTGACTCACGAAGAAGAGTGCGACGAGGAAGATTGGACTGGAGAGAGTGTATTCATCCGTCCCTTCTCTGATCGAAGAAGGAGTATGAGGAATCTGAATGGGATGAGGATAGAGACAACGATTGCAACGAGAGAACACTTCAACCATCAACACAGATCCTATTGCAGACGGGTGGAGATGGTCATTGCGTCATATCGTTCATTTGGTTTTATTCTCTATTCCATAATGGATATGATATTTCCTACCCGTGAGATGACGTTGATCAAATTATCGTTCATTCTTCTTCGATTCTCGAGTCTTCATGCTATCTGAGTTGTTTGTTTTCTTATGATTGAATCAGTGACCGATGATGAGATGAGTGGGTAGATCAAGTATCTTCTCTTGTTGGAGGAAGAAACGAGATGACACGCAAAAAGTGGATCAAAACCGATAAGAGAGCGGATCTCTTTGGGCGAATTCGAGGATCGAGAGAAAGAAACAAAAATAAGGAAATGAGAAATACAAACAAAGGAAAGCAATTGACGTGAAGTCACGTTCACAACAATCCAATGGCACTAATTGGAATGTGGTAGATGTTCAAAGTAGAGACCGACTGATGATTACACAGTAATCAAAGGTAGAGCAAGGTAAAAGGAACTTGTCGATTTGACTCAAAAAGACATGCCGAATGGGTAGATCACTTTCGCCCTGAGGGAAAGGCTTGATCAAACGAGAGGGGGGAGAGAGTGAATGGACGGGTTGAGGGAGGGAGAGAGGGAGAAAGGAGGGGGGGAGAGAGAGAGAAGGGAGAGGGCAACGAAAGCTAGCCATCCTAGCCATATCCAGTAGAGAAAGGCAAGGGGAGAGATCAAGGGATAGAGACACCACCAACTCCCCCCCCCCCCCTCCCCCATCCCCCCTATCTTCTCACTAATCGACGATCCCCATTCTATTGCACTTGGAATGAGCATTGTACTGGATTGGCACAAGTAGTCAGTAGGAAGGGAAAGTTACCTACCGGATGAATCCCCATTTGTTACTATTGTACCGGATGGGAGATCTACAGTATTCTGAGAGACTACTGATGAGATCTACAGTATGCCCATGGGTCATTTGGACTCTCTCTCTCTCTCCCGATTCTGAGAGATGGAGAGAGCAGGTGTGGACATTGAGTGGCATGGAGAAAGACAGATTCGACTCATCCGGATATAAAATGGAGAGATGGAGATCCGTGTATGGAAGGAGTACAAAGAGGTGCAAATAGAGACAGTTGAGGGGTCGAGAATGATAGGGAAAAGGTTGAATGGAAGGACTAATCAAGACTGAGAAGGGAGGGAGGAGAAGGGCAAGGAGGGAAAGGGAAGGTGAAGAGGAGTCAAGATGAACCACTTATCCTCCCCCCCCCCCCCCCTTTATTCTAATGCCTAAAGGCAGTCAACTGAGAAGAGCATGAAAGAACCATCTCTTTATTACTTGTAATATTATATTACTGAGATTATTAAGTGAACAAAGAGAATAGGTATGCTAGCTATAAGTAGTGGATAACGTGAAAGGAAGTGCATGTCAATATTACGACTAGACTGCACAATTAAGAATGGATGGAGTGTACAATCGGAATGGAGATGAGAAGATGAGACAGAGTATCATTCAAGAGGGACGACTCATCTACTGTAAGACAAGAGAATACTAAAACACAATGACTACGCTATACACGGCGACATATGAACATAGATTGAGACTACTACCTACTAGAATAATCATGATGATCCATGGGTCTTCCATCCCTCTTCTCCTCTCCATAATAGTGAGGGGGTGGTTGCTGACCATAACCCTCTCCATACTGGGGCTGGTTACTGTATGTGGGAGCACCTTGAGGGGGTCCGTATTGATTGGTGGGTGGATACTGATAGGTGGTATCAGAAGTGAAGGAGGCAGTGATGGAAGGAAGGGGACGGGGAGAGGGAGTGTATCCATCCCCTTCTTGGGGATAGGACATTCTCTGTTGTTGAGAAGGGTATTGATCCGACTGATTCTGTGGGACCTGATGGTGATAGTTGGGTTGGGGAGGGAGGGGACCTCTCTGGTACTGGGAAGGGGGCATGGACTGATAGCCAGGCTGGGGTTGGGTACGGTAATGGGACTGATCCATTTGGACTGAGTCTCTCTGATGGAACATCTCTTCTGCTGGAGGAAGGAGACGGACAGTCGAAGTGGGAGGAGGAGCATGTGAATGAGAAGGATGAGAGGGATGAGAGGGATGAGATTGAGGGGAAGGACCAGGGGCCATCAGATGACTTCCACTTCCAGAATGTATCGAAGATGACGATACATCCATCGACGATGATACCATCTCATCTGAATGAAAGCCATTGGATACAGTAGCCATTCATTACCTTACAGTCTAGAATGATAGACATACCTCTATACTGCATATTGAGTGATGGCCCTCTCATTCTCCTCTGAGGGGATGGATTGAGTGGGGGAAGGGCGATGCCTCCTCCTCCTGCTCCTCTGTTCTGTTCCATCTTCTCCATCATCTCTTCACGCACTGTTCCTACAATGATCAATCATTAGATGTGGTCATCACTGATCTCGCTCCCTATCCCCCCCTTCCCTCCTACCGTATCCCCTCTGGCTCACTCTGGGGCATATACTGTGGTTGTCCTCCTCCTTGCTGCATCTGCTGCTGTGGATGCTGTTGGTAGTATGCCTGTTGCTGCATCTGCTGATGATGCTGCATCGACTGTGGTTGTTGCTGCTGCATGTGCTGCTGTGCAGCCAGATGCTGCTGGGATTGCATTTGTTGTGACTGCTGCATGTGATGGGACGGATGGGAGTGCATCGACTGTCCTCCCCCTCCCCCTCCCCCACTACTCAATGGGGGTTGACCCATGGGTGATTGGGAAGGGGGCTGAGTGGCTCCTCCTTGCGACTGCTGCACCATCCCCTGTGATTGTTGCTGCTGGGCTGTAGCCTGGTCTTGTTGCAGCTGCTGTTGATGCTGTTGGTTGATGAGTGTCCTCAACTGGGCGTGTCTAGTAGGCCCCAATCCCATTCCAGACTGAAGGACTGCTCCTACTGTCTTCCCCTCCAGAAGAGCTTGTTGCTGTTCACGCATCTCCTCTTGAGCTTGAACCTGAAGAGAGTCATTATTGATTGGAATGGATGGATGATTACCGAATAAAAAATCGACAAGAATTGACAACTTGGCGCATACATCTTGTCTTTCTCTCTCTCTCTCTCTCTCACCTCCTTGGCAGTCCTCGCTAGAATCTCATGCACTGATTGATTCACTGAAGATGTCGTTGCTGATGAATCCATTGAACCTGATCAGTATTATTTTGCTAATTTATTTCCTACTTTTCACGACACAAATCAATCTCTTCTCTCTCTCCAGAATGGACTCACTGGATGAGGGTGTCTGTTTATTGTGTGCTGCAGCCATGTGATTGTGCATTCCAGTCGTCGTCTTGTATCTACAATTCAACCACTTTCACCCATATTACGGATCAAATCCCAAGTTCAACACACGATTTAGTGTCTGTGAAAATCTATGGCTATCGCAAAACACTCCAATTGGAGTGGTTACAACCGAGTGGGGCGGGGGTAGTTCAAGTGTGTGCACATCTTTTGGTCTCTACCGATCGCAAGTTCACCATTAGTATATTTGTAACTACCCCATTCATAACTCTAAAGATCAAAGATCAATGTGGGTACCTCTTGCAGCAATGGGGACACTTGTGTGGTCGACTCATGGCGTATTTGGTGGGAGTGGGGGGAGGACCACCAAGTCCCAATCCTGTCGTGGATGACACCACTTGACCCACTGTCGCTGCGATAGATCCATCAACTGCAAGGATGGATCATTCTCTTACAGTACTCACATTAATCTCATGAATATTCAATAATTAGATTCATTTTTATACAAGTATTAAAATAAATCGTACGAAAAGAAAAAAAGAGATAGTTCTCACGAGTGCTCATTGAAGATGCGACAGGCAGTACCCCTCCAGTGATCGGACCTCCTCCTCCCCCTCCAGTCCCTCCATTCCCGGTCACTACCACCCCCCCTCCTCCTCCCCCTCCCCCTCCTCCTCCAACTATCACTGCCTCCTCTGGCTTCCCATGGGCTGATCTCATGTGATATCTAAAATTTACACTCATAGCAAACATTCGTAAATTGGGAATGGTTATAACATGATAATTGCGAAAAAGAATTGGATACCCAATTCACATCAATGCTATTCCATTCTATATTACAAATGGACAACTGACTTGACTCCTTGTAGGTTCTTGTATCTCCTATCACATCCTTCTACAGTACACTTGTACTTCCTCTCCTCTCCATCTCCTTCTCCATCCTCTCCATCATCTGTCCTCTCACTCTCTGACCCACGCATTCGAGAGAGGGCCAACGATCCAACTCAAACCAATCTATTTCATTCATGCAAAATTCCATAAATTCTGAGAATTCGAAGCGAAAGCAAAAACAGAGAGATAAATCATCATCCTATTCGTAAATATAGATTGAACGCTTACCAGACGTAGTTCTCTTCTTATAACACTCGAAGTTCAGTTTGGTGGGCAGTTTTGGAACGGGAGTCGGTTTGTATCCACCCGGGAATAGACTGGAATATACCTTTTGTCATTAAATACATAGCAGGAATTGATAGAAAATAGATGGGTGATCAACTGACTTGTATATGCTATTCGGCCTCACAAACTTGTTCTGTTCGCTGTCGATGACATTGATTGGTGGAGTATCTGCAGTGAAAACATCAATAAATTATATAATAATATAATTTCAATTTCAAATATCCTCTCTGGAGTCTAACTATGTTGATGCATCATCCAATACGAATAGACCGATTCCTCACTGCAATGGGCATCTTCGATATGGGCGATTAAATCGTATGGAGTGGCGAAGTTGAGACAGCATCGACTGAAGGGACACGAAGTCCCGTTGAACAGACAAGATGTCATCTCCCAACCCTACAAGATCTCATATTGGATATGATGTATCCAGGAGAACCAAGAGATTGGAATAACAGGTAGTCAGGAGGGAAACTAACCCCACGATTGAAACCATTGAACGAATTGAAAATAAAAAAATATTTATTTCACTTCCGAAGTAGACATGAAAACAATACTCACGAATCATGAGATTAGCGAATATCAATAGAATCTACCTTCAAGAGCTAGAAACTAAGACTTGGAATATTACTCGCAGGTTGATGAACTAACACGATGAAGTAAGAGTGGGATACAAGTATTGCATACAGCTTAAAGTTGTCTTATAAGAAAACATGTACTATTTTTGATTATGAATCATTAAAGAATATTGAGGGAAAAGTTGCAGAATCTGAGTATTGACCATATACAAATATGCATTAACCGTTCCGAACGACAATGGTCAAAAAGAAGAGACCGATTAGGCAGGGGAGATAACTTCATTGTAGATGTGACGACAGAGATTAAGGCGATCGGAGAGCACATGACCGCTTGCTTCCAGATTCTGAGATTAATTGACCATCACTACTAGTTTTAAACGTTGTCGTCTGGCTGAGGCATACATATGAGGCCGTTTGCGTTAGGATCACGTGCCGGGAACAGGTAAAAAATGACATGGCCTCAAAAGTTGGTCCTAGGGGTAACTCTCGATTCTGAATCGATTGGTGAAGCCCGATTTTCGATCTGAGCCTTCTGAATCCCGGTACGACGCGACGTCGATTTGGCCAAAATCGGTTTCTGCGATAAAAACTGATCCGGGAAGGGTCGGAGAGGCCACAAATCGCACGTACCCAAACAGAATTTCATGCTCTATCGAATGAAATTTTGGTTGAGGCTCTATCTTGTCTCGATTTTTGACCCAGGAAGTTGGCGCGGAAAACCCATGCATAGAAGAAAGAGCATTTTCCGCTGATCATTTTAGTATATGGGGCGAAGGATTTTATCTTTGCCTTAGCGGTTTCCCATCGATTTTGGTGCGGCCAACTTGCGTTTTTAGCAGTTTTTCGCCTGTAACTTTTTTATATCGTCTTTTCATGATCTCTCATATAGAAATTCGGTTTCTACGTGCAAAGATACGCTAGAAACTCCTATTGCAATGTATTTTTGAAAATATGACTTTTTCGACCCTGACGATATAATGGGCATGGTGTCTGACTGGCATGCCGACGCAAGCAGGCTCGACTCCCGCCCGCAGGTGATGTTTTGCAACACCCAATGGGCACGGTGTCTGACCGGCATGCCGACGCAGGCAGGTTCGACCTCCGCCCGCAGGTGATGTTTTGCAAGAGGTAGAGAAAGGCGCGCGCCCCAACCAAGGTTAGAGGACGAAATCTCTCTCCCCTCCCTTCCCATCAATCTGGAAGTTTCTGGAAGTTTCTATGTCGAAATCTCTCTCCCCTCCCTCCCCTCTCTTTCTGGAAGGTTAGATGACGAAATCTCTCTCCCCCTCCCTTCCCCTCAATCTGGAAGGTTCGAGGTCGATTTCTGGGTCGAAAAAGTTATTTTGTCAGAATTACATGACCATATGATTTTCTGGCGTATTTTCGCACGTAGAAACCGAATTTCTATATGAGAGATCATGAAAAGACGATAAAAAAAGTTAATCAACAACTTCAACAACTCACGACACTCTTCATAGTCTGCATCTTAGCAAGTGCAGAAGAGAAGAGAGAAGGTGGACCAAGCCAGAGAGTTTGGAGGGAAGCGATCCTTCCACGAGGATTGGGAGGAGAAGAGTCACGAACACCTCCGAAGATAAACATCTTACCCTCCTGCAACAATAGAATTATTGATTTTTGATTTTTCCCAGGACGCCCATACCAAATTATTGATTTTTGATCCTTCCCAGGACGCCCATACCAAATTATTTATTTTTGATCCTTCCCATGACGCCCATACCAAATTATAGATTTTTAATCCTTCCCACGACGCCCATACCAAATTATTGATTGTTCCCATGACGCCCATACCAAATTATTGATTTTTGATTCTTCCCACGAAGCCCATTCCAAATTATTGATTGTTCCCATGACGCCCATACTAAAGTATTGATTTTTGATTCTTCCCATGACGACCATACCAAATTATTGATTTTTGATCCTTCCCAGGACGCCCATACCAAATTATTGATTTTTGAACCTTCCCAGGACGCCCATACCAAATTATTGATTTTTGATCCTTCCCAGGACGCCCATACTAAATTATAGATTTTTAATCCTTCCCACGACGCCCATACCAAATTATTGATTGTTCCCAGGACGCCCATACCAAATTATTGATTTTTTATCCTTCCCAGGACGCCCATACCAAATTATTGATTGTTCCCATGACGCCCATACCAAATTATTGATTTTTGATCCTTCCCAGGACACCCATACCAAATTATTGATTTTTGATTCTTCCCATGACGCCCATACCAAATTATTGATTTTTGATCCTTCCCAGGACGCCCATACCAAATTATAGATTTTTAATCCTTCCCACGACGCCCATACCAAATTATTGATTTTTGATCCTTCCCAAGACGCCCATACCAAATTATTGATTTTTGATCCTTCCCAGGACGCCCATACCAAATTATTGATTTTTGATTCTTCCCATGACGACCATACCAAATTATTGATTTTTGATCCTTCCCAGGACGCCCATACCAAATTATTGATTTTTGAACCTTCCCATGACGCCCATACCAAATTATTGATTTTTGATCCTTCCCAGGACGCCCATACCAAATTATAGATTTTTAATCCTTCCCACGACGCCCATACCAAATTATTGATTGTTCCCATGACGCCCATACCAAATTATTGATTTTTGATTCTTCCCACGAAGCCCATTCCAAATTATTGATTGTTCCCATGACGCCCATACCAAATTATTGATTTTTGATCCTTCCCAGGACGCCCATACCAAATTATTGATTTTTGATTCTTCCCATGACGCCCATACCAAATTATTGATTGTTCCCATGACGCCCATACCAAATTATTGATTTTTTATCCTTCCCAGGACGCCCATACCAAATTATTGATTGTTCCCAGGACGCCCATACCAAATTATAGATTTTTAATCCTTCCCACGACGCCCATACCAAATTATTGATTGTTCCCATGACGCCCATACCAAATTATTGATTTTTGATTCTTCCCATGACGCCCATACCAAATTATTGATTTTTTATCCTTCCCAGGACGCCCATACCAAATTATTGATTGTTCCCATGACGCCCATACCAAATTAATGATTTTTGATCCTTCCCACGACGCCCATACCAAATTATTGATTGTTCCCATGACGCCCATACCAAATTATTGATTTTTGATCCTTCCCAGGACGCCCATACCAAATTATTGATTTTTGATTCTTCCCATGACGCCCATACCAAATTATTGATTTTTGATCCTTCCCAGGACGCCCATACCAAATTATAGATTTTTAATCCTTCCCAGGACGCCCATACCAAATTATAGATTTTTAATCCTTCCCACGACGCCCATTCCAAATTATTGATTGTTCCCATGACGCCCATACCAAATTATTGATTTTTGATCCTTCCCAGGACGCCCATACCAAATTATTGATTTTTGATTCTTCCCATGACGCCCATACCAAATTATTGATTTTTGAACCTTCCCAGGACGCCCATACCAAATTATAGATTTTTGATTCTTCCCACGAAGCCCATTCCAAATTATTGATTGTTCCCATGACGCCCATACTAAATTATTGATTTTTGATTCTTCCCATGACGCCCATACCAAATTATTGATTTTTTATCCTTCCCAGGACGCCCATACCAAATTATTGATTGTTCCCATGACGCCCATACCAAATTAATGATTTTTTATCCTTCCCACGACGCCCATACCAAATTATTGATTGTTCCCATGACGCCCATACCAAATTATTGATTTTTGATTCTTCCCAGGACGCCCATACCAAATTATTGATTTTTGATCCTTCCCAGGACGCCCATACAAAATTATTGATTGTTCCCATGACGCCCATACCAAATTATTGATTTTTGATTCTTCCCATGACGCCCATACCAAATTATTGATTTTTGATCCTTCCCAGGACGCCCATACCAAATTATTGATTTTTGATCCTTCCCAGGACGCCCATACCAAATTATTGATCCTTCCCACGACGCCCATACCAAATTATTGATTGTTCCCATGACGCCCATACCAAATTATTGATTTTTGATCCTTCCCAGCACGCCCATACTAAACTATTGATTTTTGATTCTTCCCATGACGCCCATACCAAATTATTGATTTTTTATCCTTCCCAGGACGCCCATACCAAATTATTGATTGTTCCCATGACGCCCATACCAAATTAATGATTTTTAATCCTTCCCACGACGCCCATACCAAATTATTGATTTTTGATCCTTCCCAGGACGCCCATACCAAATTATTGATTTTTGATCCTTCCCAGGACGCCCATACCAAATTATTGATTGTTTCCAGGACGCCCATACCAAATTATTGATTTTTGATCCTTCCCAGGACGCCCATACTAAATTATAGATTTTTAATCCTTCCCACGACGCCCATACCAAATTATTGATTGTTCCCAGGACGCCCATACCAAATTATTGATTTTTTATCCTTCCCAGGACGCCCATACCAAATTATTGATTTTTGATTCTTCCCATGACGCCCATACCAAATTATTGATTTTTTATCCTCCCCAGGACGCCCATACCAAATTATAGATTTTTAATCCTTCCCACGACGCCCATACCAAATTATTGATTGTTCCCATGACGCCCATACCAAATTATTGATTTTTGATTCTTCCCACGAAGCCCATTCCAAATTATTGATTGTTCCCATGACGCCCATACCAAATTATTGATTTTTGATCCTTCCCAGGACGCCCATACCAAATTATTGATTTTTGATTCTTCCCATGACGCCCATACCAAATTATAGATTTTTAATCCTTCCCACGACGCCCATACCAAATTATTGATTGTTCCCAGGACGCCCATACCAAATTATAGATTTTTAATCCTTCCCACGACGCCCATACCAAATTATTGATTGTTCCCATGACGCCCATACCAAATTATTGATTTTTGATTCTTCCCACGAAGCCCATTCCAAATTATTGATTGTTCCCATGACGCCCATACCAAATTATTGATTTTTGATCCTTCCCAGGACGCCCATACCAAATTATTGATTTTTGATCCTTCCCACGACGCCCATACCAAATTATTGATTGTTCCCATGACGCCCATACCAAATTATTGATTTTTGATCCTTCCCAGCACGCCCATACCAAATTATTGATTTTTGATCCATCCCAGGACGCCCATACCAAATTATTGATTTTTGATCCTTCCCAGGACGCCGATACCAAATTATTGATTGTTCCCATGACGCCCATACCAAATTATTGATTTTTGATTCTTCCCATGACGCCCATACCAAATTATTGATTTTTGATCCTTCCCAGGACGCCCATACCAAATTATTGATTTTTGATCCTTCCCAAGACGCCCATACCAAATTATTGATTTTTGATCCTTCCCAGCACGCCCATACCAAATTATTGATTTTTGATCCTTCCCAGGACGCCCATACCAAATTATAGATTTTTAATCCTTCCCACGACGCCCATACCAAATTATTGATTGTTCCCATGACGCCCATACCAAATTAATGATTTTTAATCCTTCCCACGACGCCCATACCAAATTATTGATTTTTGATCCTTCCCAGGACGCCCATACCAAATTATTGATTTTTGATCCTTCCCAGGACGCCCATACCAAATTATTGATTGTTTCCAGGACGCCCATACCAAATTATTGATTTTTGATCCTTCCCAGGACGCCCATACTAAATTATAGATTTTTAATCCTTCCCACGACGCCCATACCAAATTATTGATTGTTCCCAGGACGCCCATACCAAATTATTGATTTTTTATCCTTCCCAGGACGCCCATACCAAATTATTGATTTTTGATTCTTCCCATGACGCCCATACCAAATTATTGATTTTTTATCCTCCCCAGGACGCCCATACCAAATTATAGATTTTTAATCCTTCCCACGACGCCCATACCAAATTATTGATTGTTCCCATGACGCCCATACCAAATTATTGATTTTTGATTCTTCCCACGAAGCCCATTCCAAATTATTGATTGTTCCCATGACGCCCATACCAAATTATTGATTTTTGATCCTTCCCAGGACGCCCATACCAAATTATTGATTTTTGATTCTTCCCATGACGCCCATACCAAATTATAGATTTTTAATCCTTCCCACGACGCCCATACCAAATTATTGATTGTTCCCAGGACGCCCATACCAAATTATAGATTTTTAATCCTTCCCACGACGCCCATACCAAATTATTGATTGTTCCCATGACGCCCATACCAAATTATTGATTTTTGATTCTTCCCACGAAGCCCATTCCAAATTATTGATTGTTCCCATGACGCCCATACCAAATTATTGATTTTTGATCCTTCCCAGGACGCCCATACCAAATTATTGATTTTTGATCCTTCCCACGACGCCCATACCAAATTATTGATTGTTCCCATGACGCCCATACCAAATTATTGATTTTTGATCCTTCCCAGCACGCCCATACCAAATTATTGATTTTTGATCCATCCCAGGACGCCCATACCAAATTATTGATTTTTGATCCTTCCCAGGACGCCGATACCAAATTATTGATTGTTCCCATGACGCCCATACCAAATTATTGATTTTTGATTCTTCCCATGACGCCCATACCAAATTATTGATTTTTGATCCTTCCCAGGACGCCCATACCAAATTATTGATTTTTGATCCTTCCCAAGACGCCCATACCAAATTATTGATTTTTGATCCTTCCCAGCACGCCCATACCAAATTATTGATTTTTGATCCTTCCCAGGACGCCCATACCAAATTATAGATTTTTAATCCTTGCCACGACGCCCATACCAAATTATTGATTGTTCCCATGACGCCCATACCAAATTATTGATTTTTGATTCTTCCCACGAAGCCCATTCCAAATTATTGATTGTTCCCATGACGCCCATACCAAATTATTGATTTTTGATCCTTCCCAGGACGCCCATACCAAATTATTGATTTTTGATCCTTCCCACGACGCCCATACCAAATTATTGATTGTTCCCATGACGCCCATACCAAATTATTGATTTTTGATCCTTCCCAGCACGCCCATACCAAATTATTGATTTTTGATCCATCCCAGGACGCCCATACCAAATTATTGATTTTTGATCCTTCCCAGGACGCCGATACCAAATTATTGATTGTTCCCATGACGCCCATACCAAATTATTGATTTTTGATTCTTCCCATGACGCCCATACCAAATTATTGATTTTTGATCCTTCCCAGGACGCCCATACCAAATTATTGATTTTTGATCCTTCCCAAGACGCCCATACCAAATTATTGATTTTTGATCCTTCCCAGCACGCCCATACCAAATTATTGATTTTTGATCCATCCCAGGACTCCCATACCAAATTATTGATTTTTGATCCATCCCAGGACGCCCATACCAAATTATTGATTGTTCCCATGACGCCCATACCAAATTATTGATTTTTGATCCTTCCCAGGACGCCCATACCAAATTATTGATTTTTGATCGATGTCTGGATGACCATACCAAAACAGGACGGGACGCCCAAACCGGACAGACGCACCCACAGACAGACGTTTGCGCTTTACTATATAGTATGGATATATCAGCTGAAAGCGGTAGTGCGTGGGGACAAGACCATCAATGTACCGTCAAGCGGGAGCAAAATGAACGATTTGCAGTATTTTACTGTATTTTACAGGAGAAAAAAAACAAAAAAAATGGAGGTTGGCAGCCTGGCATTTCGCCCAGAGTTGATGAAAAGTTGTGATTTTTTGGCTTTGGGCCTTTTGAGTGATTATCTCAAATGTATCGCGAGGAATTGTCGATTTCACTTTCCTAAATATGTTAAATCAGAAACGCAATTTGACGGAGTTTTGTGGCAAGCAAGCGCGGTGTTCTTGAATTCTTTCAATTTCACTGCGTTGGCGTGTTAGAGCATAAATTGAATGCATCACCAAGTCACAAACGTCTATTTTATTTTCTAATGCATGTTACAACATCCCTTCGGAGAATTCAAGAACACCGCGCTTGCTTGCCACAAAACTCCATCAAATCGCGTTTCTCATTTAACATATTTAGGAAAGTGCAATCGACAATTCCTCGCGGTACATTTGAGATAATCACTTGAAAGGACCAAAGCAAAAAAATCACATCTTTTCATCCACTATGGGCGAAATGCCAGGCTTTACTGTTTTTTTTCTGTAAAATACAGTAAAATACTGCAAATCGTTCATTTTGCTCCCGCTTGACGGTATTGGTGGTTTGATAACTTACATTGGTGATACTGGCATCGTGGAAGTAGCAAGGGATGGGCAGATCATCCATCTTCCTCCACACATGGGTGTCCAGATTGAAGGACCACACACAACCGAGAACTGTCTGCAATGAAAGGGAGATTAGGCCATTGATCAAACAACTTGATACAATGTAAATGATATAATTGATAGATCTATGATAACCCTGGAAGAGTCAGTAATGGGAATAGACTCACGGCGCCTACATTTGTTCTACGTGGTTCATCATAGCATCCACCAGCAATGATCACTTGACGACCCCACTGAACCAGAGAATGGCATCTGAAAAGAGAACCAATATCAATTGATACAATATTTATTAGCTATCTACCAATTTTTTAAATGCCGCCGAAATTTTCGAACATGAAATGCTTCAGTATACTGTATTATTATGGCCTTTTTAATGTCGCGGACTTTTATTAAGAATCTTGTGATTATTTCACTTTTATATTAATAAAAAGGTACCTTCGTCCAGCAGGATGTCCATGTACTGGATCAGGTTCAGTGTCAATCAACTCGTAGAGTTTACGCTCGATGTTGAACACTTGAATCTGAAAAGATTATAGGCCCAACGGAGATATTTTCTAGTGAAGCATAAAATACAGCAAGACTAATTAAAATACCGTCTTGAAGTCTTGTATTCTCTGGGTGGTTCCTCCTCCGAATACGTAAATTCTGTCATTTTCCAGAATTGCCTCCATTCTATAGAGACCCACGTCATCCACCAACTGAATCAAATCCAATTAATGATCAGGGTTGACAAATAAGTTAGAGGAATATCCTTAACTAAATAAAACTAACACGCATATCTCCCTAACTATAATAAGAACACACGAACCGTGGCATACTCCTCCCATTCCCATTTGCCCGTTGTTTCATTCCTATGGAGAGCATGTACATCCAGTCTGAAATAAATGCTTTAATCATCATATCCAACTATAAGTACCGAACATTTGGTTCACACTCACTTGAATTGTGTCCCATCAGTTCCTCCAACAGAGAATGTCTTGTTTCTTACGGGATCGAAGACAAGAACCTCATATAGAGAGATTGAACAAATACAATATTTGAACATTCAATTATTAGTTGGACGTCATAAGAGGATTTGTGAAAACATACATGCCCGTAGCATCCGAGTTTGCTTCCCGTAGGTTTGATCTGCTCAATTTGGACCTAAAGGGGGCGATAAAAATTATTACGTAAGCAAGCGAATACAATTACATCATCTCCGACGATTCTTCCCATGTAGACAACCTCATCCAGTTCCTGTCCGAAAGGTATCGCAGTCCCTCCGTACACCATGAATGTCCCATTTCCATTCGAGTGACCTAAAACTAACACCTGATTGGTTTTTTAATATGAAGAAAGGATGCTCTGAAGTATCAATATACAGTTCATGAAATGCTACGCTTACATGCGAAAGAGGCCAGAGTGGTGGGAAAAGTCTCCGGGATGCTGCATTTTGTCCAGATGTGAGTGACCAAATTAAACTTCCATAGCTGCAAGAGTGATAGAAGGAAGAAAATAGGGAATACTTTACCTCTCTCAGAATGGTATCAGTTGGAGTATCAGTGAAGCCACCGATGACATAGAAGAAATCGTTGTCTACGAAGGTACGATGCCCACTGCGGGGTTTGGGAAAGCCTGAATCAAGGGAGATACAGGAAATACCGCACCAATCGTAACTGACTTTCATCGTTTGCCGGGGGCTCGATCACATGGAACTTGTGTAGTATCGAGCTCTGTAAGACAAGTATTTAAACTGTACCATACGAATGAAATAGTTAACGTATTTACAAAGTTCAATGACGAAGCTCAAACTGTGATCACATGCATTACGATTTTATACTGTAAACTTCAACACATCCCTTTTTCACTTCAGCAGTCAAACAATGACATCGCATGATCATAATCTAGTTGAACGAGATTCGCTAACAATTGTTGTGCAATTGACAAGGGTTCGGATGACAAGAACTAGGTTTGTTTGTCACACAGCTTTATCAATGGGAGTACTTACGGTTCCAGGAGCACCAACTGATGAAGCTTCAGCCATAGTGCCTGAAAGTACGGGCTATAAAGAAAATAAGAACAATAATAATAATCAGAAAAACAAAAACAACATTCAAAAAGATGTTGTGCGCCTAAGGGGAGTGTCTAAAAGGCGGTAGTGGTCCGAAAAAATAGTAGAGTTAATTTACACTTTCCCTCGTCTAGTCACGTTTGTTGTTAACTCTTTATCATTTCCGCGTGATGGTAAGGATAGTCCTCGTCTCATTCTATGTGGTTTACAGCATGACGACGTGATTATGCTCGGATACAAAGCACAATGCGAACTCGACGTGGACGATTTAGTGATTGTGAGTGATTCCTCTCTTTTCTCACTGATCTGTCTCATCAGGATTACGCTTATCTCTCAGACGACAATTTCTTGCTAATAGCTCTTCTCACTTCTAAAGGTTCGTTGCAGTTTTCTCTCTTTTCTCACTGATCTATCTCATCAGGAAATGTCCAAATCATGTACGAAGTTGGATCTGATCGTCCTCGAAAAAGACTCATTGGTATTCCGTCCATTTGGGGTCTTCCGATTGACCCGGTTAATGAATTAAACTCTCGGGTAGATTAATAACTAATTATTTCCAGGTCGCATTATGTATAGGCCCCGAGGCAGCATTCCTAGCTCTTGCTCTCAGTGATGGAGACATATTAGTCGTTCCCATGAAGCTTCTATTAGTAAGAATTTTCCCCTATTCCTATTTAAATTTCTATTTAAATAGGAATTCCTATTTAAAAATTCCTAAATTGTAATTCCTATTTAATTGATGAATGATCAGGATGTAGCATGGGGGACAAATTTATTCGTCGAGTCCTCTTCGGTTCTCGTTCCCGTGTGTTCATCAGCCAATCTCGTATTACGCACTCCCACTTCCATCATTTCTTTCGTATCCAGAACCTGTCCCACTCCCATTCTGGTATATTCGAACAAGGTCAGTCTGATTAATCACTCTATAATCACGTATTGATGTATATTTCAGGCGGGTCAAGTACTCATCGTTGATTTGCTCACTAGGAAGTTGACGATTGAGGTGCAGGCCCCTGAGAGTGTACACAAGATTGATGTATTCCATTCCACTTACGGAGTCGATCTATTAGTCAGTTACTTATTAGTATTATGAGAATGAATGTAATGTGCAGGTGACGAGTTTCACGGGAGCTCAATGGGTGGTACCTTTGGAGAATGGAGAGAGAGGACTAAGGGAGACACTCGGAGTACTCATTCCATCTGATCTACGAGCACTCGAACCCGCCACGGCCATTGTCGTCAGTCCAATTAATATCTCACTCTCATTCATTCATTCATTATTTATTCCGTCAGGGGCATGTTTACAAGAGAAAATGTCACAAATTGGAATCGTCTATTCATTCAAAATTCATCAATATGAAGCTAATTGCAGTCTCGATGCGGTGATTTCGTGACTCGTCTTAATACTGAGACAAACGATGTCGATTTATTCTCTAGCACTAGAGCTCTTCTCAATCAACGAGCTGGATTCGAAGAGGAGACGTCGTATGGAAAACTGATGGTCACAATTAGCATATTTATTTATTTGCATGTCATTATAAATATTAATGTAATGGATGGCAGGTGCCAAGTGGGACGATGGCAGTATCAATATCTGGCAAGGCTCTCTTCTGTCTCACCACCAACAATAGAGTGTCATACAAGCTCAGATTCGGACTCGCAATCAACGCTCTCAATGGGGTTTGCCATTTTACACGTTATTAAATAAATTCATGTTTTTAATTGTAAAGAGGAAGGCTGTAAAGGTGAGAAGTTTATTGTTTACTAATTGGATGGTTTTGTAGAATGATCCATCATGGGAGGGAGTGAGTACGGAAGCGATGACTGAATGGCCCAGTCTAGGAATGATCCCATTGAGAGATAGGAGTGGTGCCATGCCTCATACTCTCATTATCAATGAGAGAGGAATAGTGAGGATCACTCCCGATGAGGGAAGGTTAGTTCATTTTCGCTCTATTCATGAAAACACGGTTCCATTTATCATATGGAGGGATCGTTTGGCCGAAGGCCGAAACGACAAAAGGATGGTCATTGTTCGTGCGTTGTCCATTGTGGGAGAGATGAGAGGGGTAGAGAAATAGAGAAGGGTCCCTTCTATAGTTACTAGTCCCTTGGGAAGTAAGAAGAGAAGAGCGGAATAGCACTCTCATTTGGAGGGATTCTGCCTCTCGTGAGTGTGTTATTCAATCTATCCTTGTTATCATGTTCATCTCGATGGGAATTTCAGTGATACGGTAGCGTGGCTGGCAGAGAGTATACTGTATACGGACTTCCCCTCTCCAAGCACACTCAAGTCAGTTTCTCATTCCACTTCCTCCTCTTAATTGAATCTTTTTCCTCTATTCAATATCATTCTCTAAGTGTAAACACTCTGATTACTCTTCTCTCTCTGTTA
Source organism: Pristionchus entomophagus (assembly GCA_036245825.1). Classification (NCBI taxonomy): domain Eukaryota; kingdom Metazoa; phylum Nematoda; class Chromadorea; order Rhabditida; family Neodiplogasteridae; genus Pristionchus; species Pristionchus entomophagus. The sequence goes on from BTSX01000004.1 coordinate 31,720,385, forward strand.
AGGGAAGTGGGTGAGTACTTGAGCCCTGGTTCATCTCACGTCTTCATCAATCGAGTTCTCAATCTACTCCTCGATCGATTCTCTAAGGCTAAACTGTCTTATGTATCGGGCCAACTGACCAAGATTGTCACTATCGCCAAAAATCAAGACGTATGTATTTACATTTACCTTAATTTTTTTGAGGATTGATTATGAGAATTTTTGCATTTATATTTTGTATGAATCAAAAATATGCTTGTTTTGTAGATGAGTTTCGACGATCTCGTATCCCTAATGGAGACGTTTAAACTAGACCATCTTCTACTTCCTCAGGTATTTATTATTTGAGATATTGTCATTATGAAAAAGTTATTAATTCAAATTTATTTTTGAATAACTGTCCAATTGAGCAATTGATCTGTCCAACTTTCCTTATTGAGATGATGGCTCGAGTGGAGTCAAATAGTCGTGATGGATGCAGAAAGAGAGTGGTCACTCTTGTAGTGAGGAGTGTGGAGAGCAAGTGGAAGAGTCCCCTCGAGGCTGATTGTCTACTCAGGTCAGAGAAGATACAAGATGTGGGGGGAGGGGGGCGGAAGAATGACTTGTGTCTATGATGAAGTGATCCATTCCCTTTCAGTCCCTTCTTATGTCGCCATTCTGATCTGAAGGAAGGGCTCCCTTCCACCCTCTCTCTTTCTCTATGGAGAAGTGCTGCTCTCCTTCTACCCAGAGATGATTCCCACTCCAGTAAGTTGAATATTTAAATTATCTTGCTATTATCTTCTATTTAGCGTCTATTCTGACTGGGTTGAAAGATATGGTTAAACGATAACTCGAGTAGAGTGACACTTTAAGGTATGGTTCTATCGTTCCTCATCTCGAAAGGACCTATATTGTGGAAGGAGAGCGATGGAAGCACACGATCTCTTGTATCTCCATTTAACTCATTATTATTATTATTATTATTATTATTATTATTATTATTATTTATTTCTCAAACTTCCAATATCACGTTGTATTTGATAGAATATTTTTTCCTAGATGCGTTATCGTTAATCCGAATGCTGAGATAACGAATCACTAATAAGTTACTCTTCTCATTTGCAGATTTTGTGTCTGGTATGGCCTCTCAAGTGGGAGTTACTCAATCCCGATGATGTGAGTTAACATTCAAATGAAATGTTGGAATTTACCTCATTGTCCTACGAAGAATAAAATGTATGATTGTCATCGGTGATCAGATCTCCTCGTTCCTCTCTCTTCTCATTCAATGGATGGCTGATCTCCTCAATGATGTTTCTGCCCTATCCAAGTGTGCCAGAATTGGATCCATTAATACCGAGAGGTGATTTTATTGTTTTCTGTGAGAGACAATACTATATTTTTTTGATTCAACCAACCACGAATGATGCATACGCGTCTTGTATGGATCTCCTTACCGTAATCGATTCAGATGTGATTCCCGTGCCCGTATTCTCTTGGTATTGGCTTCTCTTCTGGCTTGGTCTTCTCCCTCTTCCCACTCCCTCAAATGTCCTCCTTCCAGTATGAGCACTGGTCAGTATTCAACTCTCGTCATTCTCCAATCCGATAATGAGTCTCTATATTGAGGTCTGGCATCATCCCTCGTGTATGGTCTGGATCGATCTCTCGTCTTATGGGGAGATCTCTCTTCTGTTCAAAGGAAGACGATAGAGGAAGGAGGAGTGAATGGAATGGCCAGAAGATCCCTCCCTTCCACTCCCACCAAGGGTAGTGGAGGAGGGGGAGGGAGTGTAAAGGTCGATGTCAACAGTCTAGAGGTGCGATCGGCAGAGAATATGTTCTTAAGGATTTGGAGATTAAAATAAAGAAAGTGTTGTTGAGGTGGAGTCGATGTCATTGGGAGTGGAACACGTGTTGCTTCTCTCATCTGATGGTCGTCTCTTCTCTTGGGGAACCAATAAATATGGACAGTGTGGAGTGGGACACTCGATGACAGTCATCACTCCCACGGTACCTTGAGATATCACACCTTATCAGTATTCATTGATAAGAATCAAGATTAACTATCCTGAGAAGTTTGATGAATATTGAAACTGATTTTTCTTTTAATTTGAGGAAGTGGAGGGTGACTGGTCATCCGTTCTTTCTCTCTGTGCGGGACAGTATCACAGTACGGCATTGATGGAAGAAGACGAGGAGGAAGGAGAGAGAGGAGAGAGACAGTATCTGCTCACTTGGGGATGGGGATTGTATGGACAATTGGGACACGGAGAAGAGGAGGATCGATCGGGCAATAAGGAGAGACCCAAGAGAGTCAAGAATATACCGTCAGTTTAATTATTTTCAATTGTTATCTAACAAGTTATGTGAAGGGTTATGGGTCCCGTGATTTCGTGATCATTTGGCGGAATTAGGTTGAAACACTAGCTAATTAGTGTTTAGGGATGACATCCAATTTGTGTGATAATAAAGAGTGTATCAGATGCGTGGCCCGATCCGTCCATTGTGGTCGAGTGCACACAGCCCTTCTCTCAGTAGAGGGAGAAGTGTGGGTGGTGGGAGGAGGAGCATATGGACAATTGGGAACCAGAGATGATAGAATGAAGAACTTCCAATGGATCAAAGTGAGTCGATGGAGAGAGGGTGGGGGGGGGGGGGGGAAGGAATGATTCCATTCAGATCTCTCTTGGAGAGGGAGTGGGAAGAATACGACTATTCAGCACCAAGTTCTTCCATAATATTGTAGTGACGGAGGAGAATAGAATGTTCGAGTGAGACAACTATTCTCTGAAATGGAGAAAATTAATAATATATTTGAGATGGGGCAAGAATCCTCAAGAGTTGAAGATGAAGATGTTCTTGATGAGGAGACTCAGGAATGCCAAGGATGCTGAGAAGAGGGGAAGGGTGAGAAGTTTTGGATTCATGAGTGGTTGCCAAGAACCCTTTTTTCCGAGAATCAAGTGTTCGCAGCAATTATCCTATTCAATTTGCAATTGTGAATTCCAGCCTGCTCTGCCCACTTGCGTGCCTAAAGACTTTCTTGGAGTGAATGAGATAATGCATGAGATAGGAGAGAAGATAGTGGAAGTATCCACTGGTCTATCCCATTGTGCTGCCATCACTGAGAAGGGAGAATTGTTCACTTGGGGAAAGGTGAGGAGGAGGAGGAGGAGGAGGGAGAAAAGAGACTCGTTCAGAATCTTGATTATCAATTGGGATTGGGTCATAAAGTGGAGAGAAGCGATCCAACGAGAGTCACTGAACCAGAGGGTGTCATTTGGAGTGGAGTGCATTGTGGTGAGTTGAGGGAGGGGGGATTACGGTAGATTGCAAAATCAAACCTGAATCTATTGAGAATGTATCGTAGATGCATGTATCATATAGGTAAATTTGATCTTTGATCTTTCTCGGTGGTAATCATTCGATGGGAGTCTCATCGGATGGCCGTCTCTGGTCATGGGGGAGGAACGATGCCAATCAATGTGCAGTAGTCCCATTGAAGGCCCCCTCCACTGCTAGGAAATTCTTCTTCCAAGCTAAGGTCCGTTCGGTTTGTTTAAAATTTGTTTCAAAATCTGAAATACAATTCGTATCTTTTGTAATTCGGGGGGTTTTTTGGGCTAACAGCAAAATGAGTGGAATGTAATATGCTTATTATTAATAAGTTAAAAAGAAAACAAGTGCTGATAACTTTTGGTTTCGCAGGAAGGATCGAAGAAATGTGTTCAACTGGCCGACGATTCCACCTTCGTTACCGTACCCACACTTGTGCCCACCCTCACTCTACACCAACCACCGAGTGACTTTCCTCTCTATTCTCTCAAAAGGAATCAAGCATCGCCACGAACATTTGAGCGGCGTTGGAATTATCCTGGATTAGCGAGTAGTAATAGTTGGGATTGAAAACATTGTTTTCCGATCTCCTTCCTTTCCATTACTTTCCCTTCACAGAATATTCATAGATACTACTTGTTAGTTCTCTCCTCTACTCCTCCCTATCTCCTCTCCCCTCTCCCCTCTCCCTTCTCCAATCTCTGTCCTTCCAGACGATACGGACCGAGTGGGAGTGATGGATGCTCTGATCTCTCTGGATTCCTCGTCGTGTCTCTCCTCCTCTCGCTTCCTCTCCTCTCTTCCCTCCCTCTCCTCCCCCTCTCTGGCCACTATCCATCTAATGGCAGGAGAAATGCTACAGGCAATCAAGTGTCTGGCCAATACACAAGGACACATCGAGGTGAGCTGAGAGGGGACTTGTTGCAAATCATTATCCTTGATGGACAAGGATTGTAGCTTAGGAGGATGCACAACAATGGAAACTTAATTTACAGTTTGAAATAGAGTGAAAGTGGTTATCTGTGGAAGATGTAGTGATGGAATTGAGACGCCATCGGCCCTTCTCTCTCTAATCTGGGACATGGTATCAAATCACGAAGACTGTCACACTCGTTCACTCCTCTCTGCTGCATTCGCCCATCTACCCACAACTCCCTCCACCGTATGTATCGCGAAGGATAGTATGGATGGAAACATTCTCGAGAATCTTTTCCTCGGATCCATCCAGAATACCCTCCCTTAGCATTAATCATTTTCGACTACGAACGGTACTCTGTAGTTATTATTATTTTGTGGGTGGTGCTAGACAATGAGTGGATTACTGTAGGTGTCTAATCGACAAGTTCGTGCCCTTTGGCCAGGAGTGTGGGACGAGGAAGGAACACAGAAGGAATTGGGAGTGGATGAGAAAGTTGGAATGATCGGAGTGTGGAATCCAGCCAGATCAACGCCCAATTATGTACTCGTATGTTATCTTTCAAATACTTATTGAGTTATACTAATTGTAAATGAAATAATGGAAAGAAATATCTGTACAGATCCCTTCATCCTCTCTCACTATCTCTACTACTACTACATCATCAACGACTCCCTCATTGGCAGCACCCACAGGAGGAGTCTCTTCTACTCTTGCTCGTTCTCGACTCTTCCCTACATGTCTCCATGTAGTTCCCTCCTCCCCCTCTCCCTCTACTTCCTCTACCTCTTCTTCTCTCCACTCTGCCATACCTGCTAATATACCCCAGCATTGTTCAGTTTGTATTGAGGAGTGGAGGGAACTACTTGCAGATACTTTTAGCTAAAAATTTGTTTAGGTTATATATTTTTGTAATTTTCTTTAATGCCTTTTCTCATGCCATTTTCTCCTCAATCTCACATATTCTCTACTATCATGGAGTGCTTTAATACCAAGTATATCACGAATCTCAGCCATCGATCAAATTCTAGTCCTAATTATCGTCATAGTCATTTTTCCAATATGTACGCATATTTTGCGATTCGGTTTTGATAGTTTAGACAGGTCGAATTATATTTATTCACCCCCGCCTTTCATCGTAAAAGGGAGTTCAACCATGCAAATCGATAGCTCATATTCTGGCCTACCAGTATCTCTTGTATCTCTTTTGACCAAACCCCGTTTGACTCGTGCCTTATGTTTCATGCAATAAATGCTTTTTTATGTGTGTGTGCTCCAATCGTGTATGAATTCGTCAAATGGCGATGCTCTGTCGAGTGTATCTCATCCATTTCACATCCTTCACATCTACCATCGAGTATCTTGTTCACTGTAGTTGTTGACCCCCCCCCTCTGTCTATCCCACCCCTCTTGTCCTTTTGTTATCATTCCCGATAAGAATGAGTGAAGATCGCCTGGGGTGAAGTTCAATCTCGCATCATCCCCCCTCTCCATTCTCTCTCTCTATCTCTCTTTCAATCATCTACTCGTTTATCGATCGATCACGAGAGAGTTCTGAGTAAGTATGAAGGGTGTCATTCATGCTTCTTCCCCTCTCCTTTCCTCCCTCAAACAGCCGTTTCTGCTGATTATCACCTATCGTCGTGTCTATATGGCCACTCCCCCCCTCCCATTTTGCCTCTGATTCTATCCTCTTTTCTTCTATCTCCCATTCACTCTCTTCTTCTTCTTCCTTCTCTAGTAATCATGGAACGAGGGGGACACTTCCTCCCTCTCCGTCTCTTTCTCCTCTTCAAGTTATGCAGTCTCTCCCCTTCCCTTCCCCCACCCCCTCTCTCTTTCCATTCCCCTTCCTCTCTCCTCAGGCCACTTCTCAGACTCTTTCTCACGCCAGTAACTAATAATCCCGGCTGCGCACTGAATTGTGTGCAAAATAGCCGCTCTTCATTTTTATTATTCCCCGTGGTTCTAGTGTTTCTCAAAAGAGGCTCATGGATGGATCCCTCAATGGAGCTGTCACGAGTGAATTTCTCTGTCTCGTGATCATTCTGAGAAGGAGAAGAAGACTCTTCCCTAGATGGTCGATTACTCAAATTGAGAGGAATCTTTCTCTCTTCTCCATCTAAATCATTCATCTAATGAGTTCCTTCCCGTATCCTTCTCTCGTCCCATAGTCAATCCATTCAACAATCTCCATTCCTCCTTCCTTTTCTAGCCATTCCGCTTCTAAGAATCTTCCCCCTTTCCTCTCTCACCTATCCCCTCTCTTCTCCTCTCTTCAGTGTCCACTGTCTCCATCCTTGGCTCCTTGTTATTTGTTTAGTCTGCAGATTGAGCCTCCTTCCGTCAACACCCCTAAGAATTCTTACGTTGAATCGATCATATTCCACTTCTATAAACTGAATTTATGTCATGGGCCATAATTTTGTGCGGTCGAGCAGATTTTTTTTCATGCTCTGTTCTAATTTTGGTAAGCAAGTTTAATGTTATGTTCTTGCCACCATCCTTTCTTCTCCTTCTCCTTTTCTTCAGTTGTTTTCCCCTACGTTCCTCTCCAAATTGGTGAGTGAATCCCGTAGAAATTTGTGTGATTTGGTTTCGTCTGTCTCCTTCCCCCTCCCCTCCCTCCCCCCCTCCTCTCACCGTTCCTCCCTCTTCCTCTCTTTTCATAACTCACTCAATCGCTCTCTTCAGTTCTTATCCGTGCTTCTCTTTATAAGAAGAGATATTCTCTTTTGTGCTCTCTCTCGATTCATCCCTTTCTTCAGTCTTTCTCTTCCATCTCGATGGAGGAATCATCAGACGTGGAGAGGGGAGGGAGGGGGAGGGACTCCTTCTTCCTCCTCCGTCTTCCCTTCTTCCTCTTCTACTTCCACTTCCAAGAGAGAAAGGGAAGCAATGGAGAGAGAAGGACTGTTGGAGGAATGTATCCCACTAGAGGAGAGAGAGATGGAGAGGGAAGAGATGAGTGATGCCGATATGACCAGTCCAATGAGACAACTCAATGTGAGTACTTCTACACATTGCGGTAGAATATCGAATCGATGACTGATTGTTCGCGATTGTTCATTCAGGATGTTCTTCTGGAGGCAGAGACAATCTTCTCTGGTGAAGGAGTGGGGAGGCAGAATGGAGTGAGGCAAGGAAGAATGAGGAAGTGCTGGTAGATCAAGTCGATCTGGAGTATAGGTACGGTAGAGGAGAAGGAATGGAGGGGGGGGGGGGTGGACGATGAGTGACAGATACTTCCTTCGGAGGGGGGGGGTCTGAATGAGTGGTTGATTGCAGTCCGACTAAGAAAGAGCGACCACCATCCCATTGAGATCGTAGTCAGACATAATAAGTGAGCACCATTTTATATGCATCGATTGTAAATGTGAACTTTGATATTTATTTTAGTTTTTTTTTTTTAAATATAAATTTTGTTTTTATTATTGTTTAATTATTTGTACACTCGCCGAGTGTTATTTGCAGTAGTGTGAAGCTAATATGTTGAGGTTGTGTCGACGAATCGAGATGATTCGGATTCTGATGATGATAGAAGAGATGGAAGGAGATGGAGGAGGAGAGATGAAAAGGAGGAGGTGGAGGAAGGTGAGCCAATTCGCTTATCAATGATTTATCCTAAAATATTGTTCTTTGCCCACGAGATGACTTGAGCTGGATGATTTGTGCCACTTGAGAGTAAGATAAGTGTTGGTTGCAGGAGCGTTATTCCTCATCAAGTCGAGTTTCTGGAGGAGGGAAGGGGATTCCATTCAGGAAAGGACACAGAAGAGCATGGAGTATGCCCAATGGGAAGGGAGCTCATTCCCATATCAATGTGCTCCAGGATGATCTCATGATGGTATCTTACAATTGTCTCATCATCTTTCCAATGTTATCAAGCCATTAGCCAGGGGGTTCACGTGAAAGGGAGACAAAAAGCCTGAAAGTGTCTTCGATCTCTTCGCTTTGATCTCGAGTGGAACTGATGACGTACTCATGGATAGAGAGTAGAGATCAGTGCAACAGTGGCTGACATAGGGTGGAACGGAGAGATAAAGAGGATGGGAGTGCAAATTAGAGATTGTCCTTATGGCACCCACTGATTCCCCTCTCTTGAGAATGATGGGACTCATCGGAAGAGAGTAGTCAAGTATAGACTGCATCCACACAAGAAAAGAGAAGGAGGAGGAGGAGGGCATAAGGTCACCTTCCAGGTCAGAATTCACCCTTTTACTCTTTTTGTCTGATTTAATTATGTGGTGGTGGGAAACAAATATATAATTGTACATTAATGAAATGATTAATTTGTGCAGCATGATATGGGAGATATCGACGATGAGAATGAATTGGAGATCGAGATTAATGAAGAGGAGATTGTGTATCCAGCAGAGGAAGGAGGAAAGGGAAAGAGGACCGTCGTCAAGAGGGTAACTCCCATTTCCTTATTTATTTATTTCAGTTTAATTTTTTTTAAAAATATTTTGGTCTGAATGAATTCCGTTGTGATAATATTTCCAATTTTGAGTTCTGGGAGGCTCGATGGAAGGCTCAGAACTTCGAGGGACTCCCTGATTGGCTGCAGGACAATGAATTCCTCAGGACTGGTCAGTCAATCCATTCATCCGTCTATATGTTGGAGAAAGCTTTGAGAATATTCTACACCAAGCCTTAAGTATATTATGTTAAATAAAACTATATTGCATGTCTAAAAGAAATTTAAATGGGTGTGCCAATAATGAATGAATTGGGTGCAGGTCATCGACCCCCTCTTCCCTCCTTCAGCTCCTGCTTCAAGAGTATCTTCGCCCTCCATACTGAAACAGGAAACATATGGACTCATATGTATGGTCAGTATCTCCCTCTCCCCACCCCCCCCCTCCCCCCTCCTCCTCCTCCTCCTCCTCCTCCTCCTCCTCTTCTCCTCCTCCTCCTCCTCCTCCTCCTCCTCCTCCTCTTCTCCTCCTCCTCCTCCTCCTCCTCCTCCTTCTTCTCATCCTCCTTCTTCTCCTTCTTCTCCTCCTCCTCCTCCTTCTTCTCATCCTCCTTCTTCTCCTTCTTCTTCTCCTTCTTCTCCTCCTCCTCCTTCTTCTCATCCTCCTTCTTCTCCTTCTTCTCCTCCTTCTTCTCCTTCTTCTCCTCCTTCTTCTCCTCCTCCTCCTTCTTCTCATCCTCCTTCTTCTTCTCATCCTCCTTCTTCTCCTTCTTCTCATCCTCCTCCTCCTCCTTCTTCTTCTCCTTCTTTCTTTCCATTGGAAATTCTCTCAGACGGAATATGAAGCAAGTGATTTCCTTGTTATTGAGCCCAGTCAGTTCTTTAAAATTCAGACGAATTGGTGAGATTTTTGAGAGCTTGTATGATCAGGGGGAGACATCAGTTGAGGGAGATGAGGTGTAAACATGGGAGCTGCATTGAGTAGTGTTCATAGATCATGCGTCATTCTCTCTCCCCTCTATCTCTTCACTCTATGTGATAGCATGGTTAGTGAAATATGAGAAGAGAATACTGCAAGTGCAGTTGATTCTCGCAAGAGATGACTTATACCGTAGAGTATCCAATGTATGTGTTATTTGATCCCATCTTCTCCTTCTATCTCATCAGGTTGTGTTCTATTCGTGGGAGTGGCCCTCTGGTTCCTCCTCCGTCCTTCTCTTCTCGTCCCTTGGCAGGAGAAACTCGTATTCTCTGCTTTCTTCTTCGGTTAGTCAATCTTCTTTGCAGCCCTTCTATCCTCACTCTAATATTTGCAAGAATTGAACATGGCTATAACTCGTTATAATGATGTGTTGATGTGTGTGTGTGTTGCAGGCGCAGTATGCTGTCTTGGTCTCTCCTTTGCCTTCCACACAGTCCAATGCCATTCCCCCCAAGTGGGAAGTCTTTTCAGCAAGTGAGGCCACAATTATATTGAGTTATTTTATTTTGATTATTCATTCATTCTGCTACTTAAATTGATGACAATGAGATTATTGAGAGCTTATCAATTGGGTATTATTTGTGTGAGATATATTAGGAAGAATATGTTGTGGTGATGGGGAGTGTGATTGAGTGCAGACTGGACTACACTGGCATCTCCATCCTCATCATGGGTTCATTCGTCCCATGGATACACTACGGATTCTACTGTAGACCCACTTTACAGGTGCGAAGAATATTACATTTATGTCACTGTTACATATATGTTTAATTTTTAAAAGGTTGTGTTGCATCTGTCTTGTATTTAATATAGTGATTCTCAGATAATCTACATCACTATGATTGTCACTTTGGGGACATCTGCAATGATCGTCTCGCTCTGGGATAAATTCGCAGAACCCAAGTTTAGGTGAGTGAAGGGAGAGGGAGAGGGAGATGAAATACTCTAGGGAATCCCCCCCCCCCCCTCCCTCTTTCAAGGAATTGGAATATCCTTGCAGAAATGGCTAAGTTATGGAGATTTGAAGATATAACACGCAATGGGAATGAGTAATGAGAAAAGTGATGTGATGGAATGAAAAGGAACGAAAATAAATTACTATTCCATGAAACATTCTTAAAGGAGAGATTGTTGAACTTCCTGTTATGAGTAGACGAAGGAAATGAGTGGGAGGGGGGGGGAGGGGGTATCCATAGAGATGTCTGGACTGTCCATCCTCCTGATGATCTCTCTCCTATTCCTCCTTCAGACCAGTCCGTGCTGGAGTCTTCGTGGCGATGGGTCTATCTTCCATTGTGCCTGCCTTCCATCTACTCGTTGTGGATGGAGTACACTGGATGGTCAGCACCAATCAAATACCCAATCCATTCACATCCAAATTTGATAGTTTTCTCATGTGCAATAGTGTCAATCCTGTAATGTAAATAATGTTTTTTTAAAAGTAATAATTTGAAGATGGAGCACACTTCTCTTGGCTGGCTTCTCCTCATGGGAGCACTCTATCTGACTGGAGCGACTGTCTATGCCACGAGAATACCTGAGAGATGCTTCCCTGGAAAATGTGATCTGTGGGTGAGTCGAGGGGAGGGGGGATACGGTATTCCCGTCCTACTCTACAACAACAATTCTACGTCCATTTTGGAACCCTCGAGAAAGACCATTTTGGAACTCTTCCCGGAAAAACGGGTACCGTTTTGGAACCCTCTCCTGAATATCGGTACCATTTTGGAACCTTTTCAGGTACCGTTTTGGAACCCTTCTGGGTCGATTCAGGTACCGTTTTGGAACCCTTCTGGGTCGATTTAGGTACCGTTTTTGAACCCTTCTGGGTCGATTCAGGTACCGTTTTGGAACCCTTCTGGGTCGATTTAGGTACCGTTTTGGAACCCTTCTGGGTCGATTCAGGTACCGTTTTGGAACCCTTCGGGGTCGATTTAGGTACCGTTTCTGAACCCTTCTGGGTCGATTCAGGTACCGTTTTGGAACCCTTCTGGGTCGATTTAGGTACCGTTTTGGAACCCTTCTGGGTCGATTCAAGTACCATTTTGGAACCTTTCTGGGTCAATTCAAGTACCATTTTGGAACCTTTCTGGGTCGATTCAGGTACCATTTTGGAACCTTTCTGTGTTGATTCAGGTACCATTTTGGAACCTTTCTGGGTCGATTCAGGTACCATTTTGGAACCTTTCTTGATCGATTTTGGAACCGCTGTATAGTGATTTTAGTACGATCAGGTGACTTCGTGTATCATTTTTAGATGCGATTATAAAACTGAATGTAATGGGCATGGTGTCGGACTGGCATGCCGACGCAGGCAGGTTCGACTCCCGCCCGCAGGTGATGTTTTGCAAGAGGTAGAGAAAGGCGCACGCCCCAACCACTAGTCTCCGTCAAGCGTTCCCTGCGGTACACATTTTTATTGTTTTTTTTAACTTCTGAGGACAATTTTGAGGATGAACGAATAAAACGAGCGGTTAAATCACTTCTGACATAATTATGAAACGAAATTTTAAATGAATACAATTAGACAACATCGGAACACTAGATAAAGGAACTCATTGCATGAACTTCTGACATATTCGGTAATTTAGCAACATAAATTAACTTGTTAGCCCCATCACCTCACCTGCGGGCGGGAGTCGAACCTGCCTGCGTCGGCATGTCAGTCAGACACCATGCCCAGTATTGGGCAATTTTGGCTCAGGCTTGGGAAAATCTAATGGGCAGAGAGTATCCTGGCATACCCTAGGTAATGACTACCGGTCAAACACAAATCCAAGTATCCAGCTTTTGGGGATCTTAGTTGGGAACCTAGAAGGTACTAAATCCGAAATTTCAAGTCTCTATCATAACCGGAAGTAGGTCAGGCTGACCCCCTATTTTGTCCGTTTCGTGGCGTCCGCCTAAAATTAAAATCATTAAAAAGCATTAAACATAATCCAAACAATTGAAACAAACGTACGAAATCAGCGAAACTTTTGAACAACTAGTCAATACAGCATAAGTACCGTATACCCGCACGGAAGCGGGAATTTGAAAAAGTGAAAAGTATAATTACTTTTGCAGCGATACAGATCACTACTTAAACAATTTAACATGTATTTTGTACTAAATAAATCGTGTTTCAAGAATTATATATCCTGTTTATATATTTCGAGAATTATAATATATTGGGGTGTTCCGAAAGTATTGATCACTTATACATTTTTCACTTGGTACTGCACGAAACGATTCCTTCTATGCTGCGCTGAATTGAGCCATTATTATTCTACGATTTCGACGCTCCAATCATGGAAATTCATTCACTTTCAAAAAACCACTTCATTCAGACCAGACATCAAAAAATTACTTTTTCTAAATTTTCACTTTACCAAATGTGTAAAAATCAGTTCACCATCTCATGAGAGTTTATAGTTAACAATAAACTATTTGCACGACATCCCGGCCTATTTCATCATCATTACGAAATTTTTCATTTCCCACACATATTTATACAAATGATAGAATTGGATCCCAATAATAATTAGAAAAAATGCGCCATAAAATAAGACTAAGAATAATCTTAAACAGAGTTTCTAAGACTGGTCAAGAAGTTCAGAAAATTGAAAAATTGAAAAATTCAATTCCTCATAATGAAAAAAATTAAAAATAATTTGACCTAATTCTCCTGCGGTACGGTAAAAATCATATTTCTCAACTTTATTTGCTAGTGTGACCTCTTCCCCCTCTATGGCTCCAATATGAGCTTTTCATTTTAATTCTGTATTGAGTTGGGAAATTTCAAATCTGGGGTTCCGAAATCAAAAGTGGCGCTTTTTTCATTTTTTTTCATCATCAGTAGCTTCCAATTGGTCAATCTAAGAACTGCATGAAATAGTTCAAAGTTACCCTCAATACATATGAAAGAGTGAATGAGATTGGACATTATCTTCCACAAGAAAAAATAAAAGAACAAGATGATCAATACTTTCGGAACACCCCAATAGTATATTATATTATGTAAAGACATTACTGAATACTATTTAATTTTAAAAAAATGGAAACTGAAGGTCCCAACATGGTACCTGAATCAATCCAGACAGGTTCCAAAATGGTACCTGAATCAGCCCAGAAAGGTTCCAAAATGGTACCTGAATCGACCCAGAAAGGTTCCAAAATAGTACCTGAATCGACCCAGAAAGGTTCCAAAATGGTATCTGAATCAACCCAGAAAGGTTCCAAAATGGTACCTGAATCAACCCAGAAAGGTTCCAAAATGTTACCTGAATCAACCCAGAAAGGTTCCAAAATGTTACCTGAATCAACCCAGAAAGGTTCCAAAATGGTATCTGAATCAACCCAGAAAGGTTCCAAAATGGTACCTGAATCGACCCAGAAAGGTTCCAAAATGGTACCTGAATCAACCCAGAAAGGTTCCAAAATGGTACCTGAATCAACCCAGAAAGGTTCCAAAATGGTATCTGAATCAACCCAGAAAGGTTCCAAAATGGTACCTGAATCAACCCAGAAAGGTTCCAAAATGGTACCTGAAGCGACCCAGAAGGGTTCCAAAACGGTACCTGAAAAGGTTCCAAAATGGTACCGATATTCAGGAGAGGGTTCCAAAACGGTACCCGTTTTTCCTCGAGGGTTCCAAAATGGACGTTCCAAAACGTGCCACCATTCTCACTATATTTGCAAGAATGTTAATGCAATTAAGACGGCATCTCGCTAATTTGCAAGCATTTTGGCTCCTGGCCGGACACGTTTCTCTAGTAATGAGAATCCTAAGCCCATACATGGGTGCTAGGTGTGTCTTAGTCTCGCGTTTGACAAACTATCACTTATTTGTCATTCCTGCCTGGGCGGATGGAGAATTGTGGTTTGCAAGGTAAAATGGTCGAAAAATCATATTTTTACAATCGATCGTAATATGTCCAATTTCTCTTGTGCGTTACTTTAGGGGTGCCATGGGGCTCTAAATTAATTGTTTCGTTCAATTACTGCTCATTGCGAAAATAAATTTTTCGACACCACTATATACGTGTTGTAGCACGTGCAATTATACAACGAAATTTTGTAATGATGGGTTCTGTGATCGATGGCAAATGTGTCATTCATTTGCTCAAATCCAAAAAATTGCCGATTTCGATCGTTTTTAAATCATAACTTTTTTCTTTCATTGATTGATGAGCTCTAGTATCCATATTCAGATTCTACGCATAAATCTACGCTAGAAAAAATTATAGTCAGATTTTTCCGAGATTATTTTTTTGAAACTTTTCCATGACCCCGGGGTCGAGGACATTTTTTGGTCGAAAAATCGAAATTTCAGAACAATATGCCTATTAAAATTTCGGATGTATTTTTGCACGTATAGACCGATTTTTCATACTAGGGCTCACCAAAATGTGAATGAAAAAAGCTATCAGCTAAAATCTGAAAAGTTTTCAAGAATATATTTTTCCTTTCACAGTTCCATGAGCTCTGATATGCATAATCTGTTTCAACACAAGGACCTACGCCAAACACCTGCATAGTCAAAAAAAGTCTGAGAAGAAAATTGTTTTCACTCTGACCATGAAACCCCATCATGGACACGTATTGGGTCGAGTCCGTGATACCGGGGTCATGGAAAAGTAGAAAAAATTTCGTCTGAGAACTTTATTACTATAATTTTTTTCTAAGATATTTTCGTGCGTAGAATCCGAATATAGATACTAGAGCTAGATTACTAGATTCATTGAAAGAAAAAAGTTATGGTTTTAAAACGATCGAAATCGGCCATTTTTTGGATTTGAGCGAATGAATGACACATTTGTCATCGATCACAGAACCCATCATTACAAAATGTCGTTGTATAATTGCACGTGCTACAACACGTATATAGTGGTTCTGGTAGTTTGAGCGAAAATCGGTATTTATTTCAACAAAAAAATATCTGATATCGAAAAATTTATTTTCATAATGAGCAGTAATTGAACGAAACTATTAATTTAGAGCCCCATGGCACCCCTAAAGTAACGCACAAGAGAAATTGGACATATTACGATCGATTGTAAAAATATGATTTTTCGACCATTTTACCTTGCAAACCACAATTCTCCATCCGCCCAGGCAGGAATGACAAATAAGTGATAGTTTGTCAAACGCGAGACTAAGACCCACCTAGCACCCATGTATGGGCTTGGGATTCTCATTGCTAGAGAAACGTGCCCGGGAGGTGATCTCAAATTAGCGAGATGTCGTCTTAAGAGTGAGTGTTAATCAAAAGTATTCCAAACATGACAATGGGTGAATGTGTTGCAGTTCCAATCGCATCAACTCTTCCATACATTCGTGGTCATCGCAGCTCTGGTCCATCTGCATGGGATATCATCGATGGCAGTGAAGACATTGGAGGAAGGATCCTGTCCAGAACAACTCATGAACAAGTGAGAGAACAATATTAGATAGAGGGAGGGAGGGAAGGAAGGATGAAGAACTCGTTACTATTTTATATTCTATATTTGATTACACGTGCAGTCTTTGATCTTTGCGTGGGTAGTAAACTCAACAGTAGCAAGTAGATAGATTTCCTTTCTCCTCCATCTGCAGGAGGTTTCTTCTCTGTTCCTCCTGTGCATCTTATGGAGATGCCGTGAGAGAGGGGGAGTTAGGGGGATGAGGGGGAGGGGGAGGTGAGTGTACTTCATCTTCTTCTCTTTGTCACTCTACAATGATCATTGTATGTCTCTAGTGTCTATTAAATTGCAAGTGAGCAGTAGAGAACCCTGGAGCGAGAGAAGAGTGATGGTGTATGGATGGGGTGAGAGTAATTCTTCCGTTCTCAGTCCTTCTCTACCCACCCCCTCATCTCCCCTTGCCCCACACCACCCATATTCCAATTCATCTTGTTATTCTTCGTCCCTCCTAAGTTGCATCTTCCTCCTCTCCCTTTCTTCTCATTTCACACTCTCCATTCCCTCATGGCGTTAATCCAAGTCTCATTACCATATCCAATTCATCATCCTATCATCTCTATCCATATCTCTATCCGTTTCAGTTACGGCATCGAGCGTAATCCCAATTGGTTGGCCACTCAACTTGGACTGGATGAGCCTGCTGGCATTGTCTCATTCACTCCAGATATGCTTCAACCATTCTGAAGTATCGATCGATAGGTAGATCAATCCTGATTTGCATTGTAATATACTTGCACTCGTCGTATTCCCTTCCCTTATCTATTATAGATTGTAATAATGGCCCTCCTTGTAAGTAATGCTTGCAATCTTCTCCTTTGTTGTCGGTTCTTTGAGATAATGTGATGGGTAGAAGAAGAGAAGACCAATATTCTCCCATGTCCATAGGAAGACTAGTCCCCCCTTTGAATCATTGTCAAATGGATTCATTACACATTCACATGGATTCCTTTCCCTTCTTTTTATTTCAATTCATTCGTAAGTGTAAGCCCAATCTGACCAGGTGTTCACTCCATTCACTCGTCTGTTCGTGATTACTAGAAGAAGTTTCCGATTCGATCCATTCAATCCATCCCTTATTCCTCATCAATCAATATCTTATCTATCACTGTAGACGGTCCTTTAACCCTATGGTAGTACGGTAATCAACCCACTCTTTCTTTAAATCAATCATTCCTTCTTGTTTTCATTTTCATTAAATTGGCATTGAATAGAATTGAATAGAAGTTTCGTTCAATTTTGATAAATATTTAACTCGTGTCAAGTTTGATGCTGATTGAATATGAAAGGTTGATAGACCTTTTGATATCTCTCTTCTGATTATTTTACGGTCTTCCCAACCTGATGTATTGTGTTCTTCATCCCCTTTCATTGTTCATTACCCCCCCCCCCCCCTCTCTCTCCTCCCCCCCTTCTCTATTTGGTTTCCTACCATTCTTCCCCCCCCCCCCCCCATTCCCTCTGGCAAATCAGGATGTTTCCTACCATTCTCCCTCCCCCCATTCCCTCTGACAAATCAGGATGTTCTCTCTAGTTCTCTAATTCTTGGTGCTGTCTATTTCCCGAAATCCGAGACAAAAAAAGACTAGAAGGCGCATGGATCTCACCATTTAGCCTACTCTCTCTACAGATCTCATGGCTCTCTAACTGAAACCATCCCCTATCCTCTTCCATGGATGGAAGTTTATCTGTAGTCGGTTCATCCCAATCTTCCTCCTCTTCTTCCATTTCTCATTCTTCAATTGGTCTATTCCTCCCGACTGAAACTTCTCCAGTTCATTCTCTCGTCTCTTCTTCTTCTCTTATAAATCTTCTTCTTCTCTCTTCTTCTCTTCTCATTCTTCTTCTTTCCCTCCACATTTCTTTCCACTTCGACTCATTTCCCCTCATTCATCGTCCAGTCTAATCTATCTGCACGGGGGAGGCGAGGGTTGATATCTTTCCTCCTCGGAATGGCCCCTTCGCCTCCTCCCCTCCCCCTACCCCGTCCCCTCTTTCTCCTCCTTCGCCTCTTCCTTGCCTCCTCCTTCCTTAACTCAATTCTCGGCAGTCTCAATACACGAAAGTCAAATAGGCCAAGAGATTCATGTGCATTGAGAGGAGAGAAGGAGGGGGAATAAAGGGAAGGAGGAGTGGACGGATGTTTTCCATCCACAGAACAAATGTGAAGATTCAGAGGAGAAAACTGTGATGTATGCAAATTCACTCCTCATGAGTAATTCTCCAGATGTTAGAGTTAGTGGTATTCATTCGACCGCGTTTTGTATCTCTCTTATGCCGTCTTTTTGCACCTCTTAGCATCTATCATTTGCCATCTCTCTCTCTTCATCTTTTTGTACTAAAGAAGGGGGAATCTCTACCCTCTGCACCTCTATTATTCATACCATTCTCTCTATCTCTCTCTCTCTGTCCGTCACCCACTCATTCCATTGGGGTGGGGGGGGGGGGTGGCGAAAGATTGTATCCATTTCACGCCCTTAGTTCCATATTCCCTCTATACTTGGATCTGCTTTCTCTGATCATAAATAACCATTCTCGTAGAGTGATTGTCTCTCATCATTTCTCTCTTTTTTCCTCTAATTCCCTTCTCTCTGATAACCATGGGAAAGTCGCTCGATTCTTCGTGGGAAACTCCTCAATATTTCCCCTCAAATGGCGGTATACAATAGTAATAGTGACGGTGACGGGTGTCTGGCCTATTTTTGTTATTTTCATTCGTATGATGAGAAAGTACTTTTTATTGCTGATAGAGTTCCCATAATAGAATTTATTTCGCCCAGTTCATTCAATTTAGTTAATTATATGAATCTACTATTAGTGGACTGTTGTGAGCGCGTGCTCTGATCTAGCTCTGGTTTTGAAAGGTAAGCTTACAGTAAGTAGCAAAAGTATATTACTATAATACACAGAGTAAGTTACCTCGATTGCTACTATTTTATTACGTAACGAAACGGTTAGAAAAAAAGTTAGTAACCTTAAAGTAGCATCGTCTTTACGAGTAACTTACTTTTTCGCACCCAAAATATGGACCATATTATATGGTCAGGAAAATTAAGTTACCAATAAGTTCGCTGATGCTGACTTTAAAATGTAACATTACTATAGCAATCGAGTTAACTTACTGTGTGTATTATAGTAATATACTTTTCGGACGTAAACATTACTATAAGCTTACCCTGCAAAACCGGAGAGTCATTTGAAAAGTTGTTAAATGCGATGTGTGAAGTGGAAAGTGTGCCACTGAGCGGGAGAGTTTACTTTTGACGGCGGTGAGATGGATCTACACTACGAATCTCTCGTGGAGAGGCACCTTCAGATTTGAGGAGTGTGCGCATTTCGTGAGCATTGGTTGTCTGAGGTTGTTGAGTGAAAGTGTTTCAAGTATTCCAATCCTCTCTCCCCCCCCCCCCCTCCATTCCTTCCTCTTCCATTCTGATGAGTGGACAGAGGAATGAGTGATTCCCATCTCTTCCTTCTTCCTTCTCCGTTCTTTTTGTCTTCTCGAGTAATCTCCATTTCCCAATCCACCCCTCCATCTAGGAAGTGAATGACACTCTGAGTGAGGGAGGATCCCATGTGATTCTTCTCTTCTTCAACGTGTGCTCGTTCTCTCTATTGTTCTTCACTCTAAGAGGACAAGGAGAACAGATGTTATGACGAGGTCGAAGAGAGAAGATATTGGGAGTTTTGATGTGAACAATTCGTCTGCTCTCAGTTGAATATTGTGTTCATCTTTGATATTTCGTCTCATTCTCATCATCTCATCGCTCGTATTTCCCCTGGAATGATTCATTGACTGCCCTCATCTCCTTTGTTTGTTCTTTTTCATTCCTCTTCTATCATCTCGAGTATGTATTGTCCACTTAACCACGCGTTTCCTCCACTTTCCGCCTTTCTCTGATTATCTTTCCACCGTAATCCTTTAATCGATCTCCTCTCATCTCCAGATGGCCGAGTCATCTTCATCGCAAGAGCCAATGCATCAGGAGGTCGATCCCACTGAGTTCCTTCGACTTCAGCCAAAGAAGAGCATTCTCAAGGTATTACTAGTTCGCTCAGGCAACGCGGGAAAACCCGAGTGAACAGTCTTTTAGAAAAGTCAGTTGTAGTTTATTGTGTGCTTGGTGTGCCTGATCAATTTACGGCCCGGCTCTCCGCTTATTGTACCCTCTGATTTGCTGTGTGGGGTTATCGAGGGTTCTGAAGACAATGGGCATATCCATTTTATCCCTAAAGGCCTCGTTGGCTCCAGACGGCATCACGTTGAAATCACGTCATCACGTCGAAATCACGTCTCGACTTACAGTGTTTTGAGAGTGCAAGGAAAAAGGGCTCCCTTGCCTCTTACTCTCCCCTCTCGATCGCTTCCCTAGGCCCGCGCGACGAGAGAGCGTGGTGAATGGAGAGAATGCACGAAAAATTAGGGAGAGGGAGAGGAGGAAAGCCTCTTTTCCTTGCACTCTCAAAACACTGTAAGTCGAGTTTCTCCGATATCCGACCCTAGAATTGGATAAAATTATAGATTCTGAATCCTCTCGTCACGCTCGATCGATATAACTAGGTCGCTTAGCCCGCAAATAACTGTACGAAAAGTTGATATTTTAAAAATAATATTTGAAAACGATGAAAATGAAGAATAAACTATACAGGTGTGTTCGCCATGCAATTCTACCACAGAAACAATTTTCGCCTTAAATTGGCCCTCTCAGGAACCAAGTTGTACGTCAAAACGTGATTTGGACGTGATGGATATGCCCATCGTCTTCAGCACCCTCGATAACCCCAATATGCGAAGTTTCAGAGAATCGACCTTTTTGAGCTGTGCCAGACCCGCTCAATTTTGCTCGCAAATAAGGCAAACGGTGTCATATCATTCTCATAGGAGGCCGTTTGCCTAATAGTCGAACAATGTCCGGCACAGTAAAAAAAATCGAATATGCTCAAAAGTTTGTCCTAGAGGTAACTTTTGATTCTGAATCGATTGGTGTTTTCCGTTTTTCGATTAGAAGCTTCTGAATCCCGGGACGACGCGACGTCGATTTGGCCAAATTCTTGTTCTTTGATAAAAATTGCTCCAAAAAAGGGGGGGGGGGGGGAATGGTCACAAATCTCGCGAACCCGACCATAATTTTATTCTCTACAAAATGAAACTTTGGGCGAGGTTCTAGCATTTTTCTTTTTCGAGTTATGATCGTTTTTAGACTATGCCCGCATGCGACAAAACCCTTGGCCATTTTGTAGAGAATTTTTTCCTGATCAATTTGGTATATGGGTAGGGACCGCAATGGGGTGTCTAGAGAAAAATTCTAAAATCATCGCTTTTCGTGTGTTCTATGAAATTGTGACAGCTGAATCGATTGG
Source organism: Pristionchus entomophagus (assembly GCA_036245825.1). Taxonomy (NCBI): domain Eukaryota; kingdom Metazoa; phylum Nematoda; class Chromadorea; order Rhabditida; family Neodiplogasteridae; genus Pristionchus; species Pristionchus entomophagus. The sequence continues at coordinate 31,741,807 of BTSX01000004.1, forward strand.
GAATAAAAATATTCATGAAAATAAATAAATAACATAAATATAGATAGGTACCGCAGGGGGTGGGCTTCAAATTGGCCAAAATGGTTCCTTATTTTTGGTGAATCACTAAGTCAACGATGCTGAATCTATTACAAAGAATAAAAAAAGAATATTAAAATTGTTTGAAATTATTTTTAAAAATAGATTTAAAATGAAGCTTTTGGCCAGGAAAACACCGTATTTTTTCTTGAGTTGAAGTGTAGCCTTGGGTCATATTTACAACTTTCTTCTAAATAAATCGCCAGAGGGATTTTTTGTTGCGATTTCCACTCTGTATTGATGAGAATACATTGGGAACGCATCAATGAAGTCATTTTTTATCAAATAAATATAAAATATTACGTCTTTATGCGAACAGAGACAAGAACGAAGTTTTCAGGTAGATAAATTTTTCGCGACGAACCACATAAAAACGAAAAAAAAAACTCCAGGACGAATGGTTGTGATCGTTCGATGAGCCATGATCTATTCTATTATATATCAGAAACGGCAGCCATTGTACACCCGAAAATCCGGGAAAGATATTGTTAAAAATGCAGAAAACTCGAAATTGCGCATATTCGGAGCTATGCTGCGGGAAAACGAAAAAAACGCCCAGCTTAGTGGAACAGTTCATTATGATGAGAAAGGGTTGCGGAACACGATCGTGATAGCGAAAACGATTGTACATTGCGTTTTCGGAAGAAAAATGATAAAAAATAAAATTTTCAAAGAGGCAAGATTTTTAAGATCGCTGACTGTGACGTTGTCTTGAATTCCCTAGCGAGGATGAAGTACACGTTAGATAGATGAGACACATGACTAACTATTTTAAACAATAAATATACCAAAATAATATTAATTATTAAGAAAATAATTATAGAAAAAAACGGCAAAATAAGTGTGGTGTATGAAGGTCGAGATTTCCTAACTTCTCGGCCGAATCGCAGAAAGGGACGCATGCGGTTTTTTCTAAATATAGAAGTTAATTAAAATTTCGTTTTCGCCAGCGATCCACCGTAATCGAAAATGTCGAGCTGTGTATCAAATTCTGATTTTATATTTTTGAAAATAATTTAATTGTTATTATATTATTATGAATTATAACTGAATGTTGCGCAGGAGTCCATAGAAGGTATTTGTAGAAGTTCGAGCATAGGGGAGGCGAGTCATTCCACGGAGAAAGCAGAAAACTACGAAGGTTCACGACTTTTCCACTTTCAAAGGCCGAAATCGACGATTCCGACGCCATCCGACCGACGCCATTTGACCATAACTATTCGATTCGCCAGAATCAGTAGAACGAATTAAGAATAGTGCGAGAGCGGGGACAAACTGGGACAGATGTCAAAAATCCCAAAAACTAGGAAAGATAATCTCTCGAAATTGGTACCTTACAAAGATGATTATTTTGTTGTTATTTGCGGTAGTTCAGATAACCCTCGTGCATGGTGGGTTGCTTTAGTGCAAGGTGAATGCGTTATTAAAGAAATAATTATATTTTTGATGTAAACAATATAATAAATCCATTTCGAAAATACGGCTGAAATAAGTCAGTTGACGACTCAGTTCGTGGTGCGCTTTGAACAACAGAAAAATGAAAAGTCGCTGATGTTATCCGTTTCCTGCACCCCGACCCACTATGCTCTCTCTCTATATATGGGGTTAAGCATTTTGGTTTCCTTTGAGAAAATAGGCCGCTTTAAACCTCGGCCAACTCGCGTTTTTTTGCCGTTTTTCGATCACAACTTTTTTATTTCGAAGTTTCAGGATCTCTAAGATAAAAATTCGTTTTCTACATGCGAAAATACACCAGAAACACCTATAGACGTATATTTGTTTGATTATAACTTTTTGACCCAAAAATGAAACTCGACGACGACGTCAACGTCGAAAAAGTCATATTCTCGAAAATATGTCACTATAGGACTTTCTGGTGTATTTTCGCATGTAGAAAACGAATTTTTATCCTGAGATCCCGAAACTTCGAAATAAAAAAGTTGTGATCGAAAACCCGCAAAAAAACGCGAGTTGAGCCGAGGTTTTAGGTGGCCTATTTTCTCAAAGGAAACCAAAATGCTTAACCCCTTATACCAAATTGATCAGGAAAAGATTCTCTACAAAATGGCCAAGGGTTTTGTCGCATGCGGGCATAGTTAAAAACGATCATAACTCGAATAAGAAAAATGATAGAGCCTCGCTCAAAGTTTCATTTTTGTATAGAATTAAATTATTGTCGGGTTCGCGAGATTTGTGGCCATTTTCCCCCTTTTTGGACCAGTTTTTATCGAAGAACAAGAATTTGGCCAAATCGACGTCGCGTCGTACCGGGATTCAGAAGCTTCTAATCGAAAAACGGAAAACGGCCAATCGATTCAGAATCAAAAGTTACCTCTAGGACGAACTTTTTTGCATATTGGATTTTTTTTTACTGTACAGGACCCTGTAACACTTTAACTGACTCTTACGCAAACGGCCTCATAGGAGATATAGGAGAACGATCTCAGGACACATAACATAAATTCTGAATAATTCACTTGTCTTCAGAAATTGTTTCTGTATTTTCTGTGAAAAATCACACCATTGAGACACTATCTATCTTCGCACGTTTTTATTGTATTCAGAATGTGTTTCGGAGGATTTCGAACGAAATTAGAGCAAAATTTACTATTTTCAAATTTTGTATGGCTATTTATTAAATTTTTTTTTCAAAAAAATTCCAATTTCGAAAAAAATCGCAGCTCTGTTTCTCAGGCTAAACAAGCGTCGTCGTTCGAGACGAAGGAGGGAAGAGCTCATTTCGATGAGATGAATATCATTGCCACCCATCATCCGGCTGATAAGGACTATGGACATATGAAGGTGTGCGAGAGAGAGGGAGGAGGGGGAGGGAAGGGATACGGTAGAGAGAGGAAAGGAAGGGGGGGGAGGGCATTTACGAACTGTTCATTTGTGAACTCTTCCGCACTTTACATATAGTGTGTTCTGAATCGTCTCCTTATAACGGATGAAATAAGTTCTAAATATGCCATTCCCGAGAAAAAGAAACGAATTATTTCATGTTTGACGGCATCATTTAGGATGTATTGGTGGGAGTGGTTGATACTCTCAATCCAATTGCAAACTTGACTACTCATCATTTTGGAATTGCGAATGGCGCTCGGAATAATGATGTGAATATGAAATAAGTGATCCCACGCTCTCTTTCCACTCTTTCTCCTTCTATATTTAGTATGATTGTCCACAATATGACGCATTCAGGAACTTTTCGGACAAAGGAACTAAATTGGTTGCTGAGGTAGTGATAAAAGAGTGAACTGTTCAGATCGATGAACCCAAGACTCCATACAATTACTCGGATGGAGAACACAGTGATGGAGAGGGATTGACTGCTGCACCCAGAGCCAGGTAGACAATCGAGAGGATATCATTGTCTTGTCAGCATCCAAATGACTTGGTGCTACGAAAATTTATGTTGATTTGTAACATTATGATAGGTAACATTTCTTGCGTATCGAACCATTTTTTCACATCTGATATTGCGTATAGAACCATTTTTTCTTGAGAAATTGGGATGTATTATGTAGAGAGGAAGAGGAGTAGTCAATGTGAGTGTCGCGATGAGTATTGAATAAATGGTGATTGCAGACGGGTCTCTCTGGTGGAGCAGTCGATGCAGAGGCTGTAGTGGCAGGATTGGAGGGAGAGAAGAGGAGAGAGTCCATCCCTTTCCAGGATAGTAGTGATGATGAGGGAGAAGAGACTCCCGAGAAGAGAGGTGAGCAGGGGAGGAGGAGAGGGAGGAGGAGGAGAGGAAGTGAGAAGGAGAGGGAGGACTGGAGACTGATGGTCCACGGAGATTCATTCACATTGTCCATTGAAAGGATCTGTGTGTGTGTAATTTCGACATAATTTCCCCAAGCTCCCATTATCCTAAACACCTTGTTTATGACGCAAAAAATGATGATTAATAAGCATTATGATATTGTGATTGCAGACAAACGTCTTGAATTCGAGGCGAAGCGCAAGATGCACTACAATGAGGGAGCCATTCTGAAGCAGCATATGGATGTTGAGGAAGATGAAGACGATGAGGGAGATACTCCATGAAATAACCCCCCTCCCCACCTCCCCCCCTCTCCCTCCTTTGACCGTACCCCTTGGTCGGCACTGCCCCTTCTCTCTTTCTATGAGATCCTTTTAAGTTCCGATATTCAGAAGTTCCATCTCTCTTTTCCACCATTCTCTCTCGACGAGGTTGTTTATATTTGGATGCAATAGTTCTAGTCTGCTCTACTATCGATTATCCTGTTCTCTACCCCGAATCTCCATGGTTCAACATGGTTCCATTGTGTATTTAAATAAATAATGTAACGAATTATGTTTAATCTCGCACGGTAGAGACGATAGGAAGAGAGTGAAATAGAGAAACTAGCGAAGGAAGGAACGAGATTATGCGTCGAAGATACGACAGAACTTGAATCGGCATGCGTATCCTGGAAGGAAGATGATGGTTACGGTAGTGGATGAGTATCGCACTCTTACTCTTGACGGGTTCAGCCATGTCTCTCCTCTGTCTGTTGTAGACGGCAGGTTTGTTGAGAGAGTCGATCATCTGAGATAGTTCATCGTAGTAGGCTGAAGGATAGAGTTGACCCTCGGGATTGAGAAGACGGACGAATGATACTGAGTATGGAAAGGCCTGCAATGAGAGCATCTTCATCAGATAGTGGGACTAGTATGGGTCAAAGCATTATCCACATTTGTCTTTCAAGCCTATGAAAGAAAATTTCGGACGAAGCTTAATATCGATATCTAGAGAATGTAAACCACATAGGTAGGGGCCACAACGTGGATAGCCGACTTAGTGGAATCGTGTCCAAAAGTAGGTTCAAAATGACCGTCAGGCTCTCAATATCATTTTTACTTTTGGACGTATGCCTCTATCTATTCTCTGAAGCCCGGGAGAGCCTTAGAAGCGCGCGCGACTCCCCCTGTCGGAGAGAGGAGAGAGGCGAGACGAGAGAAAGGGACGGAGCCTCTCTCACACGTGACCTCTCTCCCTCCCCCCCCCCCCGCTCTCTCGTCGCTCTCCTCGCGCGCTCATATTTAATTCGAGCACAATTCAGGAAAAATTATTAAAAATCTAATTTTGTGCCTAAAATTTCTCTAAAATACAAATGAATAGAATATCTCGGTGGAACATTGTGCGTGCTCTGGAAATGCCCTATTCGCCCTATTCCCAACCTAAATATCGATGATTGACCTACTCACACATAAAAGTTCAAGCTCCGCCTCAGGTCAATAATAGAGGAGGGCAAGAGCTACCGATCAAGCTTTTGAGCGAGTGATTTGGTTGCGTCTGAGAGGTGTGCTCCCTCGATCTCGTTTATGAGGGAAATCGGGTGCACCAAAAGTGGGCGGGGCTTGTGGCCCCTACACATAGGTCTTCCAGGTTCGATAGATACTTCGGATATACGGTGCATTTAAATAAACGTAAAAGGGATCTCCTGACCCGTGTTTCTCTGTTCATTGCCTTATCTTGTGCTACTGCTGTGGAAAGAAGGAGGAGGAGAGAAGAAGAGAGAAGAGACAGCGATACCATCACAAGGGATTACCTGATGAGATATGAGATGAGAACGAGATGAGATGACGAGGCAAGGGAAAGAACAATCAATGGAAATTCTTCTAAATTGTCTTGGTTCTACAAGAGAAGGATAAACTCGATGCCATAGAACAC
>BTSX01000004.1:31748564-31787685 GCA_036245825.1 Pristionchus entomophagus
GTCTGATATGGAGATTCAATTATATAGTCTAATGCTTCCCCTCAGGTGATCTTCTGCTGGTAGGAGATCTCATGCGCAGTCTCTGTCTCGTCAGTTACAAGAGTATGGAGAGTGCACTCGAGGAGACGGCGAGGTACTGTAGGGGAGGGGAGAGAGGAAGGAGGGTACTGTAGGGGAGGGAGAGAGGAAGGAGGGTACTGTAGGAGAGATAATGAGTGAGGATGTCTTCTCTCAGGAACTGTTCGCCCCGATGGATGACTGCCTGTGAGATCATCCATGCAGACTCATTCCTGGGAGCAGAGAGTAACTACAATCTATTCAATGTAGAGAAAGAGACGGCCAGTGTTGGAGGAGAAGAGAGACAACGACTCATGGTCAGTCACTCCCCCCGCCCCCCCCCCCCCCTTCTTCTGAAGAGAGATGGGACGTTTCAGGAGAATGGTTCATACTACCTGGGAGAGATGGTGAATGTATTCCGTCGTGGTCAATTGGTATCTGCTTGTGTGGAATCAGTCACTATTCCCATCTCCCATTCCATCCTTTATGGAACAGTGGAAGGATCAATTGGAATCGTACTCCAGTTGGATAAGCCATTCTTCCAGTCAGTTCATTAATTTGTTGCAGTCTCTTTGAATTTGATATTATTTCACGAGAAAATGCATATTCAGATTTTTCACTGCTGTTGAGAAAGCCGTCGCTTCTCGGGTGTACAACTGTCTCCGAAATGAGCACAGAGAATATCGATCGGTCTCGAATGAGAAAACTACCGTAACCAAGGTATGAAAAGGCCAAATTTATTGTTGGGGGGAGGGTGTAGAATGATAAGGTCATGTGAGCGATGAGTAATTGATGTTAACTAGTCTCTATTGCACACAACGTTTCAGCAGTATGGCGAGATTGGACATAGGCTCTTGAACGGAAAATAAAGTAGCAACGCGTCGCTCTCTCACTTTTGCCTTATCTCTAGTTTTTCTCCGCTTCTCTAACTCTCGTCCTCTCTCGAAACGCTGTGTTGCAGTTCGGATTCATCGATGGAGATCTCGTTGAGAGTGTACTCGATCTCCCTCGATCTGAGGCTATCGAGATACTCCATGGAATTCAACTCCCAGGAGACAATCACAATAAAAATCCAGAAGAAGTCCTCAAGTTGATCGAGGAGATGTCCCGTATGCATTGAAGACGATCCACAACCCACCCCCCCCCCCCCTCTACCCCATGGTTGTTTCATTCATTTTTCATTGATTAATTCGCATTGTTTTATGTCACTTTATGCCTACTGTCTCCCATGTTATTACTTGATCTACAATTTCCGCATCGACCGGTCACTATCCCGTTCTGATCGGTTAAATATTAATTGTTGTCTCAAATTTTCCCACTGTTGCTATTCTGTTCCATGAAAACATTTTTTATCTGAAGTGAGTAACAAGGAAATATTTAACGCTAGAACAATATTTTGTACAATTGCTCACTTGAACGCAAATTATGAATTTCTTGAAGAAACAAACACGGTGAACCCACAATCAATAGATCATCACGATAGGCAGAAAAGATAGGCCAAGCTTCACTTCTTCTTAGGTGCAGCTTGGAGAGGAGAGCCAATGTCCTTCCCTCTCAGTTTCACTCCGAGAGCTCTCTCCATCTTAGCCAGAATCTGCTGGTTGGGCACCGCCTTGCCAGTTTCATATTCAGAAACCACCTGAAAGAAAATAGAATAAATATTAGATCGTAAACCAAACTATCCTACATTTCATCGATTCGTTGGTTCAACCAAATCATCAATGTTATCAACAACAAAAATACCTGAGGTTTCTCGTTGATCGCAGTCGAAAGGTCTTTCTGGGTCCATTCCTTGGCCTGACGAGCCTTCTGCATAGCCTGTCCCAGATTCAGGGAGACCCTCTCGTGATGGAGCTCCTCCGTTTCTTCGTCCAATCTGAAAGAATTAAATTTACGCGATAAAGTGCCGAATTCGTTTTGATATTCAATTGAAGCCAGAACAAACAGAGAATAGAAATGGCAGTCGAAATAGGAACCTGAGGGTGTTCTTGGCAGCAGAGTGCTGTCTATTTCCACCAGCCATCACCTTCTTATTAGTTTCAATGTTAGCTCCACGGCGCTGAGCAGCATTGATATCGGCCTGAGACCTGAGAAATTAATATTTTATATGGAGCGAGAAAACAAATGTTAGTACATAATAAGAGAAAGCAAATGCTCACTTTAGCACCCTCGAAGCGGGTTGGTGCTTGCGGATGACGGTAACGTCGCTGGGATCAGCGTCAGACTGGAGGTTTCCGAACTTGGACATGATGGAGAAAATGACGACTGTTGAAACTGAAAAGGACAGTGTTATATACGGGAAACAAGCATGATCATGAGAGAGAAACATTGCACAACGAGTACACACATTGCGAAACGTCTAGAAGCGATTTGACTATTGGCGCACCACATTTGGAATTAACAGAAATTAAGATACTGTAGTCGAACTACATTTTCAGTTAATTGATTTTCTCTTCTATTTTCAATTCAAATAATTTGCTAATTATTTGATTTTCTCTTGTTAACAACATGTTCGCAACCGTTAATTGTCTGTAGTGATGGGATGTTTAGGAACCTGACGATCAGGAACGTTTTGATAGAACGTAACTCATTTTGGTCATGACGTCAGAGAGTTTATTCTTTTTTTAAAAAAAATATTCGAAAGAGCAGATTAGGCAACTGTATTCTACAAATCTTTTGGCAAGAGATTTATAGAACAACGTCTGCTCTTCCGAATAGAAATAACGGATGAAGCTCTCTGACCGTAAACTGACTGTTTTACGTCCATTTTCAAAAAAAAAATTACTAAACGTCGCATCATGCTGTCTGTTCTCTTAGGATGGCGGCCGCAGTAGCTACCAAATTCCTCACCGATCGAGTGGCGATAGTGACCGCTTCTACGAAAGGTTGGTTGACTGTTGAAGGTAAAATTGGTTCGAATCAGGGCTGTTTTTTCCAAATTCGAAAAATTTATTGGCTCATCATATTCGTGAAATTGAAAGTTTGAACCGATGGCCATTGACTCTTATTCAACGGAAATAGATACGAATGAGATAGACTAAAATTAAGGGCATCACTTTGAATGAGTGAGCACGATCCGGATTTTCTATAAAAACAAATCTTTGATACTAAAATTCAGTCCTATATGGCTTAGATATCATAATTTCGAGGCTCAACCCGACCTCGAATTGGTGCTCACCGGACATCACTGTTATGCCAGTGAAAGAAAGCAACAGTTACCATTGCAGGAATCGGGTTCGCAATCGCGAAAAGATTGGGTCTCGATGGTGCCTCCGTCGTGGTTTCGAGCAGAAAGGCCAAAAACGTGGATGAGGCAGTGAATGCTCTTCGAATAGAAGGAATAGAAGCTGCAGGTCACCCATTGGACATTGTGGAGCGAATTCGAGCTATTTGTTATTAGGATCACTCGATTTATAGTTATCATAGGTATGCCCTGTCATGTCGGAATCCAGGAGGATAGAAAGAAGCTCATTGATTTCACTATCGAGAGGTGATCAGTTGAATATTGGGCATGAGTTTCGAGTTAATTCGTAGTAGAGAAACTATATAAACGTTTATTATTACAGATACGGAAAACTGAATATCCTCGTTTCGAATGCAGCTGTCAATCCCCATTATGGTTAGAAACGTTCACGAATTGAGAAGGCTTTCCTAAACATCCGAAGGGGATAATACATTGAGTATTCCAGGAGATATCCTGTCTATCAGCGATAGCCAGTGGGACAAGATGCTTCAGTTGAACGTGAGACATTTAAGAGAGAGTTGTGATTTTAGATTCAGTTTTGTATAGAATTTTATTCCACGAATTATGAAGGCGATTTGGCTAGAACACTGTAGTAATCATAAAATGTATCCATACACAGGTTCGATCTGCTCTTCAACTCACCCAGGAAGCTGTCCCTCACCTAGAATCGAGTGGAACGTATGAATTGTCTATTTTGTTATATATTAATACATTTCATTAAATGTCTCATTATTAACGATGATGATTATGATAGTAGTGAAACCAAATGTTCCCTTCAGTGGTGCTGTAGTATTCGTATCATCGGTAGCTGCTTTCTCTCCAATTCCTGGATTGGGAGCATACTCCGTTATGAAGGCAGCTCTTCTGGGAGTTAACAAGGCTCTCGCACAGGTTACAATCATCTTCAAAACCATTTCAGAAGGGAAACAATATTTATAAAAAAACATTTTGCATTTTGTGTCTGACAACAACTTAGATATCAAGGTTATCATATGATAATCCAGTCAATTCAGTCCCTCGCACATCGTGGAATTCGAGTGAACGCGATCGCACCTGGTATGGTAGTTTAAATATGTTTATGACTGGTTGACATATCAGTCTGATGTTCATGATCAGGACAAGTTCTCTGCTATATATTTATAGCTGCAGTTGCTCTTTAGTAATGTCCATGCAATTTACATAAGTGCAATATTGCACAAGTAACCATTGTCAGTCATCCTAAAAAGGGTGAATTCAAAGTCACTATTGCGTAATTATACCCAACATGCCTTCAGGAATAATTCAAACGGATTTCTCTCGTGCTCTGTACGCAAATGAGGATGCTCGTGATGGAGCACTCAAGTCCATTCCACTCAATCGATTGGGAGAAGCTGATGAATGTGCCGATACCGTATCTTTCCTGGTCAGTTCATTGCGAGTTCATTTGTTAGTTCATTCGACATGAATGATTTTGAGTACGGGTTTGAGTGCAAAAAAGACACGACATGAATGTCTTGAAATCCATTTACTATTTTGGTATTGTAGGTGTCAGACGAGGCATCTTATATGAGTGGAGAGGTCGTGTCCATCAATGGAGGAATGCAGGTTTGCAATCACTTTTATTTTTTTCATGTTTACCTCTTTTATATGAGAATTCGTACTATAATTAAATGATTTTTTTAGACTCGTCTGTGATTCATTCCCTCTACGCTTGCCGTACTAGTCAGTTTTAGTCACGAAGTTACCTTAGTCTTACATTTAGTTCATGTTCAATTTTCCGTTCATAATGAATTATTGGTATTGGTGGGACACAAGTCCCCCATCCGTTGGTTTTGTTGTCGCCCCTAGTGAGGGAATCTCGCTACGGGATCTCAGTCTTTATCTCGCAATTGTATCGAATCAATGACACGTGTCAGATTAACGATGAAGTATACACTACCAATATCATGTGTTATCAATGGAGAGAGAGAAGGAAGAAGTGGTGGGGATTTGATGTGATGGTCATGCTGGATGCTTCTAATTGATTCGATACTTCCGGTGTTAGATGATTATGGATGAAATCTCCTCCCCTCAGAATGGGGCTTCTCTCTCCCCTCCCCTTTCTCCTTCCTTCCAATCTCAGTCAATACCCAGTATCTGAAGGAATGAAACAACTTTCTTGTCGTAAGTGTGAGGCCCATGGTCTACTCGCTCCTCTCAAGGGACATGCACCCAAGTGTCCCTTCAATAACTGTCCCTGTCACAGGGTAAGTACCGTATCCCTACCTCTCCCTACCGTATCCCTTTCTTTCAGTGTGAGTCAGTAATGCATCTCCGTGCTTCTGCTCTTGTCCGTCGGTTCCGTCATCGTGATCCAGATACTAAGACTGCTCTCATCAAGACTGTCAAGTCAAAGAATGGAAATATGAGACTGAGAATTCTCCCCAAGAATGGAAGAACTTCTCCTGGTCAGTTTATCCTCTACAACTACCGTAATCTCATCGGATTCCAGGTGGGACCGAGATTCACTACGAACATCGTCGTTCTTCCTCCTCTTCATTCTCTTCATCCATCGACTCCATCTCCTCTTCTTCCTCTTCTTCTCCTTCTCCTCCTACTCTCACTCCCATTCAATTCATCCCTGACTCTCATCAACTTGCCCTCAATCAGGCTATTTCTCTCTTCCTCTCTCAAAGGTACCGTATCCCTCTCTCCTTCTTACCTACCGTAATCCCTCCTTTGAGTGCATTCTCTCTCACTCCGGCCATTCAACAAGTTGCTATGATGCAGTCTTCTCTGTTCGAGGTAAAGGGTGTCTTCTTCAAATGATATCAGCACTATTCCATTGTAGACCTCTGCTCTTCCCACTCCCATCAATTACTTCCTTCTTGGATCTCTATCTCCTCTTCTCTCGGTTTGATCTTTGATCTCAGTCAGATCATTGGTCTAACCCGTTCTGCTCTTCGTGAGCCCGTTCACTATCCACCGTTGGATATGTACTCCAGTATCCCCCATGGGGATCCATTCTACTCCCTTCTCACTATTCTATTCTCTCAATATAACCAATCGATAAATTACTCTTTTATTATCAAACTCATGAGCAATTATGGCTGAGACACAAATTATGTACACAAACTACAGTAATCTAAGCATACACTACACAGGGAATCCGTTCAGGATACATTACATGCATTATCAGGATCCAGTTCTTTGGGACTGTCCGATCTCTTCTTTCTGGAGTGGATATCAAATTCCTTCGTGATATGACGACTGTTGAGAATCAATTCGACGATTGCCTGAAAATAAACGAGATGAGAAGGAAATCCATATCAATCTCTTTTCTCAGGAAGAGAGAATATCAATAGTGAAACGAAACGTGATTCTCTTCATCCCTCTTTCCTCTCTTTCCTCTATCCTCTATCCTAATCTTTCAAATCCATGATGAGGAAAACTGATAGAAAAACATTTTTTGTTTACACCTGACGTCTATATGGATATTTCATAAGTCATCTGAGGGGGGAGGGGGGGGGGGGTTGTTTCATACCTTGGTGAGATAAGTGGCAGTAGATGTCTTCATATTGACATTCTCCAATTGGTAGAATGGTCTCAGATCACTCCTATCTTCGATTCCTTCTTGGTCTGCGTAGAGATGGAAGGCATTCCTGATCACCTCAACACACAAATCAACACTTATTTCATCGTCTCCCTTTTCTCAAGTTCTCCCGTATAACAACAAAATATAAAATCAATTTGAGTGCCAGATAACTTTCTCTCTCTCTCTCAATTAAAAAAAATGTAAGTAGTAGTACGGCATTTGGAGATGCGATTCGCATAAAATTGTAGTCTCTTTTTTTAGAAAGTAGTGGTAGATCATTGCTCATTGCTGTCCCTTCTTCTCTTCCATCTATCCTCCCTCTCCTTCTACTCGACATTCTCGAATCTCCATTTAATCTTGCTCCTCTTCTTCTTCTTCTTAACTCGCATCACGAAACCTTCTAATCCCCATCTCCTCTCTTCATAATTGGGAATCAGTGAGAAGATAAGGTGAAGGATAAGGGAGAGACGAGAGAGAGAGAAGAGGGAGACTGAGAGGAGGGGGGGGGGGGGAAGGGGGGAGAGGGGGGGGAGGGGGTGAGACGTGATGCATCTCATTTTATCAACTAATCTTTTTTCATATTCCCTGCGCCCCCACTCAAATATCAAAACGACCAATCTCATTATATCCAGGGGAATGCATATCGAAATCAGTACTCCAGAAACTACCGTAACCCTTCCTCACCTCTTCACAGTCGAATTTATCGTGGAAGGACACCTCGGGATTTCGTTCGAGTACAGTAGCCACTATGCAGAGTAACTGAAATCAGCCATCAATAGGACAGGAATACGGTATGGGAGTACCGTACCTCTACAATCAATTGTCTGTACTCGGGATGGACGATGGTACTCATCATCTCTTCCAGTTTATACGAGAAATTCAATTCGAACTGAGTCATATCAGAGAGAGTTGGCTGCTGAAATAAATTATTTGTGTGAGCATTTTCCCATTTGATCCCCCTTTTTGTCTGATAAACAGTGCCAGAAGGACTAGAGGAACAAGAGGAACAAGAGAAGTACACGTTTCATCCCCCCCCCCCCCCCATTCCTCGCCCTCTGGTGCTAAATCTGAACAAAATCCTTCCTTGTTTATGTTGCACCCCCTTGTGACGAAAGGATTGAGATTGGAAAGGGAGAAGATGATTGGGAAGGCTTCCTACTATAATCCCTCATCCTCCCCCCCCCCCCCCCCCGCTCCCTCCTCTTCTCCGCTTTCTACATCGTCACAAATGGTTCTTTAATCTTACAAGAGACAGAAAGCCTCTACAATGATTTTTCACACTCTAAAACATGAAAAAAATGAGTTTTTCGCAAACCAGTTTTACCCACGATATTCTACAGTCAATGAAACTTCCTACAAACGTAATATTACAAGTTGTAATTTTTATTTTTATTTTACAACAATGAATTAATACGAAAAGAGGGGTGACCTGGGGAAGAAGTTGACCGGCAATAATCTGGAATATGATTAATGATTAATACTGGTTATGATTAATGGCAATGACTGAATGATTAATACTCACGATTCCCCCAGAGGATCTCTCTAGAATCTTCCATACTCGATCGTAGAAATCAGTGGGAACTCGATTGAGAGATCCATTTAGTCGACGAGTTTGAAGATTAGACCTGCATACAATCATCTTTTCCCCCCACTTTAACTTTGAAACTCTTTCTGCCTCCATCACTCTTTCTTTTCAATGGTATTGCATATGAGTCAGACTCACAACAGATGCCAGTGTTCTCTAGTCATGAGTGCCCTCACGACATCCTTGATTACGGTAGGCGAGAGATCGTAGATATCCGCCCGTTTCACGCCTCAAATGCACTTTATCCCTTCTGTTTGATCATTTGAGAGATGTATCACACTGGACGTCACTAATGTAATTGGAGACATGCGACAAATATTCCGAGATGGAAGAAGAGAAGGGAAAGGGAAAAGGAGATTAGGCATATCTCATCTTCTCAACCCACACATTTTCTTACTTTTCATACTTGCTACGATGTGTGCCATGGAGTAATGATGAGCTGAAAGAGGAGAGGAAAGAGAGAATGAAACTGGGGGACAGAGGGGGACAGAGTGAGACAGAGGGGAGAAGAGTCTGACACATACATGTCCAAGCCGCAACAATGTAGGGGGGGGGGGGGTCATGGGTTTTTGACTTTTTCAAAATGTCTCCAATCGTTCCCAAACTTCACCTACGGTACCCTACTGTAACATACAGTAATTTACCGTAACCCTGACTACGGCTATCACGAACTGACTTTTTTTTTTTTAAATCGTTTTAAAAATTCGGTTCTTTGCTCCAATATGTATGGCTTGTCGAGCATTTTTTAAATTTTTATTTTACAAATCAAAATCATGGTCGAGTGGCTAACGTGCTGGCGTTGAAAACCGAAGGTTGGGGGTTCGAGTCCCGACCTAGCCAAACATCTTTGCCAAGCTTCGAGAAGTCTGAAAAATGATACCGTAACCCGAAATACCGTATCCAGTTGCACATCGCGAACTGATTTTTTTCAAAATCGTTTTGAAAATTCGGTTCTTTGCTCCATTATGGATATCTTGTCGAGCATTTTTTTTTCACTGAAAAACAAACATTGGGAGTTCGAGTCCCGACCTCGCTGAACATCCTTGCCAAGCTTCGGGAAGTATGAGCAGTGATACCGTAACCCAAAATACAGTAACCAGTTGCACATCGCGAATTTACTTTTTCCAAAATTAATTTTTTGTCATAATTTGTTTTTTTCTTTACATGAGCAACTCAGCAAGCAAATTATTTATATCTATTCTTGACTGTTTACGCAGTTGAGCTAACGTAACGGATCCTTTGAGATTTTTGAACAAGTTCGAATCCGGAAAACGGCCATAACTCGATTCAAAAAAATGCTAAAGCCAACCCAACTTCATTAATCATTTCAGGAGACAGAGAGAAGCATTTCTTATGTTGATGATATCATTCCATGATCATGCGCTGGATCAAGGAGGTAGATTTTTGAAAACTGTCATGTATCTTTTGAAAACGGCAATTCTCCGAGAATCCCCGAAAAGTGATTCAACTACGCACTAGTACCAATCAGAAGAATATGTTGTGAGAGAAAAAAAAAGATCGACATTATGTCCGGAAATTTACCGATTTCGAAAATTTTTAAATTTTAGTTTTGGTCGGTGAGCTTCATCCGTATGCTTGTTCGAAAGAGCAGACTCTGCTCTACAAATCATATGACAAGTGCTAAGAGCTCCGAAGTAATGGAAAGTAGTTTGATTTTTTAACGTCCGAACAGTCCTGAACATGGATCAGCTCGGACGGAGAAAATTCTAGCAAACTTCCGGGGCGTCGGAACTCGTAGATCCTGGTACATTATTTGTAAAGCAGAGTATGCCTTTTCCATAAAAATTACAACTGAAGCTCTCCGACCAAAAGCAACTAAGTTATGACCATTTTTATCAAACGTTTTCAAAATGATAGCTTCCAAAACGTGTCATCACCCGCGTTAGCCACTGAGCCATTATTTGTGGATGTAAAGTGGTATAAATAATTTGCTTGCTGAGTTGCTCATGTAAAGAAAAACAAATTATCACAAAAAATTAATTTTGGAAAAAGTAAATTCGCGATGTGCAACTGGTTACTATATTTTGGGTTACGGTATCACTGCTCATACTTCCCGAAGCTGGGCAAGGATGTTCAGCGAGGTCGAGACTCGAACCCCCAATAATTGTTTTTCAGTACAATTGCGTTAGCCACTCGGCCATGATTTTCATTTGTAAAATTTAAATTTGAAAAATGCTCGACAAGATATCCATAATGGAGCAAAGAACCGAATTTTCAAAACGATTTTGAAAAAAGTCAGTTCGTGATAGCCGTAGTCAGGGTTACGGTAAATTACTGTATGTTACAGTAGGGTACCGTAGGTGAAGTTTGTGAGTGATTAGAGACATTTTGTAAAAAGTCATATACCCAAGCCCCCCCCCCCCTACATGGGTGCACACTGCCCCAACATTGGGTGGGGTATGTCACAGTAGGGTACCGTAGGTGAAGTTTGGGAACGATTGGAGACATTTTTAAAAAGTCAAAAACCCATGACCCCCCTACATGGTTGCGCAGTGCCGGGCATGCCCGGCACTGCGCAAAAACCCCCTCGCCGCCAGTGCTGGACACCTGTGGTCTGACATGGGCAAGGAATACGCTATCAATCACAACATATCTACAAATGACCCGAGAGACAACCATCTTCCCGAACTCACTGGTGGGTATTCCAGTTGTCTGTGGAGTGGGAGGACAACTGGATGAACCGACGAGATCAGAGCATTTGACGTATTGGAGGAGTAATTTGATGGCCTCTTGCAACCAGGAGAGACGGATGGTCAGAACACCATTGAAGGTCGACGGAGTTTGACAGATCTAAAAGGAAAGATGATTGGTACCAATGATGCCCCCGTCTCCCCTCTCACCAGATCAGAGATTGGTACCAATGATGCCCCCGTCTCCCCTCTCACCAGATCAGAGATTGGTACCAATGATGCTCCCGTCTCCCCTCTAACCAGATCAGAGATTGGTACCAATGATGCCCCCGTCTCCCCTCTCACCAGATCAGAGATTGGTACCAATGATGCCCCCGTCTCCCCTCTCACCAGATCAGAGATTGGTACCAATGATGCCCCCCCCCCCCCACGTCTCCCCTCTCACCAGATCAGCACAGGCAATGATCAATTCCTGCTGCATCACAGCAGCTTGGGGATCCTCAGGAGGACAAGAAGAGAACAGAAGATGGACGATCTCAACGGGAGTATGGGGCTTGTTCAGTGTCACTTCGCAGACACGACGATCACCCAATGTCACCTACAACACACACATTATTCTTTTTCTTTAGAATGTGATTTAACTTATCTGCTCAATAGTTGAAGCGAAATAACATAAAGAGTGACTAAGAGTGTCTCTCTCTCTCACCTGTTTCCCCCTTACAAGGATACTGGTGATTCCAGGGGCAAGGGAATTCATTGTTTTCCCCAGTCGACCAGCACAATATCTGACCAGCCACCATGAACGAGAGGCACACACTCGACGATACAGACGATCCAGTCGAGATACCAGAGAAACTGAAGGAGAAGAGGGATGATTGAAGGAATGGGGGATATGATGGGGGGGGGGAGAGAGAGAGAGAGAGAGAGAGAGAGAGAGCATCATGAGTACTTCTCCATTGAAGGTAAACTCGAGTTTGATCATTCCAATGAATATGGAACAGACCTCTATTGAGAGCGTAATCATTTCCATGCCGTGTCATCATAATCCATATAGCGAATGCTGCTGATCGAGGAGAATCAGAGAAATCCTTCGAGATTATATCAATCAACTCGTGGTCAGAATGGCCTCTGCAATACACTACATTATATCCCCTCCTTTTCGATGAATGATTAATAAGTAAATGAATAGTAACTGACTGGAATGAAGCCTCTGTCAACTCTTCATCCAAACCTTCCTTCCCGAGAGAAGTATGGGACGAGAGCAATTGACCTCCCTCAAGCCAATAATACAGATCGGTTACAATAACCTGTCCAATCTTAGATCTGACAGTCATACCTGTGTCTCTTCTAGTGGGGAAACGTCGAAGTCGATGTCATCTGAAGTAGCGAAGTCAACGTGTTCCATACACGCCGAATTAAGCAGTTGCTGCAAGGAATCCCTCTTCTCTATGGACTGGTCACAACAATATTCATTCAGGATACAGCCCAGATCGTGTATTCCTATTATCATTTCTTGTTCTAGTAGTCCATAATATTAGGGTGAGATAACTGACATGAACTCTTCCCAGTCTGACTCTCACTCCATTCACATAACCATTCTTGAGTTGAACGAGTAGATCGAGGATGTGATCGAGGTATTCCCCTGTAAGGAGAGTCTCTTTCCCTCCCCCCCCCCTCCCTTCTCACCAGCCACATTCTCTTCTCTCAAGACGATGCACATGGTTGGTCTTCCATCTAATTTCCATCTTCTGGCCACGAATTCGACGTCTCTCTTGATATTATCAATGAGGACGGCCGGATCAGATGAGAGATAGAAGTCCTTCACTTCGAAAAGAAGGGGATAACACACGATTGTGTCCCCGAACACACGAAACACCTGGACAGAGAGAGGGTTACTGTAGGAGGGACTGGCAGTCAGGGAACTAACCTTGGAGGTCCCGAGTGGACCAAAGGGACGGGAGGGTCTACCCGATAGACCCATCGACTTGCTACGGCCCAGACACTCAAAGACCTACAAGGTAATACTCATTGAATGAATCCCATTGATGGATGGAGTTACCTTGACCATTCGGGCACTTGGCCATATTTGGATGGGTTCAACTTCATGGGGAGTCTGAGAGGGAATTCCATAGGTGGAGAGCATCGATTGAAGTCTCGTCGATTCAGAGATTATTGCCATCTGCACCACTGGATCTGCCCCTTCCATACTACCCTCAAGGAAGAAGAAGAACAGGGAATACAGTACTCCTAGAAGGATACGGTACTTGGAATGCAGAGTGTCGATTGAGATTCCTCGGTCTTTGACTAGCAGGCATTCTTCTATTGATGGGATCGAGATCACCAGGATGAATGAGATTATCACGGAGAAGGAGAAGGATGATATACACTGCATTCGACCAGAGATGATGGCCAAATTCAGATGGAGACACCTGGAGATCACAAGATATTTAATCAGAAAGAAATTGATAAAGAGTATAGAATAATGGGGAGAGATAGAATGATTAACCGGAGTGAGATCGGTTCCTCCAGTCTTCTTCTCTTCCTCAGCATTCACTTCATCCACATAATAACACTCGGGAAGAATCCATCCACCAGAAACTAAAATGATCACTAATAATGATACAGTACCCTTTTATCTACTGTATTGGTCAAATCAATGACCTCACCACTGGAATCGGGAACGAGTAATCCTTGCACTTTATTCCAGTATTCATCGTAGATCTTATCGTCGCCCCTCAACATAACTCTTTTTTTATGATCAACGTATTCTTACAGATAGATTTTTTTCCAATATTTCCTTCCTAAATGATCAACATACTTCAGTTTGGCTGTGATTGCGATGCAAGCGAAGAAGAGGGGGAATTGACTCTCGATCGAATCGAATTTGTGAGTTTCGTGCTGGAATCGGATACGGATTATTTCCCCTGAATGTTCCCAATGGATTAGAGTACCTCTTCGTAGAACGGACGAGTGTTGTCTTCCACCTCAGTGAGATATCCATCTCGAAGGAATCTACAAGTAGTACTGTAAAGGGGATGGGGGGGGAGGGGGTACTGTAGGGAGGGGGGGGGGAAGGTCTCACCTCCTCATTCCGTGTTTTCCCTCTAGTCGTCGGACACACTTAGTGACAGTCTTGTCAAAGATAGTCTTGCTATGAGTGGCGAATGCTGGCCATCCCACTGTGATGAGAAGAGCCGCGTCAGTGTTCTGAGTAGACACCTCCATCACGCAACAAGACCCTCAGTCCAACCTTGGAATTGCTCTCCCTCGGTAGAATTGTCTCGAAAGTGGTTCTATTCCTGTCGTGTCCATCGATATCCACATACACTACAGAAGCACTTGTGCCAGAGGAACCATACAGATTGAATCTAGAACAATTCCTCTATTAATCCCCCTCAATGATAAGGAAATCTGACCCATTGATGGCTTCCAATGCAGCCTTCACCATTCCAAGTGAAGAAGCATGCAATTCTGGCTGACCACGATTGTATCTAAACAATCAATGGGATTACGGTAAGAGTACTCAAACAACCTCGTTCCTCTTTCCCACATTCCGAAATCGGGGGTACGGTAGGTTCGCTCAATATAGAAAACAAGATTCTGGATGAAGCAAACCTCATCGTGCGTGAATATTATCTGAAAGATACGATATGGACTAATCGATAATGAGAATCAATCAACCTTCGCTCCTGCAGATATCATCTGAACCATTGCTAAAATATACAGAGCGATGAGATCCATTTGTAGATGACCGTATCCCTTCAAAATTGATTAGACTACAGTAACCTCGAAAGAGTACTCACATGGTCGGAGGGACTTTCCACTTGCAGGCCATTCTCAAGGTCAAATCGAGCATGAAGAGCATGCTTAGCCAGATTGTTGTTCTTGAACGTATTCAACTGAATAGATATTCAGATAGATAATTGCTACAGTACATTACAGTACCTCATCGACTTGTTGCATCCAGGCAAAGAGAATTCCTCTCATTGTCTTCACTGCTGATTGTCTCAATTCAGTCTGGCGACCTCTATCGTCATCCATCCTCCTTCATTCATCCATACAATGAGGGGATCAATCTCAATCTCACTTACTGGTAAGCAGTCGAGCATGCCCAACAGGCCATAGCACAGTAGATCGAATCCTTCACATATCCAAGACTCTTATCTTTCGAATAACGAGGAAATAGTCCACTCGTAACACTTTGGTAGTTCAGAATCAAGTCTTGAGCTGAAACAAACATGTTTTGTTCACATACATGGTACTATTGAGCGAACAGTATGAGGACTTCTTAAATATTGCCGTCCGCCGAGACTCCCTTCTGGGGTAAACTGTAGTTTTCGCGGATCGTGAACTCTTTTTTTTATTTTATAACATATTTTTCATAATTATCATAAGTAGTATGAGGCTATTGACCAAAGATACTGACTTATTCCATATATCTCGTCGATCCTCTGCCCAGAATTATCCTTGTTTAACTCATCATAAGGAGTGAGATAGGCTTGAGTGAGTCGTCGTAGTTTCAACGAACCCATTCGCTTCCGCCTGCTCGCAAGTGAGTCAGGCATCCTGGAGAGAATGATAGCAATACACAACATTCAAACGATATACAGAATGAGCAGACGAATACTTAGAAGTAAAAAATAACTCGGCTTATAATCCCAAAAAGACGTGGTAGATCAAAAGAGCTGTTTAAAAAATATTAAATAAAACGAGTTATCGATATCGATAAGTCATACTGTTGGGAAAATCTTCAACCTTTTTCGTTCCGCGATACCCGAACAACCGTCTTTCATCATTTAGCTTGGCTGGACGCCAGCAAACTGGCCAAAATATTCGAAAATCGCGCTTACTTTTCTTCGTTTTCGCTTATATCGCTCCATATTGCTCTAAAAGTTTCACCCTTTGAAGATGACCTCAGTCGGTGTTCCCATCAAGATTCTCCATGAGGCTGAGGGCCACATCGTCACCTTGGAAACCGTTACCGGTTAGTCCCTTTTATACTCCAGGGATCCCTAGGGAACGTATTGTATGCTGCACGTATGCTGCACCTTTATCGACACAAAAGTGCCTCGAAGACCTGGGTTCTATGCGGTGAACGCTACGGTATGTACTCTCGATCCTCTCGAAAACAATGATTATGGTTATAAATACCAGTAGCTTCTTAATTACAAATAAACAATCAATTCAACACTTAGAGTTTGTTTTTGGCTCGAGAGACGTATATTCTGCGCTATTACTGTGTCATATAGCTACTAAAATTAGTTCTGTGTGTGTGTGTGTGTGTGTGTGTGTGTGTGTGTGTGGGTGGAGAGCATCTAATTAGGAGGATTTCATGAAGAGTGTTCTCAGACCATTATACCTAAGTCTGAAAAGTGTATTATTTGAGGTGAGGTATATCGTGGAAAGTTGATCGAGGCCGAGGACAACATGAACTGCCAGATGGCCGATGTCTGCGTCACCTACAGAGACGGCAGGACACATCAACTCGAGAATGTGTTCGTGCGTGGATCCAAGATCCGCTTTCTCGTTCTTCCCGACATGCTCAAAAACGCCCCCATGTTCAAGAATATCGGTCGTGCTCAGAAGGTTGGAAAATTTGCCATCTTTACTCGTTCTTTTGATGTTTTAGTAAATAAAAGCAGTATTGATTAATATTTCACATGTTTTAAACAGCTATATCGTTCAGAGAGAATATGTAATTGTAAAAGTCTTCCAGTTTGGGATTTATTGGTATACGGATTCCTCATCGTCAAAATGTGCTATCTGCAGGGAGCTATCGGTATGGGTCTTGGAGACGGTGGACCTGGAAGTGCCCGTGGTGGCAGAGGAGGACCTCGTGGAGGTGGAAGAGGAACGTCTTTCCGCGGTGGAATGAGAGGTGAACAATTACAATTATTGTTAATTCAATCCAATCCAATATTTTTTATTGTTGAAAAATTTAATATTTATACTTGTAGGCGCCCCGAGAGGAATGCCCCGCCCAGGAGGAGCTCCCCCCATGCGAGGATGAGTATGATTGTTCAATATTGTCCCTATCGATCTCCCATTCCCCCGTTACGTTATTATCACTTTCATACAATTTTAATAAGCTTAGAGTGAACTGCAAATCTTTCTTATTACATGTTCTATATGTTTTCCCTTCTTAAGTCTATTTATGAATGTTGTTGATGGTTAATCGATTTGGAAGCTCTCCTCGAGATAAACACTAATTCGAAGTCTAAATGGAAGGGGCGTGGATGGGGAGAGGGAAAGGGGTAGTCTTCTCAGCTTTAGTCAGTGACTTCCCCACATGCAGTCTCTAGTAGCTTCTGAGACTAAACGTCTCAATGAACATCATCGCAAGCTTATTTGCGATAGCTACGAGTTCATGAGAACGGAGGCCAATAAGAACGGTCTAGGCATATTTATCAGGTATGCTTTTCATTTGTTGTTTTCTACGCACTCAATTGTCAGATTGTTCGCCGAGTTTCCCCATTATAAAAATATCTGGCCAAACTTCCGCCAGATTCCTGATTCGGCACTTATTAGTTCCGACGGTCTTAAGAATCATGCGAAAGTCTACATGGCTGGACTACAGGTGACTCCTTATCCATTTCTGATATTCATGCGCGAGACAAATAATTAATCGAACCCATATGTTTTGGCCTACGGTATACCAAAGATCATATGACTGATCGTCATTTCTCAATTTTGTGAATATGAGAGGAAGTGGTTGGTTTCTAATCGCATGACTTCTCTCCTCCCTTCAGCACATCGTTGAATCTCTCGAGAAAGATGCCACATTAGGAGAGGCAGTACATCGAATCGCCATGACACACTCTAAGTGGAACATCAAGAAATTTCATATCGAGGTATCAGTTGTGGTAGGTAGAAAATGTAACAGTGTCTTTTTCTCTTAGAGCATGATACCGGAATTGTTGGATGTGCTAAAGGAATGCATGGGAGGGACACTACCTGCTGAGACTGCTTATGCCTGGACCACTCTCTATGATATCATTGGTAATCTCATTCAAAAAATGCAGCAAGGAAGTCGGCATAACTCGTAATCCCTCACCTGACTACCCATGTATCACAATTGAGATCGTATAGATGACCTATATTTTCTATATTCTCGCGTTATCTGATTCAATCTATTTTACACTCGACATATTTATTCGAAACTATGTTTCCTGTCAAGAATGCTTTTGAAATATATACAACTGAGCAATTCATAAAGATCATTAAAAAAATTCTGCAATGTTTTCACTCGACTACGCATTTAATACACGACAAATATGAAGGGAAAACAATTCCCATCCACATACATATAAACCCATTTTAATAACTAATGATACCATCGAATAAAGGTAGCATATTTTAACGGGTTATTAGCACTTTCAATGTGAGTCATAGACGTGATATAATTGAAGTGAGAAGCATCTAGTTGTGTCTAGATATACTCTGGTTAGTTATTATACAACTTGTCAAATGAAAAATGCGGAAATTTCTTCGAAGATCTTCTCTCTATTCAGCTGAAAATACCACCCATTATTAATATTCGTACCTTTCACGTAAATTCCTGATATTGATGATATCTCTCGCGTTGCATTCTCTATACAATATACTAATAGACAAAATTGATAAATACCTTGAATGATTTCCACGCGGGAACCAATTCGAAAGCGCACAGATTCTTGATGGCAGGAGATAGAATACTGCTGGACACTGAGTGACGTCTGAAACATATTCCAATTAGCTTAGTGAGAATGATGCAATACTATGAAATACGCCCCATCTAATCTATATAATGTGAGACATGATCATCTGATTGTAACCTGAATGAGGATGAGGTGATTGAGTGATGAGAGTGGTGTGAATGAGATGAAGTGGATGGAAGATCAATCAATCCAGAAGGGAATACTCCATCCACTGAGATACACAAATCATTCAGAGGAGGTAGTGATGGCTCTGAAATTGAATAGAGAGTATTCGATCATGTTAATGGGGATACCTTGTGATAGAGTGGGTACACTTTCCTTCACTTCTTCATCTCCATCGATGCTCCAATCTCTCTGGATGGGAGTCTTAGGGAGGACCATTAGGTCAGATACACAATCGAGAGGAGCTGAAGAGACAAATTAATTGGCTATGTTCTGATTACTCCTTTGAAATAATAATAATAAGCAACAACACATATAAAGTTACTGACCATTGAAAAGTATCTTATTGAGTGTATCCTCGATCTGAGTGGCCGATTGGGCGGAAGAAGAAGGAATCACAGACCAGACATTCGAGATAAGATTGGCTGCCACCTTGCACTTATCCTCACAATATATTACATTTTTTTTCGCAAGGACAACCGACTAAACAATCCATCAAGGGGTTCTCAATAATCACAATAACGAGTAACAAGCATCCGTAGTGTTGGTGTGTACCTCTTTGAGTGGTGCTTCATAGACGGGATGATCACAGGGTCTAATGGCCACTGGATGGGCCACTGCTGTCTTACTCGTACTCGCATTACGAGGAGTCGACCCTAGAGATATCATGACATATTCAACCAATACAACATCCAGAAGTGGATACGAGCAAGTCTCATCCTCCTATAACTGACCTGCAGATGAATGGGCGAGGATCATAGCCAGATTACTACCAGGAGGAGCCCCTCCTGTCTCTCCCAAAGGTCTGAATAGAGGGACAATCTCAATCAAATCATCCATCAAGAGGGAGGGATAACTGACTTGAAGAGAGTGTCAGTAGTAGAGGGAGTCTCAACTTCTTCTCCATACTTGAGTGATTCACTCGTACTCCCGACTGACACATTCTCCATCCAAGCACGTTCACATGCAGCTGCAATACATTATCACGGGGTTTCTCTTATTTGGTAGACTACAGAAAATATTTTTTTGCTTCCGAATTCTATGAAACTAATGTTATTGACTAACGTGAGGGCGGGGAGAACGCCTATCTACTTATTTTGGCCAAATTTGCATATTGAGCCGATCTCTGACCTACCAATTCTAAACGCTCCATCTCAGTCAGTTTTTGACCTACGGAGCCTGATTTTTTTCAGTCGCTTCATAATTCCAAGATCTGCAAATAACTCAAGTAAGGTTACGGTCTAAAATGATGTCTTCAATGTCTTTAGTCTGAAATTTCGTTTTTTCGAGTATAAAGGTCGATTTTTCTCGAGATTTTTACCCGCCACGGTACGAATTTTATTATAGAATCTGATTCCCCACCATAGAATTGAGGTAGTGGCATAGTTCTTCAGCCTCAACTCTGTCCACGCGATAGTGCTACTCAGAGGGGGATTCTGGGAAATCTCGGACTTGGCGTTATTTCCATTCCAAACGAGTTCCAGAGCAAACAAAGCTTCAAAATTATGATAATGCAGAAATTAAGACCATCGAACGGCAGCTCTCGATGAGCCTGATTTAAATGCTCTGATGGAATGAGTGCTCAAAATTGACCGTTAACGAGTTATCTAAAGAAAACAATCTTCAATAGAAAACGCATGTCCTCCACCTTATCTCTCCACGTCACACTATTTCATCTGATAACTCGTTAACGGTCAATTTTGAGCACTCATTCCATCAGAGCATTTAAATCAGGCTCATCGAGAGCTGCCGTTCGATGGTCTTAATTTCTGCATTAGCATAATTTTGAAGCTTTATTTGCTCTGGAACTCGTTTGGAATGGAAATAACGCCAAGTCCGAGATTTCCCAGAATCCCCCTCTGAGTAGCACTATCGCGTGGACAGAGTTGAGGCTGAAGAACTATGCCACTACCTCAATTCTATGGTGGGGAATCAGATTCTATAATAAAATTCGTACCGTGGCGGGTAAAAATCTCGAGAAAAATCGACCTTTATACTCGAAAAAACGAAATTTCAGACTAAAGACATTGAAGACATCATTTTAGACCGTAACCTTACTTGAGTTATTTGCAGATCTTGGAATTATGAAGCGACTGAAAAAAATCAGGCTCCGTAGGTCAAAAACTGACTGAGATGGAGCGTTTAGAATTGGTAGGTCAGAGATCGGCTCAATATGCAAATTTGGCCAAAATAAGTAGATAGGCGTTCTCCCCGCCCTCACGTTAGTCAGTAACATTAGTTTCATAGAATTCGGAAGCAAAAAAATATTTTCTGTAGTAAAAGCTCGATTTTCCTACAAAATTACAGAAAATCCGTGTTATAGAGGAGAGAACGAGACAATTATATCCCTTTCCTTTCATAGATTGATGCTGTCATCTCTTCATACTAATATTGTACATTTTGTTTCGAATCAATATTCATCGAAAAAAATACTCACATTTCTTCTCCACTTTCGTGAATGCACTATTCTTCTTTCCATTATTGAGTGTGATTCCCTTCTTTGTCTTTCCCTCTTTCTCTCTCTTCTTCTCTTCTCGTCTCACGTAGTGCTGAAATAAAAAGGGATACATCATCAAGATAAATCAATATCTACCTGCAAATCTTGGACGAAAGGGACAACTCCATAGAAGTGTTTCGCCTGGAATCCCTTATTCGCAGCCATTTGATCATTTCGATCGAGTGGCAGATCCCAGATGTTGAACCACGCCATTTTCCTGCAAAAAAAAGGGAAAATGAACCAGATGAGATGAATTGACACCTTATCTCGCATCTAGTCTGGGGTTCGAACTTGTAGTCCATGGGAACATCCTTCACAACGTACAATCGTATCATTGTGTCGTTCACCATTTTCTGCAATATAATCAGTCTGATGCATGATCGAAGATGCACCGGGTCCAAGAGTGATCATTTTTATTTTATTATTATAGGATATTTGAGAAAAAATTCAGTTTTTATAGTGTAAATACGGATTATTGATTAAATATCATAGTCATATTCCAGATATCATATACTTCCTTTTCCCAGGACCTATTCATAAACGGACCTAGGACATAACACAATACTATATCATCACTAAAATAAGATTGATTATGCACCTGAATCTTGAACTCCATTCCATCTGAGTGATCTCCGAAATCGAATCCAGTCTCCTCTCTCACTTCTCTAATTGCACATTCACGAGGAGTCTCCGACTCATTCACCTCCAATCACACGAATCACTATCATCTCATAACACCATTATTCATAGACAGTTCATTACTGCAGTAATAAATCTCACCTTTCCCTTGGGGAAACCCCAACTGTTCTTACTGGCATAGAAGCCTTGAACGAGTAGGATATGATTGAGTGAGGAATCAAGGAGAATTCCTCCATAAGTGGGCACAGTCGATTTGTAGTTACGCCAGCCATCCAAAATCTTTTTAAAAAAAATCATTGTTATAAAACTCGAACTAGATGATTCAAACAGAAAAAGACTGATAGAATATATACCTCATCAGATCGATAGTACAGTCGTCTCAAGAAATCATTGTGTGAGAAAATTTGCCTTTAAATTTTTCTTCTAATAATTCTTCAACTTTAACGACTCACTTGAGAAAATCTCGCATACCGATATTAATACAATCTGCCCTTTCCTCTTGATTAACGTAAAAATCTATGTAGAACCAGTGGGCCAATTCAATTTGGAAACAAATTCGAGTTTCATCAAGACGCTGAAATTGTTATCAAACAGCTATATTAATATCGAGCAATAACTTCGCTATCTGGGATATTCATAATGAATCGGAATGATATATTATCCAAGACGTCCTCGGGAATTTTCGGTCCTCGGTACTGAGCATCCTGCTGCTTGTAACCACTCTGCTGAAACACAAACCAATTCCATTATTATACCAGCGGTATTCCATCGACTATGTCGAGGGAACACCTCTGGCTAGGATCAGCACTTCGCTCTTCACATATAAGTTTATTTTTAAGTGGACCAGACCAAACCAAAAGTTAACTATAGACCATATAATACCAACCAAAAAAAGACATCTGCGCTTTATATATAGTAATGATAATAATCAACGATTTCACTCGTAAATAAAATGAAAAGCAATGGTGGATGCTCACCGAAGTCGTTCTGTTTCTCTGGGCGGATGGGGCTGGAGGGGGTGGGGGCTTCGCACTCATTCTCGCTCCCACACTCTTACCACGATCCGTAGACTTCGCTTGCTGAGAAAAACTCTTCTATTTACCTCATCACTTGTTCAAATACCTTTGGGACTTTACTGATATTCTCCTTCGATTTTGGAGTAGATATATGAGAGGTAGAAGGTTCGGATGAGGGTACACTCGATCCTTGAGCAGCCGCTAATTGGGCAAGAAGATTAGTCGCTCTGCAACGACTTGTTAAAGACAGTCCTTTCAACCATTCAATATTACTGGCTGACTCGTCCGGCATGAGACGGAGGCTGACTTTCGGGTTTAGGTGGGTTGGAAGTAGCTGCATTGCGCCGTCTCGCCCCTCTGTGTTTCTGAACGGACAGTCGTAACAAATCGTGGATAATGAGATCACACACCTTTTTTTGCTGATCAGAAGCCGCCACAGTCGTGGACATTGTGAGAATAGACTATGAAATGTCTGAAATGAAACGGAATGATAGATGAAATCAACATCTATTGCCGGCAATTAATTAATGAGCAAAATTTATATGAGGTATTATTTAGTAAAAATTAACAAACAAAAATCAACAGGAGAAATTGTGGCCGGCCGCCGTAGTCTTTTGTGGCGCGCCACGGAGTATCGAATCCTCACTCTCTCATTTGTGCATACTCTCTCGTCTTTCTTCTGCTCTCTAACCTATTCTACTTGCTGACGACTTATTAGGTTCTTCTGGCTTTTTTGTTTCATTTATCGTCTTTGTGTTTCTATTTCCGTTTTCACGTGATCGTTTTTCTTCTACCAATGTATTTTGTTAAGGGTAATCTTGCTACGAGCCGATAATGACGGCGGATGCAAATAAGGCAGAGTCCATGCTATGCATGGACAAAGCCAGACAAGCTCTCAAGGAAGGAGATAGTGGGAAGGCCGAACGAATGCTGAATAAAGCGGTCAAGCTAGACCCGACGCAGGACATAAGTTGTAAGTTTTCTTCCTCGTTTTCTCCTATTAATCTATCGATTCTCTTTGCAGTTCTTATGAAGAAAGTGAAGTCGATGGGGTCGCCCCAATCCTCATCTGACTCTGCAAATGCGGATCGTAGCTACGCTCACGATGATCATTACGATGAGACCCATCTGAGGAGTCGTCGACCACAACGACAACAGAGAGGTATCCATGAACTGCCCATCCATGCCTTGTTAAAACTCTTTATATTTAATTTTCATTTACATCAATGGAATAATGCATAGTTTATTTGAAAGACATAAACGCTAAACGCTAGACATAAACGCTAAGAAAGACGCTAAACGTCCAAGTGAACTAATATACTCGATTCAGTTTTTAAAAAGTCATAAATACCTTCTAATGGGCGAGTTATCCTTACTTTCCCTATCTCATTGATTATTTTCTTATCAGAAGAGGCGAAGGCTTCATCACCTAAGCAATCTCCCTCTCGTCAATCGAATGGTAATGATCATCGATCCAAGTCTGGTGATCGACATCAACTGGGAGTTCACTACACTCAAGATGAGGTCAAATTAGTCGAGAGGATTCGCCACTGCAAGGATTACTACGAGATTCTCAACGTTAAAAAGGTATACATTCGCTTTTTATTTTTGCATACTACAGTTGGTTTAAAAATGAAGCTGGACACTAGGCAAAGACAGTTTTTAAGGATACTCCTGACGCAGTGATTAAGAAGGAGTACAGGAAGATGGCTCTCCAACTCCACCCTGACA
This sequence comes from Pristionchus entomophagus, assembly GCA_036245825.1. Lineage (NCBI taxonomy): Eukaryota > Metazoa > Nematoda > Chromadorea > Rhabditida > Neodiplogasteridae > Pristionchus > Pristionchus entomophagus. Next base: position 31,773,397 of record BTSX01000004.1, read on the forward strand.
AATGTAGAGCCCCCCATGCAACTGAGGCATTCAAGGGTATCTTAAAGAGTTCCAAACACAGATATAAAGCCAGTGTATACATATATTATTTATTTAAATCCCAAACAAACATTCTCATACCACTGTTATAGAATATTGATTAATATTGATGAATGATGATGTAGGGTGAGGATGGAAATGTGTTTCAGCTCTGGGTAATGCATACGCGGTTATCTCTGATAAGGACAAACGAGCTGCTTATGATGTCCATGGAGCGGATGGACCACCAGAGAGAAGAGGAAGAGGAGACTACTTCGAATATGATTATGGAAGAGGATTCGAAGGTTTGTATCCATTGACGAAGCAATATGATATTAATGTATATTCGCCCGCGAAATCTTGGTTTTTTTCAGCGGATATAACTCCTGAGGAAATCTTCAATATGTTCTTCGGTGGTGGATATGCTGATATGGGGCAGTTCAGAAGGAGGAACTTCAATCCTCACACTGAACAACACCACCATAGACAACCTGATGTAAGTTACTGCCTTTCACTCATTCAATCTCATGATGTACATTTTCTATTTCGTCTTTTTCTCAAGCGTCAAAAGTCTATTGAAAATTTGGACAGGTGAAACGGGGAAATTTGAGTAATGATATGTTGCCGTTCCCCCCTCCCCACCTCGATATTGGCTGAAATGATCATAAATGTAAATATCAGAGTGCATTCACTCCCCTTCTTCAACTCGCTCCTCTTCTCTTCATTCTCCTTCTTGGTCTTCTCACTCAATTCATGGTTGGAGATCCTCCCTTCTCACTCAATCAATCCAAGTTTGTTTCCTCTTTCTTCCTTTCTTTCTGTAGACATGAGACAATGAATGGTATCTCCATCAATTCTCAAGAGAATGTTGTCATGGAAGAGGCCATCTACCATTTGCTCCTCATTGTTCACACGCTCAATTAATCAATACTTTTCTCCTTGTAGTAAGTACACGATAAGGAGAGAGACGAGGGAACTACATGTCACATACTTTGTCAAGAAGGATTTCGAGACAGCGTACAGAGGAAGGATAGAACAGGTTTCTTTTTTTCGTCTTCACACCAACTCGATTGTGATACTTCGGCTACGATTGTTGCGTAACCCCTTATTTGTGGTTTCCTATAACATTCTGTCTATATTAAATTGAATTGCTTGGTTGAGAAAGGTGATTGTTTGGAGGTGGAACAGCAAGTGGAGGATGAATACATCAATCAATTACGGATGCATTGCTACAAAGAACAGAGTCAGAGTGAGTCCCTCTTGATATTATTCACTCTTACTAGTATCATTATAAACATACTTTCATTAATAATATCGGATAGAACTGATAATAGCCTATGCGTATACGAGCCATATTAGATGATACCGCTTGATAACTGTTGCTGCAAAACTGTATTCCATCTAACTTACTTCTTCTGCAATATTGACCCCGATTACTATATTTCACCAATTCTAATCGATTGGATTCCGTGTGTTTCACTGAACAATTGTTGGTTGGTTTAGAGGAATCGATGAAGTACCGTGCTCGTATCTACCATGATGCTGATCTACTCAAACGAGCTGAGAATATGCCTATGCCCCATTGCACTAGATTGCAACAAATTTATTCCCATTAATTGACTCATCTTTCAATTTACAAATCTCTCTTAATTTCAATCCAATTCTCAACTATCCATTCATTTACTAGACATTGTCTGACCTCATTCCATTCCGAATTCGTCCATTGAGCATATTCCCATGGAATGGAAGAGTGAGAGGGCGAAGGAATGGAAAGAGGTAGCCAACATCCTTTGCTCATTTCATACAACGGTTCTCCTCTTGTGAGGGTCAGCTATACTTTCTAGTCCCTAGTCATGCCCATTACTAGTTGGTTACTGAGATGACTCCACTTTCTCATTTCCCACCATTCAATTGACTCTCTATGAGAGATAGATGGATAGGAATGGATTGGAGTGATTCCATTGAATACTCACTCATCACTAGATTGCACCACATTATCTGAGTCGGGTTCATCTCTCTTTGTTTATAATCTATGAATAAGTTTCCCCTCTGTGATTGAATCCACCCAAATCTTTATTCATTCTATCTAGTTCGAATTGTAAATAAGAGATATCTGGAGAGTAGATAAATTCATTCAACTTTCGAAATCTGTAACATTGTCACATGAAAAAGCAGCAGTAGTAGTTTAAATTTCATGGAACCGTTTTGTTTGAGAATATATATCAGACATCTAAGTCACTTCTAAGTCGATCAGTCAATTCCCATTTCACAAGTGAAGTGACTTCCTTCCGAAGAGAATGAATTCCTTTGTATTTTATGAATTTGTGATGTGAATAAGAAAAGAGTAGATAAAAGTGTTATCGACAGAGAGACTCAGACTGGAATAATAGTCGAAGAGAGGCTGGATTGCCTAATGATGATGATGTCTCTTACACATCGGAAGACTGTATCGATATGCCAGAACAGCGATAGCCATGATGATGAGAACTGCCCATGCCTCAAGGAGTACGGTAAGAGTACGGTAATGCATATACAGAGTACCTTGGCTGGATCCAATGAATCGTCCTGGTGAGAATGACGGATAGAACGAATATCCACTCCCGGTCTCTTTATCTTCATCTTTCTCGGTCTCTTTCTTCTAGATCCTCTCTTCTCCATCGATCGATTAGTCGGAGCGTCTACAGTATACCAAGAGGCATCATCCACACGAGACCCATCAGTGCACGACTGATAGGGAGTGGAGGTACGACGAGAGACGAGAGGAGGACTGAGAATAGACTTTATTTGATGAGAGAGAGAAGGAAGGGAAGACTGACCCTTTGGGAGGAGACAACTCATCATCACTATCGTATTCCGATCCACACAATTGAGTGAAGGAAGGAATATCATTGGATGATTGAGAGATAAAGGAATGACGAGAGATCGTGAGGGGCTGCAATCACATTCATTCCCTATCTATCTATGGCCCTTCCGCCATCTTGCGAATGGGAGAGAGGAATAATGCATAGGAACTGAAGGAGATTAATGAGAAGAGGAAGCTCAATCAGATCATTTGCTTCAATCGATGAAATAAGGCAAGTAGATCAAAAGTGATTGGAATGCCATTCAATTGGTTACTGTAGATTACCTTAGTCGTTGTCTTGATCGATTGATCTACCGTAGATGTAGTGAGTGGAGTATCGATCGAGAGAGCCTGGGCGATATTCGACGTCGGTTTGTAAGCACAATTGCACTTCTTCTCCCTGAGATTACAGTAGATTATCGATGGGTCGTCTACAGTATCCTTCTCACCTTCCGAATGGATCGAGTGAGATGGAAGAGGGACTGGGAGAAGGAGAGTCAGTAGGACTGGTCGATGTGATACCAGTGAAGTTGGGAGTCACTCCTGTATTCATCTACTATGAAGGAGAGGGAGAGGGGGGGGGGGAGGGGGAGGGGAGGAGGAGATACCCGAAGTGGACGACATCGTGAGTGAGTGGCCGAGAATTGAAGAGAGAGAATCACACGATGAAGTGGACACTAATGAACCATTCCTGGAGATGGACACATTGATCTACCCCATTTCAGTTATCGATTGATCTCACCGTAGAGGAGAGGCCAGTCGATGCTTCGGTTGTTTAATCTCTCTCTTCTCCACTTTAGGCTTCTCATTCATTTCACATTTGATCTCATTAAGACGAGGGACTATTCCATCACGAGGTTTCTTCTCAATGGGTACTGTAGATGGAATGGATCGACTCCTTGATCTACCTTCTCAATCTTCGTCTTTCTCATTGGTTCTATCTTGGGTTCCTCGATATATTCTTCTACTGGGTAGGTCACTTTATCTGCCCCTACTCTTTTCCACACTTGAGTGTTCAATCCCCTGATATCGATCCATATCCACATAATACCGTAATTTTCTGACCTCTGATTATCCTCCGATCGCTTCGTTTTCATCTTCTGAACGGAAGATCGATGAGGGAGAAGATGGTGTCTCCACTTACCGTACTCCTGGGAGGATGTCTACCGTAATCTCGAGACATATCCACATTGAGTTGATCCTCGTCATCCTTCCCACCGTCCATTGAAGAGAAAGAAGGAGGAATGATGAGAGAGAGATGAGAGGAATGACGAGTCAATGCATATGCAAAGTGATGCATTCAAAACAATTTCACCCATATCGATAGATGTTTAAAGAATTCGGAGAAATAAGGAGTATCAAATCTCCCAGAGTTTCATCTCAGATTTGTAATCACTGATTCTGCATCTAGTTGCTTCTCAACTTCTTTATCAGCTACAGTATGTACACGGAATCGATCGATGGATCAATGGAACAGTTTATGGTTGAAAGATGGTAGGGTTCATCATGGAACATAGAGGAGAGGAATCAAACAATAATCGGGGTAGATCAACGGGGGTAGACTCCTGAGTGTATTGGAATGCGGATTGAGGCAGGTATTACTGTAGATTCTTCAGTATACGTATAGTGAACGATGAGTCTTGTGGGGACGCTCAACTCACACCGTACCAGTGTGTCCTGAGTGGAAAGTGTGCGACTCGACCTGAGAATACGGTATTGGATGAGATTATCGATCCATAGATTCACCATACCCCGCCGTGACCGTATCCACGAGGACCAAAGAGAGCTCCGTAGCAGCGATTGCAGTACGGCTTTCCATCGTGCTGAAAGGGAATACGGTAGATCTAGAGGATACGGTAAGTGAATGGATGGATAAGGAGTGATCTACCTCAGAGTGAATGGATGGATAAGGAGTGATCTACCTCAGAGTGGGATCCAGCAGCGAGGGTCTTCTTGCAAGCCTCATTCTCACATCTGAGACAGGGACGATGCCAATCTGCTCCAATGGAAGTAATTCGCTCAGCTGAAAGATCAAAGATCAAAAAGGGAAGGAGGGAGGGGGAGGGGAGGGAGACTCACCGAAGTAGACTGGCTTGGTACAACGAGGACAGTTGGGCATGATTGAGAAGAGACTGAAGGGAGAGAGAAGAATGAAAAGAGGAACCGAGAAGGAACGAAAAATGAAGGGAGAATGAATGATAATCGCCTTTGCAAGTGAGGATAGTTGATATGCAAATAGGATGATGAGATTGGATTGATTGATGGCACGAGTTTGGAAGGGAAAGAAACCGCGTGAGAGAATGAGCATAAAAAGAGAGTGTCGCCTCTTCCCCTCAAAATCTCGTAATTGCTTAGCCAATGTGGGTTAGAATGGCAGAGAAGACTCTTAGAAGGGAATATACTATCGATGGTAGAGATGATCAGAGGGAATTGAGAGGAAGAGAAAGAAGAATAGAGAGAGAAAGAGGGTAGAGAGAGATGGAAGTGACTCCGATCGAAGTCACTTCCAATCCTAAGGGAGAAGAGAGAATGAATGGGTCTGAGGGTAGGTTAATCGGATCAAAACCCTCTATTCACTCCTCGAGAACGAGACACATTCCTACTCTCAATAACAGTATTCTGACTGAGGGAGAACTACCCTCTATCGTGTCTGTCCATTCATTCCATTCAACACAATCGAATAAACAACAATCAATCGATACAATAAATATGCTAGATGGTGAATTACATCGATCAGTCAACAATAGATAGATATTATATAGCTATATTATGAGGGATCTATAGAGGTATCAATCCCTTATCACAAGATGGGCTAAGACTCGGGATAAAGCTCATTATCGAGACACACGTATGGATAGAAATGATACGAGGGAGGAGAAAAGTTTAAAATACCAGAATGAATCAGAGGAAATTTTTTTTTTTAATTATTTTTTATTTTTAAGTTAATTTTAAGTTTTTTTTAAGAGAATGATACTGTGGATTTAGTGGATGACGTGGATGAAGTAGATGAAGTAGAGGTTGAGATGGAAGATGAAGAGATATCGTGTAGAGAGTGCAATTGACGGAGAGAAGAACCATGGAGGACTAGATGAGAGACATTGTCTGAGTTCAGTCGAAGCATTTCCTGTAATAGAAGAATGTGAAATGAGAGATACACCCATCTCTCTTATGTAGTGTAGAAGAACATGATATTTTCCATCCATGACATCATACACTTAATCCAATCCAAAGTAACACTCTGATCTACCACAGTCACGCGCAGTCCAAGTGAATCTCTCTATCCAGTCAATCTCTACCGTAATCCGATTATATTGGGTGTGTCAAGATGCTAGTCCCCCCTCTCCCAACCCCTTTCTGCACACTTATTTTCGATGTGAGAGATGTGTTTTTACAAGGGAGAATGCGAACTCGATTATAGTACGAAGGGAATAGGAACGGGCAAGAAAAGGTGAGTATGTCGTTTATATCCCCGCTGGGATTACACAAGAAAGAAGGACATTAGAGATTGAACCACCAGTATGCATCTCCCCTCCCCCGTCACAATCAACTAATATATCATAACTACATCTCTATTATGGTTTCCCGAATCAAAAGAGGGAAGGGATGGATTATGACTCGTCTGAGTCGTCTCATTCATTCTAAACCGATCCATTCCTTCTCCATGAATCACCATCTCAGTTGCGAACGATAAGTACGATAAGAGAGATCAAAGGCTGCGTGTGACGTACAAATTAAAGGGAAAAGACAATGGGCGAGTATTTGCATTGATAGAAAGGGAAAGGTTAATTACCTTATATGGATCCCTATCCAACGATTCATCACGAGATCCCTGCTTCACTTGCTTCTCCTCTCTACAAAATACACAATATCACCAAGAACGAAAACTACTCTAATCTAGATGAATAACGGTAAATCACTCACTTGGCGGTTTTTCCGAGAATCTTTTCGCTAATGGACCTCTTGAGCTTCTTCAGGTTTTTGTGCAGAACCATTGTGTGTCGAAATCTAAAGAAAGAGGGAAGAAATAAAAGATTGGAACGATTACGGGAAAATAAAAGAACGAGGAACAGAGTGAGAAACGTAAAAAAGGAACAGGAGAGAGGAAGAATAGACGAAGCATGGAAGAAACCAGGAGAAATGAGTGAATCAATCAGACGAGGAGGAGAAAGGAAAGCATTAGAATGAAGAGATGATGAGTAGGCTGCACAAAGAGACAGATTATGTGGAGGGAACAGATCCGACCGGATAATGAAGGATCTCACTGAGGGATGAAGAGATGATTGCCGTGTCTAGGAGTCATGTTACAGAAGAGAAGAAGAACATGTGAGATGAAGTGAGTAATCAAGGGGAGTGATAAAGGATTAGAAGGAGAAAAGGAATGGATTCATTGAAAGAGAAAAGAGAGAGAGAGGGGGGGGGGAACACATGTGTATGTCGACTTGATCAGAACGAATGGGAAAACTGGTCAATTGCACTGAGAGGAATGATTGGAAGGAGAAGAAAAAGAGTGGAGTGATCGAGAGAATATTCAGATGAATTGATAAGAAAGGATGGTGAGAGGGAATTGACGCTCCTCACTTTCTCACAGGGAGAGAGAGATTTAGCCATTGTGGGAGAATTAAAGTCTCCCACAGTCAAATATGAATACACAGCAGCCACAGTTACAGCGAGCAGAACGTAGTGTAGAATGGTGAAAACAAGCGATGAATGGAGGGAGAGAAGAGGGAGCGAATGCAGATTATTGTAAAGAACCGTGAGGTCAAAGCGTCAAGAGAGGATCGAAGAGTTCCGAAATCGGAGCAGGGAATGACGCAAGAGAGGGAAGAAAAAATGGACGAGCGGTGGTGAAATTGAACGATTGGGAAGGAAGAACTTGTCAAGCAATAAAGGAGGAAGATCCATATCTACGATGGGGGGTGAAGAACATTTGGTACGAATGAGAATGAAAAAGGATGGAAAGAAAGATGAAGGAAGAAGTGGAATTGACACATGTAACAGACAGCTGCAGCAATGCGAAAAGAGAGGAAATAAGAGCTGAATTTTTTTTCTCTCTCTTTCCTCACTAACTCTCACTTTCCACCTACAAACCATCTCAAGAAAAACTGTAAGACGGGCGCATTAAGAAGTCGAAACACGAGATGGAAGATGAGGAAAAATGAGAAAGGGCGATGAAAATACACAACGGAATATAAACGCTGCTCAATCAATCAATTCAAACTGAAATACCGTAGCCGTAAATTAAGCGGGAATAATTTCTGGAAAGTACTGGTATACTGTATTTCATGCGAAAATATATTCTGATACTTACTTAAGATGATTTTCTTAAATATTCTAATATTTGATATATCCAGATACAATCCTTGATCAAAATTGTGAAATAAAAGTTATCATTATGACTAGAGAACACAGAGTGATTTTTAAAATCGACAGCACGGACTCAATAGTATGCTCGATGTGTTGGTCTCGATGTGAACAACATTTTTCCTCTTTAGATAGGGAGGAAATCGTGTGTTCCAATACGAATTTTCTTACAGAAATGCTCTTCAAGCTTTCGCGAGTATCGATAACTGATTTTTCAGTATCTTCTCTTTGAAAATTTATTCCGTCTTTAATTGCGTACAATTATCGATTTATTTTGTGAATTGAGGTGCCTCATATGTCCATGCGCACTATTGTTCACAGGGTTTACTTAGATTATTTGAAAATAAGCATAATTATGCTTGCAAACGTTGCACTATTTTGGAATTCTTCCGTGACCAACTACTTCCATGAATGCGCTCTCCGTCTAGTAACACTTTCATGAAACATTCTTGAGGAAATAGGCTACCTTTCTATCACACGGACATGTCTCAGCATTCAGTCATGTTGCAGCTTTAAAGCTCAACAATCACGCATTTTTGCTCTTTTCTCCAATTTATTCCCTATAGCGTCATTGCCTTTCTTCCCCGTTCCTATTAGCCTTTCACAATTTGTTCTATGGGTGCTGGCGACTCTATTAATAGTGAAAGCGATTAGCTACTATTAGTCGGAAGCATCGTATGTCGGCCCCGAAGACAGCACATCATTGCTTTCGAATGTCATCGAAATTTTCGTTCGCACACAAGCGTTTGCTCTTTATTTCGCCCATGCTCTACTCACATTCATTAGTTCTCAAAGTGGCATATGAAAATGAATAAAAAATATTGTTTAAATATTATTAAATCAGAATGAAACATTTTCAGTAATAAATTCGTGCTAACTCGACAGATTAGATTACGGTAGATGGGCAGTCAATCTAAGATTTTGATAAATCGCTATATGTTATTATATTAGCAATTTTATGTTCTTTCTTTGCTGTTATTAGATTCAGCATACTCGAATGCATAAGCAAAGTATGAGGAATAAATATTAGAGCTTGTTTATCAATACCCCATTGCCCTCTCTATCTTTAGAGTTTGTTTCTATCTCTTCTCTCAACTGAGTTCTCCCCCGAAAACCACGCGCGCTCGGGCAAGGAGGAGGAGAGAGAAAAGGGGCGGAGCCTCTCTCGCGTGTGTCTCTCTCCCTCCCCCAGCTCCTTCTCCCTCAGCTCCCTCTCCCTCGCTCCGCTCCTCCCGCGATTGAGCGGCAATTCGGAGGAAAATATTAAAATTTCAAAAAATACTTAAAATTTCAAAAAATACAAATGAAGGAAAGAGTAGGTGCGCAGCTGGGTACGATCACTAGAAACCCTTCAAATCGATACTATGGACCATAAATCGTCAATTTTGACCTACTTAAAATTGACCGATCAAGCTGCGCGTTACGTCGTTTGTGCAGGAACCTTAGACCTACATAATGCGCTTTTGATCGTTTGATTTGATTGCGAACCCGAATTGCCGGACCTCACGCCATGTTTTGGGCAACTCTCTATTCCCTCCAAGTGGGCGGAGCCGGTGGTCTTTATTTATGACGACCTATTTATCGAAAAAAGTGAATTTAAATAAATAACATAAAATAAATAACCCCCAAAAAATTTCGGACGGTTTCGAAATACAAAAGCATCAAAGAGACTACTTAGTTCTCTTCATAGGGCAGAAGTAACCCTAGAGGGCATATGGCCACTCTGGTAGCATTCTTTTGACATTCACATCCACAGTTCTGATGATGGGTTCCGTTCCCTTCACTTTTCGGATTTGAATGGATACAATTGAGTGATTAGGTATCTCATGGTTTCACTCACGTGTCTTCTCTTCTCTTCTCGATGCACCTATCTGTCCTTCTTCCTCCTTCAATCCTTTCACGAATCTCGAAAGGGTCGTAAATGGGCAAAAGAATGAATGGGAGTCGGAGGTTTGCTCCACTCTAGCGAGTCTACGGTCAATGTACCGTGGAAGTGAAACAAGTTCGAATGGACGGTGAAGGAAGGAAGAAGGAGTGAGGGAGAGGGGGAGGGGGGAGGGAGGGGGAAGAGGCGGAGTGTACTCATATCACGGGTCTGCTCATTCTGATCTATTCTGCCATGAAGATCGACACGAATTCCCCTTCCTATGAATCGGATGGTAAACGGTAGGCGATCGATTGACCTTTTCTTCGAGTACCGTACTCTCAAGATACCGTATCTACGATGAAGATCCCCAGGATCGAATTCAGAAGAGGGTCAAGATGCACTACGAGAAGCAGCATACCCTTCAGACCGTCGAGTTCGTCAAGGGAATGGTAGATCACTACCGTCTTCTTCCATCTATCGATTGATTTTAGCACAAGAAATGGCTTGGATTCACTCATGCCAACATGACGATAATGGAGTGCCTCGAACTTCTCTCTGGATTTCTCGATGAGAGTGATCCCGATGTCAGTATCACACAAAAGAAGTCGTTAATTGTTGTTAGAATTGTAGCTGTCGGTTTGTACGCCAGAATATTTATCTGAATAGATCACAAAATCCCCGTATCTCTACCGTATTCCAGGTGGACGAGCCGAATCTCCTTCATGCGTATCAGACAGGGGAACGTCTTCGAGTCGCCTTCCCTTCTAAACCATGGATGCATCTAGCTGGTCTCATTCATGATCTTGGAAAGGTTCTCTCCATGTGGGGAGAGGAACAATTCGCTGTCACTGGTGAGATCTATATTTCTAACGTACTCCGTCCATCTACCGTATGCTCTCAGGGGACACGTATCCAGTGGGATGTGCTCCATCAGATACGATTGTGTATGGACTCAAGAGCTTTGAGCAGTGTCCCGATCTAAAGGACGATCGATACAAGTGAGACCCCTACCGTATATCAACGGTAGATAGCTCCATATTTAAGCACGAAGTACGGTATATACACTCCCAATTGTGGACTGGAGAATCTCCTTCTAACATTCGGACACGATGAGTACATGTATCAGGTAGGCCCCTCCCCCTCCCCCCCTCCCCCCTCCCCCCTCACCATCTCTCTCCCATTCAGGTGCTAGTGAATCATGGATCATCTCTTCCCCAAGAGGCTCTCTATGCCATTAGATTCCATTCCTTCTATCCATATCACTCCCATGATGCCTATCGGTTCGTCAATTGACAAATCTTCACCGGAAATATTTGTGCAGCAAATTTAGAAATGAAAATTTCGAAATATTCGCAACAAGTTTATAAATGTTTTCAGCCATCTATCGAATGAGAAAGATGAGGAGATGATGGATGCAATCAAGATGCTCAAGTGAGTCATTCCAAAGTCCATTCCAATCATTCCATCTATTCCAGTCAATGTGATCTCTACTCAAAATCCGACGGAGAACTCAAAATCGATGAACTCAAGCCATACTATCAGAGTCTCATTGATGAATATTGTGGAGGAAAGATTGCCTGGTGATCATCCATTCAGAGTGAAGAAGAGGGAAGATCATTCCATTCCCCTCTTCTACTATACATACAATATTCACGTTATTCCAACCCCAGAATACCGACATATCAATTCCAGCTAGATGATGACAATCTTACTCATAAATTTATCGCTAATAATGTTCTGACAATAATCTCTATGTGCTATATGAGAGATGGAGAAATAAGCGAGAAAAGCGGAGTTGTGAATGACAAATATTGAGAGAGAGGGGGGGGGGGGGGGTGGGGAGAAGTGGAAGATGACTCGTATCTGATATGAATTCACCCTTTGTTTGCTATTCAATCAATAATCGAGTAGATCAAGAGATGGCACAGACTGATGACTGGAGATTTTCTCTGTTTGAATCAACAGATATTCCCGAATCATTGGATCGATTTGATCTGAATCTCCATTCCTTGATGGAAAGTAGTCTAGCCAGTGCTTTGTTCTTCTGAGTCAATCCAGCTTTCATAGCATCGATAACCTGAGTATCAGTCCCTCATTACAGTAATCTTCTCATCTACCGTACCTCCTGTTGTTTCTGTGCCTCCAAAGTGATTGCTTCCCATTGGGGAGCTCCATCCTTTGAGTGGAGTTCCTTGTATCCATCAATTGATTGCTCCGTTCCTCAAAAGTATCATCGTTATAATCCATCCCAAATATTGATTGGAGTGGATTGTAGTGTACCCTTCTCTCTATCGACGATATCCCATGCACTCATTTGTTCATTCCTCTCTAGATAATGAGTGAGAGTCTTGTGTAGTCCAGTGTCCACATATCCCTTTGATGAGAAGACGAAGATCGATTTGAGGGATTTCGTCACGGCACTGAGAGAAGAAGAGAGAGGGAGAGAGGGAGAGAGGGAGGAGAGAGGAAGAGAGGGAGGAGAGAGGGAGGAGAGAGGGAAGAGAGAGGGAAGAGAGAGGGAAGAGAGAGGGAAGAGAGAGGGAGAGAGGGAGGAGAGAGGGAGAGAGGGAGGAGAGGGAGAGAGGGAGGAGAGAGGGGGAGGGAGAGGAGAGAGGGGGAGGGGGAGGAGAGAGGGAGACAGGGAAGGAAGGCTCACGTTCTGACAGCATTCCCGACTAGAATCTTGCCCGGATCGCAATACGTTCCAATCTGTTTGGCAGTCAAAACAGTGTCACCCAGAACACAGAATCTGAATGTTCAGTCGTTGTGTCTATTTATTTTCATCATTTCTAAATCTCAGATGGAGATGGAAAAGCGTGAACTATTCTCACCTCGGTTTCCGTTCACTAACAACTCCTGCCACCACTGGTCCTATCATTATCCCGATTCGTAACTGGAATTAACCATTAATCTATCCATTCTCCTCTCTCACTTACCCTAACAGGAAGATCGAGATTGGGGACTGTGACTTGTCTTGCCTCAAGGATCATTCCTAGTGCAAGATTGAGAATACTCTCTGTATGGTCGGGACGGGAATTGGGAACTCCTCCTACTACCAGATAGGAATCCATTAGAGAAACCACTTTGTAGACCTGAAGGAGGAATGATCTTTGATCTCTGAATAGATTGCGACTTGCCTTGTATAGATGAATAAGACGATCGAATCGATGGAAGATATCAGTGAGAAGAGTGATCAATTCAGTAGGAGAAGTATTGAAGCAAATGGAGAGAAAATCAGGAAGATCAGAGACGAGGACTGTGGACTCATTGAAGGTCTCTGAAGGGGTAAAGGGGGAATATTCCAGATTGGGGAGAGAGAGAATGATGATGAGTGAATATTGCATATTGGATACTCACGGGCATCGATTGGTCTGTGCTGTCTGAGTGATTCTGCTATCTGTTGAGGGACGAATTGGAATAGAAGATGGTCAGTCTGAGTCTTCCTCTTCTCCAATTCCTCCGCACATCCCTTCATCTTCTTAGATGTCTCTTCCAGTCTCTTACTAAAAGATGAGATCTCATTCGAGAAATGGAAGGGGGGGGGGAGTGGCGGGGGGGGGGGGACGGGGGGGGGGACTCACTTCAATTCCATCTGACACATTCTACTCTGATTCAACATGATCAAATCTCTCGTTGCATCGTGCATTGGCATATCAGAGATGAAGAGATTCACATTGAGAATGTCCCTGACTGGAAAGGGACTACGGTAAAGGGAGAATATCGATTGAATCACCAGAAGTCGCGTGAGGAGAAGCGAGGAAAATGATGGAATTCCCACCACTCAACATCATCATTTGACCTTAAAAATAGATGAATTTGGCTACTCATTGAGGCTAATTATTCGAACCCTTGAGTGAAAGAGGTTGATTCAGAATCCCTGCTTTCTTGGCCAATTCTTCCTCATTTCTCTTCGATTGAACTTTGAGTTGAAAGATGAAGAGAGTATTGAGGTAGGTCATTATATTCTTGAATGTTAACTGCAATTAATACCATTACTCCATCCACCCATCAGATATCCCTTACCTGGACATCTGTCGGCTGAATTAATTGGACGATATCTGTTAGTTTGAGGGCTTTCTTGTCTGCGAGATTGTATTCGTTCAGGAGGAAAACACCTGGAATAAGGGAGTGAAAGGGGGGGGGGGGGGAGGGGGGTGGGAGGGGGTGAAGGGGGTGAAGGGGGATGAGGGGATAGTCCAAC
>BTSX01000004.1:31788685-31883256 GCA_036245825.1 Pristionchus entomophagus
GTTAGCTGGTGTGACCGATAACTTGTCTAAAGTTACCCACCAACTCTACATGAATCAATTGTAGCGCAATGAGAGAGTTGTCTGATGAGATTGAGAAGAGTCCGCTCTGAAATAAAAGAGAAGGGGAGTATAGCTATATGGAACTTATTCAAAACGCCAAAGCAAAAGGGTTTGAATAATAACTCACAATAGTCTGAGATATAGCTAATTCATCTTCATTCCTCACTACGAGACTGCTAAGAGCCTTCTCATATCGATCGATTCGATTCAACTTGAAAAATTGAAATACAGTAGACAATAAAAAAAAACTTTTTCTTCAGGATTTTCAGGCAATTTTTGAGTGATGAGAGAAATGGACTTACCGTAACTCTTGAGATTGAGAATGAGTTGGTTGCTCTTCACTCTGTGTTCCTCATCGATACAAACCAATTGGAGAAGCTCCTCCATTTCTGGAATTATCATTCTGGAAGTATTTAGCCTCATTTGATCATTCTTTCAATAAAAGTCATTTCTCTAATATCTAATTCATTCTCAGATAGAAAAATGGCGGAGCATCTATCGCTATTCAGTGTCGGCCCCCTCTATTCCTCTGATAGACAAATTGCTAGGAAGCCTCCGTAAAATAATCGATATTCCTTGAAAGTATTCGATTCAATAAATGTGTGCCAACCTCCTGATCATCTCCTGATTGGTGAAATCATTGAGGAATGTGTAGTAGTCCACATCGATGCCAATGAGTAGATTGTAGAGAAGAGAACTGATCGATTCTCTCGACAGAAATTAACTCCTGTTGAGTTTTGAGAATACATCGTCTGCTGAAATCGATCAGAATTAAATCTCGCTCCATTTCCACACTCCAACTGATTAAATCACAAAAAAATAATTTTAAAAAAGAACTGGAATGGAAGAGGCACTTCTTATATAAAAACTCGCATGGAAAAGGAAATGAGGACGTCAAGAGGAGCCATTGTAGTCTGATGTTGAGAATGAGACTGAATGAGAATGAGGAAGGAAGGAGGATCATTCGATGGAGAGGGAAGGAGAAGGGAAATCATCCCTCAGATGTACCAATCACTACCGTACCCTCTGAATCACGCACGATCGAGTCCTGAAGAGAATCATTTGATTACGGTGTCAATCGATTTTTCTAATCACCGGTTCAGACACCCTTCCTTCTCTTTCTCTTCTCCCTCTTCCCTCCTCAGAGATTCCCCCCCCCCCCTCCTCCTTCAACCTACCATTGTTTGACCATTTGATGTAGAAGGGGTGGAAGAAGAGATCGGAGAGCATCCAACATCTCCCTCTCTGCAAGACATCAATCAATGCAACTTATAACTTCTCACTAGTATAAATCATCTGGTCCGGCCAAGCACTCCATTACGTTTAGTAAGCAATATAATAAAAGAAGAAAAAGGAAGGGTGAAGCTAACTAATGGCTTTGTCGTGAGATGTCGAAAGAGAAAATAGCATGGGGTTGGTCCCCGCCTCACTCATCCCAACCAAAACCCCCAATTACAGAGAGAAGAAGTCTTGATTGAGAGTTGAAGCGGAATGGAACGGGAGTGGAATGAAAAGAAGAGGAAGAGAAATGCTGGAGGGAAAGGAACACTCTCGTACAATTCATTGTAGAGAAAGAGAGATCACATGGGATGAAGAGAGATGAAGAGAAAGAAGAAGGATATGATCTCAGAGGAATGAAGGAATGGAGGAATGGAGGAATGGAGAATGGAGGAATTGTGAGAAGTGGGTTATGAGCAGAAGAAAAAGAAACAATGCAGTGGGAAAGAAGAAGAACGAAAAGAAGAAGAAAGGACTGGAAGTTCCCAATGAATAGGATGGATCTCTACTTACTCATGGAGAAAAACAGGGGAAGAGACAGAGAAGGAAGGGAAGGAAGAAGAAGGGGGAGATGAAAATGAATGGATTGAAGAGGAGAAGAAGGAGGATGAGGGAAGAGATACAAGACTATCCCCGTGAAAGGGCTACTGGTCAAGCTAGCCACTCTCTCTCTCTCCCTCCATCCCTCTCACGATCTCGAGATGGCTAGGGAGGGGAGGGGGGGGGGGGGCGGAAGGGTGGAGGGAGGGAGAGAGGGAAGGGAGCAGTCAAATAGTGACCATCTCGGGTGGATCCCCTCCCTCGTTGTAGTACTCTCTCCCTTTCTCTATCGCATAATTGAGTGACCATATGGTAGTGAGGAGGGGGAGGGGGAGGGGAGGGGGAGGGGAGGGGGAGGGAGGGGGGGGGAGGGGAGCAGAGAACTGATTATGGGAATAAGGATGTAAAATGGAGAATGAGAGGGATAAGGATACTCGTCGTGACCTCTTGACTACCCCTCCCAACCTCCCTCCCCCCTCCTCTTCCATCCCTTCTCTCTCTCTAATCATTCCTCTCACTTTCCCTGATTGAGGAGGATGCTGCAAAGTGAGAGAGAGAGAGAGAGAGAGAGAGAGAGAATGCTTACCCTCTCCCATATGATTCAACTCCTTCTCCTTCTACAATAGAAGGAAAGAGCATCCAAAGGGGAAACACATACACATTCAACATATTCTCATTCTCATTCCCATTCTGGTATCTCTTCATCTCTTCATCTCTTCTTCGTATACTCAGTCTTCTGAACGACTTCCCTTCTCTCGGAGTGATTCCTCCATTCTCTTCTCCTTCAGTCTTAGTCTCGTCTTTTTCTCTCCAAAGAGAGGATAAATCGACAGGTGGAAGACTGAGAGTCAGTCTATCCCATAAGGAGAGAACTCACTCCATGGCAATCTGTCCTCGAAGGAACTTGGACTAGAGGCTCTCCCACATCCAATAACCCCCCCCCCCCCCCCCCCCCCCCCTGTAATTCCTTCATCATAATTAGAATATCTTTGCATCTCTCCTTCATCCTTCTTCTCGATGAAGCCATTCCAAGGCTATTTCCATTTCCTAATCTTCGAATAAGTCATCACATTGGGGAATACCGTAATCCCTTCTCGTCATCTGACGTCCTTCTCATCCACTCGGGAACCGAGGACATCATTATTCTATTCGAGATGCTCAAAACAGCATCACCCAATTCCCCCCTCAAAAGTGATGAGACTACCTTATCCTTCCAATATCTCCTACTCCTATTTATCCCCAGTTCGTTTTTTCGCTCTCTCCCTCGACAGTCTCTTGTCAGGGGAGAGAGAGTAAGTTGTGTGGTGCAGCTGAGTAGGGGAGAGCGATAGCTTCCGGGCTCAGAATGCCATGTAACCTCCTCCTCCCCCCCCCCTCCCCCCCCCCCCCCCCCCTGTGCACATATACTCCTGCTCATCACCTCTATCTCTCTCTCTCTCTTTCACGTATGGAATCAGTCGATCTTCCATCCCCCTTCCCCTCTGCTTTCATCCAAAAGCATATGTTCCCTCCGATCGAATTTGACAACTACTCTCTCTCTCTCTCTCCGCTCTTCCACGTTTTCTCGCACTTCCCTCTCTCCTTCACTGATTCCTTCCCTCATTCTTCCTCGATCACAATAACAGACACAACGTTGACTTCCATACATTTATCCACATTAAGCTGCATCATTCTGCTCACATCCTTCCTTTCCGCTTTGTAACCCCCTCCCCCCCCCCCTCTTCTCCCTCCTTCCATCTCTATCCAGACTAGAGATTCATTATGAAGATGAGAACATCTTGGCCTCTCCTCTTCATAATAATTCCATTGTCATTTGGAATGGGGTGAATTCACACCCGATCCATCGATTTCTTCCCTCTTTTTTTCGTCTCTTTTTGTGTCCCATCTCCATCTCCATCCTTCTCTTCTTTCTCTGTGTGATCCTTCCTTCTGTTCCTTTTCATTCTCTCGTTTCTCTCTTAGTTACGACTCCTATCCATTCAGATCCTCCCTTCCACATGAGTGGTCGACGTCAATCGGTCACTGCTCAGATACAGCGGACTGCCAGGTACCCTCCCCCTCCCCCTCCTCTCTCTCCTCATCTCCATCCATTCAGACGATTCTCAGCAGCACATCGTTCCCCAATTGACTAAACTCGAGACTCTCCCTATACTCGATAAGATCCGGGGCATCGAGATTCGCATCAACAATTTTTACAAGGTGAGGTCAACTATCTACAGTACTCCTCTAGCCGTCATTCCCAATTACAGTATGCCACAGCACAGCAACAGTATATCCTCCACAATTCAGTGCAATTCTCTCCCATTGAATTCGATATATTCTCTTTGGTATGAAAAGGGAAGATAATCGATTGGTGATTGAATGTGAATGGTCTAAGGAAGATGGCCGTCCCATTCTGTCGGTCTCTCTTTTCCCTGAGGAAATCGTCGTGAATGAGGGACAGAAGAGGATCATCACTATCTCTCTCAATGAAGATGATGCATCGGCACTCATATCGCCCATATCAAGCATCCTGTCTCTGGTGAGAGAATGAGACATGCTGTGAAAGGGGAGGGGGGACTAGACGGGATAGATCACAATGAGAGAATCCATTGAGGAATGAAAGTGTACGAGATCAACGAGAATTCGACGGATGAATTGGGAATCCGATCTTGTAGTGAAGACAGTGAAGATTATCGATTGAGAGCAGTAGAAGAGGGATTGGCCAGTCTCTCTTCTCTTGCGGGCAAGTCTCAACTTCATACTGATCATCCTCGAATTCGCCTCTACATAAAAGAACGACTGATGACAAATAGGCATTTCGTGGATAAAAGTTTTAGGCGTGGTGCAAGGTTTAGGAAATATGTGGGTCATATGCAACTTTCGACGGCGCATCTTTTTCATGAAATGTCAAAATTGGTCCGGAGCCGTTGAATAGGCGAAACCCTGCTCTGAAACTTTTTCTACCATTCAACTGACTGTCCCGCGGTCCCCCTGACCAAACCCCTTACATATGGTTATTCTCTGAAAGCTCTCGACGAGATCTACAGTCGAGGATTACCAGACTTAGGACCACCCTGAACGAGATATGGCATACCGAAAATGGGGACACTCGGTAAAAAAATGAGTGAAATCGTCCAAATTAAGATGTGAAATATATAAGACGGCGTGTGAAATACGAGCGGAGAGTAGTCCCGGGTGCAGAAAACGCTGGCGCAGCTTGCTATACTTGGTAGAACTCTATCCGCCCAAAAGCCGCTTTATGGTGATTAGTTCTCGGAGGTATACCTTCTTTAATTCGAGGTTTCGAGGTTTAGAAAACTGGGAAATAGTCTTGGTGCGAAAAAGAAAATATAAAGAAAGTTGTTGATCTAGCTAAGACGCGTCGGTCAGTGCTGAATATGAAGGATGTCCATGTGTTTGAATCATAAAATTGCCGGGAGAAAACACATTTTCAGAGTTTACCAATACTTATCTTGACCAATTTCAGTCCTCAACGCTCTACTGAGTGAGAACCGAACGGAACCAAATCTTTGTTCTCGGTTTTTGCCATTACTCGGAAAGTATCTGGGACAAATTGTCAGACCATGTGCGGGAAGGGTGCCTAGCACTCAGACACCCCCGGGTTCGACTCCCCGCCGGTGCACAATGTTTTGCAAAATTTTTTTTCGGCTAGAAAAATAAATGTTCGTCAATTAAAAATCACAAAAAGTATAAATAACCATACGGCTTGCCCGTAGCGAGCGCCGCTCGGCTAGTTCGCCTATAGATAAAAGAACGTTGGGCGGCAAATTGACTGGTCAAAGTAGTGGGGTCGTGGTGAGCCAGAGGCACGGTGCAGAATTTAGGAATTAGTAGGGTAGGTATTTGGGATGGTGCCGGATCGAATGGCACTATTGCCGAGCCGATCAGATGACGTTGGGTAGGTCAAAGATGACGTCAAAGTTGGGACACTCGATTTTTTTCGTTTTTCGACCCTTCTACTGACTGTCCAGCTCGCCACCCTGAACGGAACACCCCACATATGGGTCGTTTCTGAAAGCTCTCGACGAGCGCTACAAGAATCAAAAGTCAGCATAGCTGAGTATCGACCCCGTAGGACCACTTTGAAGCGAGATATGACCGGGTAAAAGTATGGGCTTTTGGAGACATCGCTATTCAGGCGGTTGATAATTATAGAAGTCGGGAGGGAACGACTGAGTAATGCGACTCGGAGGTGCGGAAAACATCGGGGAATCGATGGATATTTTGGTTGAGTCGATTAGTGCAAAGGCGGCTGAGCACGGTCCGTTCCCGTGAGGTACTATTGTGCGTAATACGACGGGTTTCGGAGTTTAAAGTGTGGTGTAGTGGTTGCAAGATGGGGCTTCGGATCTTCACAGCGCGGGTTCGAATCCTTACCGGTGCAAAGTGCTTTGCAATAATTTTCGCGTGGTCGGATCATGACAAAGTGGTCGGGGAGTGTGAATTCCGGCGTGGTTGTGTTTCAGACTTGAAGTTTATCAAATCCAGTCCGAATTGTGCCGTTATGTCTGGGAGTCGATGGGATCTCTAGCCGTGGAGGGAGGGGTGGTAATTTTGCTGACAGTCATCAAGAGGGTAATTTTTCTCTTAGAAAATTTACCACAGAGGTGAGCGTGTCAGAAAAATTTCCACAGAGGTGACCAAGTCAGAAAATTTACCACTGAGGTAACTTTGTCAGAAAAAAATACCATAGATTGTGGTTATATTTCTTACACTGATCAGAGTGGTAATATTGCTGACAGTCATCAGAGTGGTAATTTTTCGAAAGGAGATTTTTGCGGCATACAGCGAGGCTAGAAAACTCAAACAAATTTCTAAAAAAAACTTTACGGCGTACCCCTAGCGAGCGTAGCTCGGCTAGTGGAATGAATAAGTGAATAAAGATGGAATATCCTCTCTTCTGCAGATGCAGCTACACCAAGAGCAAATGGGAATTGAAGAAGCTAGTCAGGACAGTAGCAACCATCTCCCCAAAAAGAGTTTCTTCAGTGAGAATGCGATGACGGTGAGTCTCAGTCTATTGTCCATTCCTCATCCCAATCCACTCTTACCATCAGGCATCATGGGTATCGGATATAGACAATGAGACTCGTCTCATCGCTCTATCTTCGGCCATTGTTCAACTCATAAGAGAAGGATATCCAGCCGTACTTCACATAATCAAGGAATTCCATGTTAGACACGGCTAAGCGCAAGCATTTCCTCCGTAGAGAAATCAATGTACACTCACTTTCCACCTCTCGCATTTCATACTTAATATTTCACCTTTTCGTGTTTCCAATCATTATCACCTGTTCCCAATGGCTAATAACCGTTGCAACTCGTAACTTATTTTACCCTGTGATGTGAATTTGTTGACTGACCTTTCCATTCTGCCTTTTTACAACTTCACAGAATTTAACTAACCACAGCATAAAACTTGGCTCACCTTTGTGACTGTTTGCAGCCTGTTTCCAATCTCACGAAACTCCCATCCAAATGAAGATCACGTCTCATTTTGGCGCTTACTGTAAACAAAGACCTGCAAGGAAATGAGTTAAATGAGAGAAAAAACCTTTTCGACACAGCGTGACACTGTTTGCATTACCCTTACGGGCCGTCCCTTGGGAAATACCTACCTGATAACACACCGAATGACGTTAAACCTAGTACACAACGAGCTAGCGAGCGAAAAAAGTGAAGAGCATAAAATAAATTAATTAATAAAACGATAAATCATTTATCATAAATGTGACTCATTATGTGAATCATTTCGACGCTCGAGCGAGTTATTCACTGTAGTCTACAGTCTGTAGTCGATTCAAATTAGATACCGTAATCTACAAAAGATTTACCCTCGAAAATTTTTTACATATAAAAATTCGAATGAACCATTTTGCTTGTATTATATATTTATAAAATTTGTTGCGCTTAGAATCAGCTTCTACATTAGTCGATCGCTTCTCATGAAAAAAAGTCCTCAAAATGAAATATCACTTAAAATTAAAATAATTTCCTATGTTTACCGAGCTGTGGCATTTGCTCTAACCGCGAAAGTTTCAATTTTAAACTTTTTTATTATTAATGATTGATTAAGGGTTATCCACTATTTTTGGCTTTTCTGTTTTAACGTCGAGACTTGATATGTTTCAGGTTGTTCTTCGCATGTCGAGTTTATGAAAACATCAAAAGGAAAACTCCCGAATAAGCCTTTGAAGCTTGATGTGAGCTTGATGTTTCTCTCTTTATTCTTTTGGGAAGTATTATCTGTGTCTCATTTCAGGACTTCAAGCTTGGCGAAGTTATCGGTAAAGGTGGTTTCGGTGTTGTTTATAAAGCGCTCTGGGACGGAAGAAAAGATGTCGCAATCAAAAAGGGTAGTTTTTAACTTTTAAAAATCTCAGTAGATTTAGAATATAATCTCATATAATGTATTTAAGGTAATTGCATATATATTGTACTAAATTTGCGTGACATGGCGCATTTAGAGAAGAAGAAGAAAGCGGTCTAGACGATGAACGTTTGCGTAGTCTATGAAATCGTTCTCCTATCAAAGCCATACATATATAGCCGTTATCCTTGAAGAGTTGCAGTTGGCTTCAACCAATCGGAGTTCACTGTTGAGCAAGGAAGTGGAGAATCATCAAAAGCTGGCACACGACCATATTGTCGAATTCTACGGATACTTCCACGATAATAACGAAGAGTGATTACTTTCCATCGCATTTACTTGTTGTATATAAGACTATTCTAGTTATATCGTCATGGAACTATGTAGTGAAGGATCTATACGCGATTACGTCAAAAGGAATGGTCCTCTCAATCTGGACGACGGTAGAACATGTATAACACATTTTTGCTAATGAGATTTGCCTTTTTTAGCGTTGTATGTGTTGCGTCAATTGGTGGGTGCCATCGAATATCTTCACAAGAGTAAAATCTGCCACCGAGATCTCACTGCTGGAAACGTACTAATCAAAAGAATTCGTGAAGATGGACGACTGGGCATTGTAAGTTATTTTTGCCTTATTCTTCACTCTTTTGCTTTTCTGCTGGTAACACTGCATCACTGCAACATATTTATCCCTTTTTTAAGTTGATTTCTTCAAGCTTATTCAAGTTTTATGCCGATACATTCTCAGAAAATGTGCGACTTTGGACTTGCGAAAGCGATGGGTGCGATGAAGGGAGCACACACTGTGGCAGGAACTCCAGGCTACATGGATCCGTTCGTTTATTCCCTCTTATACATCCCATATTTACTCTATTCGTGTCCAACTATACACTTTCAGTCACGTAGTGAGACGCGATAAGTACGGTAACGAAGTGGATTTATACTCGCTCGGATGTGTACTGTACATGATGTTGACTGGACGAGAACCGAAGGAGGATTCGAATCAGAAGAGGAGGTTTCCAACGTCAGTTAGTAATCCCATCTCATGGCAGCACTTTTTAACTTTTTTGAAGCATGTCTAAATAATGGAGATCAATCGTATTTTCAGTCTGTCAAATCTGGAAGAACAGGCTGCAGATTTGATTCTGCGTCTCACTGATGACGATCTGAGCAAGAGAATGGGAATAACTGGTAAGTCCAGTTTTTTGCCTATGGCTATATCTAGATTATGCGAGTGACGGAAACTAATTAGGTTGAGTCATCCCTAATCACCGAGCAAGATCCTGAAGTTGCATAAAGCACAATGTTAACCTATAGGAGTTGTCATCCATAAGATAGTCTTTCCTCCCCTCCCCCCCCCCCCCCCCCCCCCCCCATTCTGTGCTTCGATAGTAGTGCCAATTGTTTTAGAGCTCAAGCGTATTGCCACTCATGGATTTGAGAAAAGTGTTCGGTCAATATCAAGAGACCCTCCAACAAGGTGCGTTATTTTATCTAGCAATTAGATTGATCTTGATTGGAGTGAATCTGTTAATGTACAGCATGCACAGTCGAAGATCGATAGAGAACAGATCGAGAGAACGAAAGTCTCTCACTTCAATGGATCAGCTATCAATCCGTGATCGAAGTCGATCGAAGGGACCTCTAAGAGAAAGAAATGGATCACCACCTGCTCCAGCCAGAGTATCTACCGTATGTTGTTAAGTATTCACGAGATTGAGAGATCAGAAGAACTTATTTGCTGCTTAATGCTCAAAAAATGATTATTGTAGAACCGCTATCGAGGTTCATCTCAAGTAAGAACGGCAGAGAGAAGAGAGAGAACAGATACAAGATGGCCACTCAATTTCGATCGATTGGAAGTTACGTTTCTCCTTGTAACAGAATGTATTATCTCTTTTTTCTGTTGATGAATGCTGAATGCTAATTGGATTTAGGGAAGAGAGAAGAGTGGAATGGCTATCGCCTGGATATCGAGAGTGTCAAAGAGGCAGTTCTGACGGATGTGAAGGAGGAAAGACAAGAAGGTGGAAAGAAGATCATGAGAATACGTCTGGATAGTCGGGGACAGGAGGTACTCCCATCACAATATTGAATGCATACTATCTGCGTAATGATTTTTTTATGTTGCGAGTTAGGCATGGAGTCGAATAGTATGATATTGTTTTGGGTATGATAAGTTCTTGGTTTCAAGAAGAAGAAAAATAGTTACTTTAAATTGAGGTGGGAGTTCCGAATAATTGTCGTAGCTACACTCATCGCTGGGAATGGTTCAGCTCGCTGCAAGATCTACCAGATCCATCTACTTATGATACCGTAACGATCGATCGAATGCTGTAGTTGATAAAGCTATGATTTTTAGGCATTCGTACTACTGGCGAAAATTCGGTGGAAAGTAGCGAAAGTCATCTTCAATAATTCCAGTTTCTGCAAGGGAGGAGTAATCAAATTGATGGAAAACGGAGATCTGAGAGTGAAAGACGAGCAAGGTTATTTCTTTCTTTGGTTGTTGAATAGTTTTTTCACAGGTGTTCTGTATAATGTGAATGCAAACTCATTCACCGTTTATCGTGGAGATCCGAGAAAGCAGAATGAGAAGGAGAGGAATGGTGAGGGGGGGGGGGCATCTTGCTATCCTCACTGATATCAATATTCCAGAGAGGAAAGTGAAGGAGATCCTCGATTATCGAAAAGTGTGCCATGCCATGGAAAGTAAGATGGAGGAACTTGGCATGCCCTTCCCCTTCATTTCCTATAATATTGAGTGAGTTGATTCCATTCTAAATACTGTACTCATTTGCTCTTTGACTCCTATCTCGATTACGATAGATGACAGCCTCCCTCCTTATCTTACTCCCTTATCGTCAGTTCGATTCGATCGGATTGATAAAAACAGTAAACTTTCATCATAACCAAGTAGGGTAGATTCGAAAACGGCGACCAGAAATGCGAGAGAAGCGATGGGAGAATCGAAACACGTCTCATCGAGGTTCGGTGTGTTATCTCAGCCATGGAAACTAGTACTATCATTTCAGATTGGGAGAGCGGAATTCGCGTTGTCAAGGAATGTCTATTGAACAGATATCGAGGGCCAAATCAACTCATTCCCATATCAGAAAGCCAGCGGTTAGTTAATACTAGAGGACAATGGATTCCCGCGAAGCATAACGTTAAGTCGGATACGGTAGTGACCCATTGGTCTGCTCCTGCCGGGTCAACTCGGAAGAGTGAGAGGGAGAACGGAAGACCAGGATATACTATCATACGGGCGGTCACAGGAGGAGAAGTTGGTGTCTCTTGTCTTCTTACTGCTTTTCAACCTCGTTCAGATTCTTGGAGTCAAGGACATAACTAGTGGATGCAGTTTGCGAATCTCAAAATCAACTGCAAATCAATACATATACATTGATTCGAAAAGACGTGAGGACAGGTAATATTTTTTATATCTCCGAACATCGATATTTTATTCTCATTTCAGGTTCACTTTCACTGGAAGCTATGCATCATTATCCGAAGAACGATCTCAATTATTGGAAAAGTTGCTCGAATTGAGGAATGGGATTCAGAAGTTTGAGAAAAAGTGAAAAATTTACTGTGATCATATCACATTTTTGTACACGGCTAATTCTATGCAATCTTTCATGTGTGTGTGCATTTAATGTGCGAATAATTTTTATAAAAGTAAAGACTCGACAATAAATAACAATGCGTATTAATGGTACTTATAGTATGTACATTCGGTAAGACCCCTTTTTACAAACCCATCGAAAGCGATATTAATGAGGAAAGCTTGAATGTCTCGCATTTAAATTAAGAGAAATCACAGAACTTTACGTCTGGTCAAATCGGCTCTTGCTTCTTTGATTTCCTCAAGTAGGTCTTTCCTGGCGTCGCTGCAGTCATTGAAGTTGGCAACACCGAGGAGAACTGAGAGAGCAGCGTGGAGCTGCAAGAAATAAAGAATACATTGTGGTTTGTACTATTGCAAGAAGCAGGAGCTACGAATCTGAGTTGATTTTTCTCCATTAAACAATGAAAAAGTATAGCAAACATCTTCCCTATTTAAAATTAGAGAACAAAATGAAATCACGACACTTTCAAATATGTTCTGAAACTGACCCCGAGCAAGAATACGCCATAAACGGGTGCGTAGGTGATGAAATGTCCGATCCCGGTGATCGGACGACCGACAACGTTCAGAAACAGCAGACATGACATCCAAATGAATGTAAGAACAGCGACTCTTTTGAGATAGATCACGAGTTGAGTTGCCATTCCTATGAAAAGGCGAACAATTGCTTTTCCGCAACTGCATAGTAGTGAATGTTACATTAAAATAAACGGTTGAACAAATAACAGTCGAAATTGAAGTAAAAGCACTCAAATGAAAAAAAGTTGAACCAGTTGCGCTGCAAAATCTGGCGCCAGTCAGCTGCAAAATGTTCAAATGTGTAAAATCCAACACGGAATAAATCCTGATACCGTAACTCTCGCACCGAATCCTAAAAGTTTCAGTGACTTTTTCTTTTTTGAAAATCTTTTCGCTATTGTTTGTCGTTCTTTTGTTTTCGCGATATTGTTCCTTTACGCTACGTATGTATATGCATAAATCGGTTGTTTTCAGCCAAACATGGGAAAGCCGATGGGAATTCGCACGGCGCGCAAGCTGCGCAACCACCGTCGTGATCAGCGATGGAACGACAAGGACTACAAGAAAGCCCACCTCGGAACTAGGTGGAAGGCTAACCCCTTCGGAGGTGCCTCTCACGCCAAGGGAATCGTTCTTGAGAAGGTGTAAGTAACATTCTTTCTTTCCCTTGTTTTAGTCTGAACTGTACTTAAAAAAAGTTCATATTCTCCGCTGATCATGGTATGTAAGAACGGTAAGGTTCATTTTGTTTATTATTATTCCTGTGTAGCTTGCGATTTATGTCTCAACCTTTCGAGTTGGTGGGATGATAGCTACGATTGGAATTAATATTAATCTTATTGTCCTCTTATTCTCTTTCCCATGAACACATTTGCAGCGGAGTCGAGGCTAAGCAGCCTAACTCTGCCATTCGCAAGTGCGTTCGAGTCCAGCTCATCAAGAACGGAAAGAAGATCACCGCCTTCGTCCCCAACGACGGTTGCCTCAACTTCATTGAGGTTTGTTCCTTTCTTCTTTGAACCACACCTATGAATACCAAGTGCACGAGTATAATTGAATGTTTCCAATTATCGGTCATTAGTGTATATGTTTTGGAGATCGGTGAGTAAGTTATGCGATGTTAAAAATCGGCGAAAAGATCGGATCTTTGATGTTGGGCCTGTTAAAAAAAAAGCAAAGTTCCGATCTTTGATTTGAATTCCCGCATTTTTATATCTCTGCTCCCAGTGGAACTAGAGACTAGAAATTTTAACACTAGATATAAAAATGCGGGAATCCAAATCAAAGATCGGATATTGCATTTTTTTTAACAGGCCCAACATCGAAGATCCGATTTTTAACACCACATTAATCTAAAATTATACCCATTAATAGAAGTTCTGAGGGTGATATCTCGGAGAAAAAATTCGGAAAATCCACTTGGAAAACATTTCTCGGAAAAGGATATTTCGGAAATTTTTCTCTGGAAGTATTTTATATTCATTTTCTTCAAATTTTGTTATCACTAAAATCGTGTCCTGGTTGAGTTGAACTGCTTTTGATAAATAAAGAGCAGTAAAAAATCGTTTAATCATACGCAAATAGTAATAGAAGGAGTCTGAGCGCTCCTGCGGCGCGGTCGCGTCGCGGCTAAAAATTTCCGAAATGGTTTTTCCCACTTGATTTTTCCCATTTAGTTTTCTCCCAAATGGATTTTCCGATTTCTCCGAAATGTCTTATCACCGTTCTGAGCTATCCAAACTCTGATATTTTGGCGATATACGTTTGTGTAAAATAGTACATCATAATATTTTCGTATTATGAGATGGACAAATCGATTATAATAGGATCATGAGGTGGAGATCTTCGCACTTGCTCGATTGCTAAATTAATAAATTTGAACTCTTTTTCCAAAAGTTTTTCAAATCCTTCGGTACTCGGACACACAATAGCCTAGTGAATTGTAATTCTAATAATAGGATGCCTTTTGTTCTAAACAGATGCCCTCCATGAACTCTTCCTGAAGTTTTTCCTATAGAGCGCAGTAGCATATTGCACAAAAGCTTGAACACTTAAAAAAAATTGAATGGTTCTGCATCCTAATTGAGAAATCATAACGTCATTACAGATATAAACACATTTTAAGATGTGTAAATGTATGATTATATCCGAACAAAGTATTGAATTGCAGGAGAACGATGAGGTGCTCGTCGCTGGATTCGGTCGTTCCGGACACGCCGTCGGAGATATTCCCGGTGTCCGCTTCAAGATCGTCAAGGTCGCCAACACCTCCCTCATTGCTCTCTTCAAGGGAAAGAAGGAGAGACCTCGTTCTTAAATCATCTCCATTGTTGCTCGTTATATTATGACAATAAAGATATTGTTGTGACTTCAAGAATTTATATGCGTGACGATGATATGGAATAGTGTTTGTTGGGACGGCTGGTGTGAAAACACGTAGTTCCCAAATTGATGATGGATATTGAAGTGAGAGAAGAACCTTAAGGAGGGTTGATGATGCACATCGAGATTGCTGAAAACTTTCTAAGCGCGTTCTCTGTAATAGCGCAGGGAAATGTTGATTTATCGATTTTTTCATTAAATTTTAAACTTGTTATTTCTGTACCATGTTACATATCATCCGAAAGCATCTAAAGTTATGTTGAAATCCGAGAGGAAATTCAATTTCATTAGATTAGACATGAGTAATGCCGCGGGATGTGTTCATTTTCGCCGATTTTGGTAAATATTGAAATGATATCTTGATGGCTACCCATCAAGATATCATTTCCGGTTTCCAATTCGGAGATATTTTATGTATTTCAACATGCTGACTCAGTTTTTTTCTGGGGCATTATTTCAGTGCCGAAGAATCATCCTCATGGCTCAAACACGGCATACTCTGCAAGGATGTAAATATTGAAGCATCAGTAATATCCTTCAAAGTGCTCCAGCACCTTCACTTAAAACAAAGAAATGATTGACTTGGAAAAAGGAACAACTTTCAAATTGACATTGAAGATCCATATCTATGATCAGGTATAGTAAAGGCTGGAAGTTGAAAAATCGATCAGAAAAGTGAAAAGTTCAGAATTGAATAAGTCGAGTATTTGAACTTCAAGAGAGGCATTTTTGGCTTTAAATAACCTCATTTGAATAACTTCACCTATTTGAGCTTTGGAGCCAATTTCAGCTCAAAAAATATTTTACGAAATTTTTGTCGATAAAATGGCCATCGAAAATTTACAAAAAAAATTATTTCTATGCGGAATTCAGCTAATAGATCAGTAATATATGGTATGCCTAATTAATGTTATTTCAAGCCACTCAGGCAAATCGTTTTGAATCTAATCCTAACAATTTTAGGTCCTAACGTGTCATTATTAGATTCAAATGTTTCCTTATTAGATTAAAAAAAACTCCTAATTCGATTCAAATCACTTAAAAACACCTAATCAGATTCAAATGGTTCCTCATTAGATTCAAAAACGCAATTGAAATTTGAATCTAAATATATAATTTTTGAATATAATTAGAAGTTTATTTGAATCAAATGAGGAACCATTTGAATCTGATTAGGCGTTTTTATGTGATTTGAATCTAATTAGGAGTTTTTGCGATCTAGTTAGGAGTTTTTTGAATCTAATTAGGAAACATTTGAATCTAATAATGACACGTTAGGACCTAAAATTGTTAGGATTAGATTCAAAACGAGTTGGCTGAGCAAAAATGCCTCTCTTGAAGTCCACATACTCGACTTATTCAATTCTGAACTTTTCACTTTTCTGATCATCGATTTTTCAACTTCCGGCCTTTACTATACCTCATAGATATGGATCTTCAATGTCAATTTGAAAGTTGTTCCTTTTTCCAAGTCAATCATTTCTTTGTTTTAAGTGAAGGTGCTGGAGCACTTTGAAGGATATTACTGATGCTTCAATATTTACATCCTTGCAGAGTATGCCGTGTTTGAGCCATGAGGATGATTCTTCGGCACTGAAATAATGCCTCAACAGGGAACAGATACTACATAGAACATATTTGAAACTGAAATAATGCAAGTGAAATAATGCCTGAAATATAAAAAAAAACTGTAATTCATTTGTTTATGATATTTATTCTCATAATTTATGACATGTGAATTTGATATTCGAATTGTTGACTAATATGTGGATGCTTTGTACTATAATGAGGAACCACTATCATGTGTCCATTTAGTATTCTAGTAACATATCTTAATCCGAACTGGGTTTTTACTATGAAACTCATCTATAACTTATCATTTATTGACGCTCTCTTGGCAGTTCCATTCCAACTCCCGTCCAACTACCCCTGTAAACATTCTTCAGAACCTATAAATTATTTCAATTTGAAATCATTTGGTGTCACCTACTTCGTAGTTTTGTGTTTTCGATGAAATTTTTGAAATTGACTATCAGAATCGAGATCATCTGGAAAAGATTTCTAGAAACTGCGAAAAATGGAGATGTAAAAGAATCCGAACAAGGCAAATCTATGATCAATCGAGTTCTATGAATGTTCTGGATAGAATTTCCCCTTCTATTCGGAAAACGTCTCGCTGTTCTCACAACATCATCATCAGGGGAAAGTTGTGGGAGAAGAGTTGCATCGCCATACTCTCTGACACAAGTAGTGGGCGGGCCAGGGACACTCAATCCAGTCTCCTTTGTCCGGCGGGAGAGAGGGATAGGAGCGACCGGCTTTCCTCTCCCTCCGAGAAAAGGCGTGATCCTTCTTTTATCTCTTCATTCCTGCGATATCTCTTTTATCCAAGCTCATATTATTTTGACCTTATCATTCTTGTTATTTCCTCTTCTAGCATTATTCATCTCGTTCTGGTTACCGCAGCGTAGATTCATTGCCTAATGGGGGAGAATGTATGCAGCAGAATGGCGGATAGTTCGGATAATTTTGCTACTGAATTGTAAGTGTCGTGATTCTCGTTAATTGTTCTGAATGATATGTGCTCAGAGTCCCGAATTCAATGGGAGGAGCGTCTGTGATGGTTATGGGATCGGCCCTAGCATTCGTGGGTCTCATATATCATGATATGCCCATTCAATTGGCTTTCTTCCTCGCTCTCGCTACATACATTGCCATATTCCATGGTGATTTCTGGTACCGATCATATCTGACGCTCCATCGAGATCTGAGGTCAGAGACGTTTTTGACTTGAGGGATGAGAGGAGGGAAAAGGAGGGTGAAACACTCGAGAAGACTCTCTCTTTCGATCGGTGCGACTGTGCACAAAAACTGGATAGTCGTTATAGAGAGGAGAGAGAGAGAGGACGGATAGAAGGGGATAGGAGGAAAGAGAGAGGGAAAATGAGTGAGATATCGAAGGAATGGCATCGATTGCAGTGGATTACTATTGATCATTCGAGTCAAGATCGATTGTTGGAGGAAATTGCGAGCCAACGAATCGATCGATAAACTGTGGATGGAGGTTGTGAGGAACGAACCCAATAAGGTTAGAGGGTATTGAGAGAGCTGGAAATGGAAGGGAATTACAGGTTGCAATGATAGATATCGAGACGGGGAGAGAATACACTTTCGAACAATTTAATGCACTCATCAATCGATATGCAAATTTATTCCAAGTGAGTTCACATTATAATTCTCATTCTCATTCTTATTTTGATGGTTGTTTCATTTCGATAATAATCTGTGTTCTTCGATTAAAGGGAATGGGTCTTCGATCGGGCGAATGCGTAGCCATTTACATGGAGAATTCAACTGATTTTATCGCCGCCTGGATGGGAATGGCAAAGGTGAGTGAAAGAAGAAGAAAAAGGAAAGGAGGAAATGAGAGAGGAACAATACACCCTAATATATATAGATATCTTATTTCACGAAACTGAAAAGATAATGAATCGTTCATCAGAGAAATACATAGCAAATTGATAAATCTCGTTGCAGATATTTTTCCTGGTCAAATCTTTTCAAATATGTTCTAGTATCTGTTCCCTGTTGATATTGAATTCTTTCAATCTCATTCATCCCACCAATATTCTTATTTTCTGTTTAATCTGGAATCTCAATATCCCCTATTTCTCCCTGGATGGTCATAGCAACACTCGATGGAGTAATTGATAGTGGAGAGTGATGAGATATGAGAGTGAAAGTGAAGGAGAAGCAGGTTGTGTACCCCCCCCCCCCCCTCCCCCTACCTTCACCATTCAAGAGTAGCCATTTCGTAAACATTATGCAATCAGTGGACACACTCTCTCCTTTGGAATGGACAGGACAGGTTCTAGTGATATGACAAGCGTGGGTTAGATCACCAGAACAAGATGGAAGGATAAAAAAGGAATGAGGGGGCGAAGAATGGAATGATTTAGGGAAGAAACACATGATAAAAGGTTCTATTGCGGGAAAGAAGGAAAAGTGGATTGAGTGAATATTGATTGCAGATCGGAGTAGTATCGGCATGGATCAATTCCAATCTGAAGAGTGATCCTCTCGCCCATTGCATCACTGCATGCAATGCTAGACTCATTCTCACAACGGACACTCTACAGAAGAGTCAGTATCCTTCTCTCTCTCTCTCTCTCTCTCTCTCTCTCTCTCTCTCTCTCTCTCTCTCTCTCTCTCTCTCTCTCTCTCTCTCTCTCTCTCTCTCTCTCTCTCTCTCTCTCTCTCTCTCAATCTTCTTCATATTTCTCAATTTTTCTCTATCTCTAGATCCTTCTTCAATTTGAAATCCAATCAAGATGTTCCGATTGTTATCAGATTCTCTCTTCAGATGTTTCCTCTATTCTCGCTTCTAACAAAATATCGATGGATTCTCAATCTATTCTCGTTATTGGAGATTCCACTCAATTCCATTCCCTTCATAGAGAATTGGAAGGAGAATCGAAGGATGAACCGAAGCCATTCGATAACATCGATTTCAAGAGTGAGAAAAGGGGAATTGGGGGGTGATAGATAGAGAAGGATAAGGAAGATAATAGTTGAGGGGAAGGAGTAATCTGGTCGGATGAATGTATCCCAGTGAGACTCACGTAGTTATTCTAAGATGGAGATGAGTGGGCGAATCTGCTAGATTGTGCATGTATTGTGTGAGAAATAGAGGGAGAAGAGAGAGAGGGAACGAGTTGTGAGAGGATGGATGTTCATACTCAGTCCAATGAACATGATCATTCGAGAGAGGAAGAGGAAATGGGCATCATTCAATCTTTGAAGGTGTTCTGTGCTTTATTTACACTTCGGGAACGACTGGATTGCCTAAGGCCGCAGTGATGAAACACTTCCGGTTAGATCCATTCCAAGTAGATCATTCCAATGATAGAGACTGAGTTGCGAGAAAAAGGAAGGAATAGATTGAGAGTAGATAGAAGTATGTATGGATCTCATCCTCTTCCTCTTATAGATACTACTCAATGGTGGCAGGGGCTGGAATGGCATTCTCTATCTCTAAGGACGATAGAATCTATGTGGCCATGCCCATCTATCACACTGCAGCCGGCATATTGGGAGTCGGAATGGTAAGACCATATTATCATTCTCATTTATTGAAAGAAGGAGGAATACACTCACACATTGATTCCAAAAAAAAAACAGAAGAAAAGGTGGTTTTTGTATGGTGAGAGCTGTTGGTTATCAGGAATGGAAAGGTTCTCTGTGGAGAGAAGAGATTTTGTCATCTCAACGAGTTTATCTCCTCTTCCTCAGCTGAGAAGAGAAGAGACAGAGAAATGAATGGAACTTTCTCCTTCTCTTCGACTGAATATATTGATGTCAGGCTCTCATCAATGGCTCCTGCTGTGTCATACGTCGCAAATTCTCGGCCAGCAACTTCTGGAAGGATTGTGTCAAGTACGAGTGTACTGTAAGTATCCATTATTGATTGATTCAATCCCTTCGATCGATATTCCATCTATCAGGTTCATTCCAGGCTTCTCAGTACATTGGTGAGATCTGTCGTTATCTTCTGGCTCAGAAGCCGGTTCCCGAAGAGAAGGTATACGGTAGTTACAAGTTCATCGATCGATAATTGCCATTTCAGGTGCATCGATTGAAATTGATGTACGGTAATGGCCTTCGGGCTGAGATCTGGCAGCCATTTGTTGATCGTTTCCGTGTGAAAATCGGAGAGTTGTACGGTAGCACGGAGGGGACGAGTACATTGGGTACGGTAGAGAGAGGATACGGTAGATACCAATCGATCCATTTCCAGTCAATATTGACGGCAAAGTGGGTGCGTGCGGATTTTTGCCCATTTCTCCTTTGACGAAGAAGTTGCATCCAGTGAGATTAGTGAAGGTGAGTGAATAGAAGAAAGAACGGAAATGGAAGTGGTGCCAGATGGAATACTCCCTTTCATAATATGTGAGATCCATGGATTTCATCGTATTTGAGAACTACTCCGGAGATACATTAATGAAATGGGGAATTACAGGTGGATGAAGTGACAGGGGAGATCCTTCGACGTGAGGATGGACTGTGTATCCCATGCAATCCAGGTGTGACCCCCTCTCTCCCCCCTCCCCCCCCCCCCTTCTCCCCCTCCCCCTTCCCCCATTAATGCCTTGTATCGTTGAGGAGAGACAGGAGCGATGGTATCGACCATCAGGAAGAACAATCCCCTTCTTCAATTCGAAGGATATCTCAATGCGATGGAGACAACTAAGAAGATCCTCCGTGATGTATTCAGTAGAGGAGACTCATGCTTCCTCAGTGGTCAGCCATTCTTCATTCAATAGATATCACATAGAGCAATTGTAGGAGATATCCTTCATTTGGATCGACTTGGATACGTCTACTTCAAGGATCGAACGGGTGATACTTATAGATGGAAGGGAGAGAATGTCAGCACAACCGAGGTTAACTCACCACTATTTCGCCAATTCTTTTTGTTTTCCGTCTCAATAGCGCATGAGAACATCTAGATATGAATTGGGTTATTGGAATGTCTTATTCTTCCCAGGTTGAGGCAGTTGTCCATCCCATATCGAGTGTCTCTGATGCTACAGTATACGGAGTTACAGTACCCGGCCATGAGGGTCGGGCTGGGATGGTAGCCGTAGTGAAGAAGAGTCAATCGATGCCTGATGAGGTACGGTAGTCCATCGATTATGTCTTGATTACTATATTACAGGAGTTGATATCATTGGTGGAGGATAGATTGGTGGGATCTCTGGCTGGATATGCTCTTCCCATCTTCATTCGACTATGTTCTTCTCTTGATCGAACGGGTGAGGGAAGAGAGATGATGATGAAGGAAGAATAGGAATGAATCAGAGATTGCAGGAACATTCAAATTGGTCAAGACCAATCTTCAACGACTTTCCTTCTCTCTTGAAGTGGAGGGGGATCGAATCTACTTCTTCGATTCTAAACTCCGTCACTACACACGATTGAATGCAGAAATGAAAAAGAGAATAGATGATTCATTAGTCTCTCTATAGATTCTTATTCTCATTCAGGTAGTTTCTTCTTCTTCTCTTTTTGTCCTCCGGTGCTTCTCTTTCTATCCCCTCATATCCATTCCATATCACTCATTATTCACTCCTTCGTGTATGCTTTACATTTTTCTCACTCAATTTCCTCCTGAAGTGCCTTCAATCGATCAAAGGACTGCATAATCAATCAATAATCTTTTCTCTAGTCTCTTTTCTCTTCAGTTCTTGTTGTGTGCATGCCAAACTCATTCCAATCAGTAATAATCAGATAAGATCAAAGACAATTCCTCCTCTGATACTGATAATTTCGCCGATAAAAGATGCGAAGGTTTATCGTCTCTTGGACCTTGATGTTGTATTGAGTATGAGACTCTCTCTATCATCGTGGAAGAAATGATGGAAGTGGCCTATTCGGGCTCTTTGATTATAACATTTTAGTCGAATCTTTTCCGAATAAAGATTGTCTCTCAGAGAGATAGACAAAAGTGTCCCTGGCTCGCCCACTACTTGTGTCAGAGAGTATGGCGATGAAACTCTTCTCCCACAACTTTCCCCTGATGATGATGGAATGTGAACAGCGAGACGTTGAATGGGAGATAACATATTCATGGCCATAACAAAAAGAATGGAGATGATTTAAGAACGAGGTCTCTCCTTCTTTCCCTTCAAGAGAGCAATGAGGGAGGTCTTGGCGACCTTCTATTATTAGAATTACAATTCACTAGGCTATTGTGTGTCCAAGTACCGAAGGATTTGAAAAACTTTTGGAAAAAGAGTTCACGGATGCCTGCCCACGTATTCTCACTGCCTTCCACAATATCCCGGATACCATATATTATCGTACAATGCAAATGCTTATCAACGTCAATACGGTGGGTAATGCAGTTGAAAAAAACTCTGAATAAAGTAAGCTTTAGCTTCATTGATCAATTTTTGGCATTTTTTTCTGAGCGTACGTTGTCAATTGGACAAGAGCAAAATATAAACCTTTAATCCCTTCGTTGTTGTTACGATTCTACAGATATTGCTGTTACTCGTAGTTTTTACAATATTAAAATAGTATGAAACTATGAAATTTATTAATTTAGCAATCGAGCAAGTGCGAAGATCTCCACCTCATGATCCTATTATCACGGATTTCCTCTAATTTTGTAGGAAAATCGAGACCTTTTACTACAGAAAAAAATTTGTGTCTCGGATTTTTATGAAACTTGTTTTACTGACTAAAGTGAGGACGGGGTGAACGCCTATCTACTTCATTTGGCCAAATTTGCATATTGAGCCGATTTGGTGACCTACCTTTTGAAAGGCTCGATCTCGGTCAATTTTTGACCTACAGAGTCCGATTTTTCCCCCATCGACTCGTCTTCTCGTGATCTACAAATAACTCAATTAAGGTTTCGGTTTAAAATGTCGTCTTCAATGTGTTTATTTATTTTTTCGATTTTTCGAGATTTTTCGAGTGTAAACGTTAACTTTTCTCGACATTTTCTCATAAACTATACGGATTTTATGTTTGAATCTGATTCTCCACATCCAAATTAAGATAGTGGCATACTCCATTAGTCATAACTCTGTCCCCCCGATAGTGCTTCTCAGAGGGAGAATCCCGGAGATTCCGGAGCGTTATTTCCATTCCAAACGAGTTCAAGAGCGACCAAAGCTTCAAAATTATGCCAATGCAGACATTAGGACCATCAAACGGTAGCTCTCGATGAGCCTGATCAAAAATATCTTATCGCTCTAGTGCTGAAAATTGACCGTTAACGAGTTATCTCACGAAAACAATCATAGATAGAAAATACAGGTTCACCTGTAGGCAGACTATTTGGTCTGATAACTCGTTAACGGTCAATTTTCAGCACTAGAGCGATAAAATATTTTTGATCAGGCTCATCTAGAGCTACCGTGTGATGGTCCTAATGTCTGCATTAGCATAATTTTGAAGCTTTGTTTGCTCTTGAACTCGTTTGGAATGGAAATAACGCTCCGGAATCTCCGGGATTCCCCCTCTGAGAAGCACTATCGGGGGGACAGAGTTATGACTAATGGAGTATGTCACTATCTTAATTCGGATGTGGAGAATCATATTCAAACATAAAATCCGTATAGTTTATGAGAAAATGTCGAGGAAAGTTAACGTTTACACTCGAAAAATCGATATTTCAAGCTAAACACATTGAAGACATTTTAAACCAAATCCTTAATTGAGTTATTTGTAGATCACGAGAAGACGAGTCGATGGGAAAAAAATCGGACTCTGTAGGTCAAAAATTGACCGAGATCGAGCCTTTCAAATGAAGTAGATAGGTGTTCACCCCGTCCTCACTTTAGTCAGTAACACAAGTTTCATAAAAATCCGAGACACAATTTTTTTTCTGTAGTCATGGTTCCTACAAAATAAGAGGAAATCCGTGTTATAATCGATTTGTCCATCTCATCATACGAAAATAATATGATGTACTATATTACACAAACGTATATCGCCAAAATATTAGAGTTTGGATAGCTCAGAACTTCTATTAATGGCTATATTTTAGATTAACTTACTCACCGATCTCCAAAACATATACACTAATGACCGATAATTGGAAACATTCAATTATACTCGTGCACTTGGTATTCATAGGTGTGGTTCAAAGAAGAAAGGAACAAACCTCAATGAAGTTGAGGCAACCGTCGTTGGGGACGAAGGCGGTGATCTTCTTTCCGTTCTTGATGAGCTGGACTCGAACGCACTTGCGAATGGCAGAGTTAGGCTGCTTAGCCTCGACTCCGCTGCAAATGTGTTCATGGGAAAGAGAATAAGAGGTATATCAGACAATAAGATTAATATTAATTTCAACCGCAGCTATCATCCCACCAACTCGGGGTTGCGACGTACGACTGCTTCGTCTCCACTTCAATTATGCTAATTTCAAAATATTCTCTTAGAAATCTGAAGCTTTGACAGTTTTCAAATCCTACTGACCATTTCGAGATCAATTCTGGATTCGGGAAGCAATCATTGTTGGGAAAAAAAACTTTTTTTTGTTTTTTTTTTATCCGTCATGTTTTTCATCCGACGAAATATATCCTTCATCAAAATGCAGTTCGATACAAAAAGAAGTTCCCGATCGGAAGAAGGAAGAGGAGAGATGAGATGTGGCCTTCAAATTGAAATGAGAGGAGACGAAGTTACCATCAATTGAACGATGATGAAGATCGTCTGCATCCATTGTTCATCATTCGAATGAATGGGATTGAATGGCATCGGTGAACGATCGAGAAATATGATTAAAAACCCCATCCTAGAATCAGGAGTTTTGATACGATCAGAGCTGTTTCTTTTTATCTTAAATTTATGACGGAGACCATCGGAAGAGATCTCACCGAATATGAATGATGGTGTTCTCATCTGGAATATCTTGCAAGCTCCCCCTCCCCCCCTCCCCCCTATAATTATCAATTGCACTCTTATCCCTTCATGTATCATTGTAATAGTCGACCTTGTGAGGGATGGAAGGGGAGGAGGAAAGGGAGGGGGAGGGGGGGGGAGAGGGGGATCATCCTGACTCATTATAGGGAAGGGCACGACCTCACTCAATGAGATCAAAGGAAGGATTGGAAAGGGAAAGTGAGAAGATGACGTCATTTTAATGAGATATCTCTCATTCTCGATGATCTCCTTCAGAATGGAAACATTGTATTCAGAATGAGAAGAAGAATGAATGGATTGAGTAACCAATCGAGGCGGCTCGAGTAGTAAGGATTGCCATGTCTCTGCCGCTTTTGAGTCAATCCCCTCCCCCCTTCCCTCATCCCCCCATCCCTCCACCTCTCTCGTCCTTACCCTTCCCTCTCTCTCTGCCCTAACTTCTACCGGCTCAATCCATATTCAACTCCTTTCCTCTCTGCCGAGGGGAAGCTTTGTCCACTTACTCATCCCTCAATTGAATGCAATGAAACTCCCATCTTTGCTCCTTCTATCGACAGCCATTCTCACAGGTTCGACTCACTCCTTCTACCCTACCCCTCCCCTCCTTCTACCGTACACACCCTTCTTCTGACTACCGTATTCCTCTCTCTTTCAGTGGAGTCATGTATGCCTGGCTACGAAGCAGAACGAGATAGATTACGGGAGCATCTGGGTATCGAGTGGGTTCCTCATGGAATGGATAAGACAGGTATTGCATCATGACTTGGCCATCCCGTTGTTGATAACTGACTGGTCTCTGTCCTTTTCCTGTTATCCTTCCCTGTCACCCCCTCCCCCCCCCTCAGAGCACTGGCTCAATACGCATCGTAAATGCAACAATTGAGAGGGAAAGAGAGTGATTCGGGACCTTTTATGAATCCAGCTGAGAAGGGAAGAGAGAATGATCAGTGGAATGATTCAAGATAATCAATCAACGAGAGATTAGACCCGGCGCCCAGCGACGTTTCAATCTTGGCACATTCATTCATTGCAGGGTTTCTCGATGGGAAGAATATCAGACACGATATTGATCTCAATTGTAATTTCACCCATCCAGAAGGATGTAGATGGAAGAATGCTGGTATTGCCTTCCCTTTTTAGCATCCACTTACAACAATTGTCTCAATATTTGATGAGTGTAATTGAATGGTAGATTTGAGGTGAATCAGAGGGGATGGATTCGAGAGATTTCCATCTGTTTGTCAAGGAAGATTATACTGAATGGCCAGCACTACAAGTTCATCCCGGACCAAGCAAGATTGACGTTGGTAAGATACATTTGTCTATTTTGATTCTATCAATATAAAATGATACCGTACCTTCAGGTGACCGTATGATCCTCGTGGGAGACCGAACGAGGGAAGAACAACATGCTCTCATCTACAGTGCATCCATACCATGCCAAATTGCACCCGGAAATCTCACTTTCACGTCAGAGATTATTCATTTCCTAGTCATGATCAGCACGGACTGACCAATTTGGATAATATTGTTCTCTTCTCTCCTCATTCCCCACTATCTCTCAATTTCTCTCCTCCTTCAGATATTGGGCGTACAACAATGCCCGTATCGAGGTAGTCCTTCTAGAGACAATCAAATCGAAGAAGGGAAAGGGAAAGGCATACAGGAAATTCCTCCCCGATAATCCATATGTCGATTGTGGTGAGTATTGTAGGAGGGAATACGGTAGATCAATCGATAATCAGGGACTGTACCCATGAACACGAATTGTCATGCTGAAATTCCTGCCAGGGATACTCCATTCCACATTGGATTCAGGTAAGAATCCAATAGAGGGAATGGGAATGATCTTTGATTCCTCAGGGCATATGACATCTCAAACACCCAAGGATCATTCATCATTCTCGATAACATTCTCTATTCAGCTAAACTGTGCAAAGTATCTAGTAAGTCGTCAGATTCGATTCATTTCAGTAAATTTCGTTCCTTCAGTCGATCTCGCTAAGAATTTTGAGTGGAAGCCAATGGTGACTTCGGCCCATGGAGAGTTCATTCACAAGGTAGATCAACCATTGATTTCCATCTGATCTTTGATCTTTCTCAGTCGAGTGATCTAATGTGTGTACACTTCGATCTCTCCTGTAGATGGAGATCTGGAGGCAAAGTGAATCCAGTGAGTTATTCTCTTCTCTCAAATGGCATCCTTTCCCTTCCTTTCTCTTTCCATTCACTCTTCCCTCTTCCTCTTCGATTAATCAGTGAGATGAGACAAAGTTGCGGGGTCTCACAATACACAAAACTGACTGAGAGTACCCATTGGCCATTGAGACTGTGCCAGAGGGAGAAGAGACCAGTCCGTCTAACGGAACCCCCCTCCCCCACCCCTCCCCCCCCCCCACCCCAATTTATGGATGGTCTCAAGAGCAGACAAATCGTAATAGACCGGAGTTTGGATTGATCCACGCAAAGAGATGAGGAACTTCCCCCCCCCCCCTCCCCCCCTCCCCTCCCCCCTCCCATCATTTTGGAAAGTCAAAATGACCATTATTGACAACCCGGATTGGAAGGGACAATATGGACACTAATGGTGTCCAAGTAGCGTGAAATGAGCAAAGCAAGGGAGGGAATGAAGGGAGAAGTGAAATATTGGTGGAATGGATGAGAGAGAGATAGTCTGTATCAGATGTGGCGTCGTTCTGTGGTAGATCTCTCAGATGAATTCGTCCTTCAAGTCACGGGGACCAGGATTGCCCCAAAGGGAGGATACGCTGTACTATATATTGAACAGGTACCCCTTCTCTATTCAGAGCAGTCCGCTTATCGTCTTCGGAACTCAGATGAAAATGAGATCAATATCGATAAAAAATATAATAATCTGATCAGAACCTTTTGTAGGATACGGTGGCTCCATATGATATCCTTCGATCTGATGCTATTGAATGCCAAGCTGCCACAGGGAATTCATTCACTTATCGGTGAGAACCCCC
The DNA here is from genome assembly GCA_036245825.1 of Pristionchus entomophagus. Classification (NCBI taxonomy): domain Eukaryota; kingdom Metazoa; phylum Nematoda; class Chromadorea; order Rhabditida; family Neodiplogasteridae; genus Pristionchus; species Pristionchus entomophagus. The sequence goes on from BTSX01000004.1 coordinate 31,816,899, forward strand.
CTGGAAGGAACGATGACCATGATCCCCCACTACGATGATCCCCCCTTCCTTCAGATTCTGGGCGACTAAGGATGTGATCCTTGAAGCGTGTACTCTCTCAATGGACTCTGACTCAGTGATTGAATGCCATCGGGCTTCTTCTGGTGTCTCCCCCGCTCCTCTTACTCTCACTTTCACACTCTCTACCAAGAGATTCTATGTGAGTATCTTCTCTTCATCCCCATCCATTCCAATCCATTCCAGATCGCCATTCGCATTGTTTCCCTCAACAGCAACGTCGACAATGCCATCGTGATCGACGATCTCTCCTATCAATCCACACTTTGTCATGAGGTCTCTCTCTCCTCTCCCCTCCTCTCCCCTCCTCTCCTTTCATCTTCTTCTTCGATCAGGCTGTGTCTGCTCTTGATCTCGGTCCAAACTTCGTGACTACTCCCATTCTCAGTGTTATATTGGGAAGACACGTCGGATCAGCAAAGGTATTATTTATTCCAATCAATCAAAAATGATTCTCTCCCGTCTAACGGCTAATCCTTCTCATATAAATAATGGATTGAGAGTCTGTTTCTACCCATCTGATCTCATCAGGAATTATGGTGTGACTTCTCTAAACGAGCCTCCGATTGTTCATGGGGACACGTCGCCACTGAGGTTCAACCAATACAAAATGATACGAAGAATAAGACATTGAATATCCAGATAGGAGATGGTAACGGAGAGTCTGCCGTGGAATGGTCTATTGGGAACGGGCCACTTGATAATGAGAAGTTCTACTCACTCACTGGACAGACTCTAATGCCAAGTAACTACTTATTTCATCAGAAACTCACACGAATCGCGGTTCACCGCGTATTTCGTAATAGGGTGAGATGCGCGTCTAGGTCTATCTCGACGCTAAATGTGTTCCCTTTTGTCAGCAGCGTGGCGCAGTGGAAGCGTGCTGGGCCCATAACCCAGAGGTCGGTGGATCGAAACCACTCGCTGCTAGTTTTCTTTTGCCATATTTCTGTTTTTATTTATGTTTAATGAAGTTGAAACTTTTTTGGCCAAGAATTCGCTGTTGCGAGATTCGAACAAGCCGGATCCTCTCTTCTCCTATCCGAGGTTCAGATTATCTCTCATAGTATCTACATCGTAACCAATCTCTTAGGTGATTCTGTGTGTTTCTAAATCGGCGTCTCTCTCGTTCCATCTCTGGACGACTGGAGTGGCCACTCTGAGGGTGAGAGTCCTCCCCCCCCGTCCCCTCCCCTCCCCCCTCCCCCTCCCCCCCCCCTCCCCCCTCCCCCTCCCCCCCCCCTCCCCCCTCCCCCTCCCCCTCCCTCCACACCTCCTCCTCATTCCATCCATTATCCTTACCAGATCTGTCTAGTGGAAGAGAATTCATCGTCTCTTCTTGATTGTCAGCCAGTATCAGAGGGACCAGTCACAGTTGAATTGCCCCGAGTGGAGAGACCATTCAAGATTGCCCTCAGGGCTGATTCAGATGGACAGGGAATGACCATCATAGACCATCTACAAGTCAATGTCAGTCCTCCTAACCATTCCCACCCATTCCCATCCAGTCCAATCAATTCCATATCTCAGGGAGATATCTGTGGAGTGCCCAAGCAATACTCAGCGAAGAATTTCAATCCAGGAGCTCTCATCCGACCAGGTCAGTCTGATCTTTGATCTCTTTCCTATCCAATTCTCCTCCCTTTAGATGTCAATGTGTGTCGACTTCTCTCCTGTTCCTTCAAGAGAGGCCATCCCTGTCTCTACGATAACAGTCAATTGGAGAAGAGTGCTCAATTCGAGGTATACGGTAGCCCATCGATCGATAACTCTTTTTATTTCTTGCAGGTCACAAATGGGGTATTGGTGGCAACTCTGAATGCCACTCGACCTATTGCCATCCTCGAGTCTACTCCCTTCCAACTGAATACCGTTTCCAGACTTCACTTTGTGTATTCAGTCTTTGTGAGTAGGAAGAGATTGAGTGGAGATGATGAAATGCTTTAGGGTGAAGTAGCCCTCTTTGTGTGTAATGACAGTGCAGGGAAGGAATTGGAGAATTGTTTCCGAGTCGAGGGAACGGGAGGAGACGACTATGTAGAGTTGCTCCCTAGTGATACTAAGGTCAGTCTATATTGATGAGAAGAGATCAATTGATATTGTAGGTCTATATACTTGGTCGATTGATCAAGGCCAAATCTCAAGGAACTGTCCAAATCAAGTCATTGAGTCTCACTGATCCAGAGGATATGGATGCCTGCTAATTATACCCCTATGTATTTCTTCGTTCCGTGTGATTTCCTTAACCTGCCTTTTCTTGTTCTCGGTGCCAATCTCCACATGGGTGCGAATCTCAGTTGCTCAAATAGTCTCATGTTGTGATCAAAATATCGTCCGACTTCATTCTAATAATTGTTTTTTCTTCATAATCATGTGCTCGTTGAATGCTCAAGTAGGCCACAATAAATATTCAATTAATATTCAAAGTATTTTTTAAAGCGATAAAAATAATCCAGTTTATGATGGTGCTTCGGATTGATTCGAGCACTGTATTTGACTACAAACTAGAAACCCGTGTGAATTGTTCTTGGATTTTCTGCCGTCGTGTTAGAACTGTGTCCTCTTCCCTGCTCTACCCTCTCTATCTCGCTCCTCCCTTCCCCCATCTAGCCTTTCCCTCTCTTCCTCTCTTTCCTCTCCAGACATAGTGCCCCCGCTCCTTCGATTCTCATTCCTATTTCATTCCTGCACGTTTATTCTCTCGAAATTCAAACATGCTTGATTTTCAAATTCAATCCAGCCTTCTGTGTGTTGTTTTGTGTCTGTCGCCCAGTTTCTCCCCCAAGTAAACAGAGCGAGGTCACAACTACTGAGTGGGTGTTCCTTCTCCTCTTGAAATACCCCGAGTAAGTCAATCGATGGCTAACCCTCCTCTCCTCTTCTTCCTCACTTGCAATTCTTATCAATGGTCATCGCGCCATTGACATTGAACTGGAGAACCCTTATCGTGTTGGATCGAGAATAGAGTGTTAGAAGGTGGGGAGAGTGGCTATGGGATGACCCTTCTCTCTCTCCCTCTCTCCTTTTCTCAGTATCCTTGTCTCTCTTTCTATCGGGCGATGATTACGTCTGCTGTTACACGCGTGTTAGTATGTGGCGACTAGTTTCCTTTCATATTTATTTGTTCCTCCTAGTCACCATAATCATTGTTTCGCTGCTTCTCATTCATTTGCCATGATGTCTCTCCTACAGATCTGACACCAGTTATTTTCTCCGTGGTGCTACCCCCCCCCCTCCCATTGATGTGTTCTCGTTGACCTACCATTATCGATCTCCCAGGATGTCAAAGTACACTCGTGAGCAACTGGAGGATGCGGCCAACCGCATGCGCATCTCTGCCATCGAGATGACCTGTGCTTCCAACAGGTGAGAGAGAGAGAGAGAGACTCCCACCACGAAGGGAAGGAGTACTGTATTCAATCGATAATCCATTCCAGTGGCCATCCCACCTCCTCTACATCTGCTGCCGAGATTCTTTCGACTCTCTTCTTCTCCGAGATGAGATACTCGATTGAACAGCCTAAGCACAAGTCGGCCGATCGATTCGTCCTCTCCAAGGTACGGTAGATGATGGATACGGTAGGGATTGAGAAGTGAATACTTCAAGTTTTGTGATAGGATAGGACGATAACACGAAGTGTGTTATTCACGGTTGCCATTAGTGGCTGTTTTTACACGGCATTGTTGACTATGAAAGCGAAGGGGAAACATATTTTGTCTTTGGTCTCTTAAAGGTCTGGGGCTGTTCCACTACTTCCACTATGTGGAAACCACACGAAAAGTGTGCTGAATTGCGCTAGACACTGACATTTTGATTGAAGTTTTTGGTTAGTGCATTTCCCTCCCTGCCATATTCCCTTTATTTATAAGAGAGAGAGAGAGAGAGTATAATAATAGAGAGGGGCGAGATTGTGAGCACAACACTGATTGATAGCAGCCGATTAGAAGACGAGATTGACAATGGGGGAAGACACTGTCTAACTCTAATAGACACAGTCGAAATAGGAATTGGTTACTGCAAAAAGACGACTTTTCATGTAGAGACACCTACCAGTTGGCTGATTAGGGGAAGGGGAATACTGTAATAGCTGGAGTATTGATGTTCAGGGTCATGCTTGTCCCATCCTCTACGCTGCATGGCACGAGGCTGGTCTCCTCTCTCGCGATCAGATTCTCTCCCTCAGAAAGGTGGACTCGGACATCGAAGGACATCCCACTCCCGTGAGTCCCACCACGATCAGATAGGGTACGGTAGGATGGTGGGTATCGATTGATTGGATTCAGCGTCTCAACTTCATCGATGTTGCCACTGGCTCTCTCGGTCAGGGACTCTCGTGTGCCGCTGGAATGGCATACACTGGAAAGTACATTGACAAGGTATACGGTAGGGGGGAGTACGGTAGCTAATCAATACGATGCAGGCCAGCTACCGCGTGTTCTGCCTGCTGGGAGACGGAGAGAGTGCCGAGGGATCGGTGTGGGAGGCCGCCTGTGAGTATACGGTAGATGGAGGAAGAGTATTGATTGAGATAGCCCGTTGATCAACCAATCAGAGGAATGACCATTGATGATATCCGTGGAGATCGATGACTTTGGAACCACGAATTTGTAACCAATTATTTAAGAACCCTAAAATTGTAACCATGAAAATAATAATTTATTTACGCACTTGGCGCAACAAGAAAATGAATATAATAATATTATGAATTGAGGAGATAATTAGTGTTGTTATTGAGAAAGGTCTTTAATGAGGGGGTGTTTTTCTAAACGACTTTTAAAAATCTTGACATTTGGTGCGGCACGAATAAAGTCGGGTAATTGAGAGTACATTCGAGATGATCTAACAGGGAAAGAATTTAATCTGGCTGTACATGTAGTGAATTCAATGTTGATACCGAAAGAGGAGACTATCCCGAGTGGGCTTGTATACATAGAACGATAGTATGTGTCATACAAAGATCAGCTATGACTCTCCTCTCGGTAAGTGCGCGCAGGTTAAGGGTTTTAACGCGGTCTTGGTAGGAGAGGAGGGTGTAGGGGCAGGAAGAGGAAGGGAAACAACAGTAGAAAACTTGACGAGTGAATGTATGCTGGACCTTTTCAAGTGTGGTAGTGTGTGTTCCAAAAAGGGGATGAAAATTCTAGCAAAGGGAGAACGTTGAATGGGAGTGCTTTGAGAAGGAGTAACAACTTAGAGGTGGCTTTTTGGGCACGGGTCTTAACAGAACATGAATTCTTCAAATCAGAGCGAACTTGTACACCTAGATCACGAAAATGTAACTTTTTTTGTAACCGACTTTATAAACACAATCAAAATAGACACTTTCGTTTTATTCGATGGAGCGCGGAAATTAAAAAAAAATTTTTTTTAACGTGAATCAAAATCTACTTGACCTCGAACTTTCCAAGCGTTATATTTAACTCCAAGGAAAATAATTATCGGAACATAAATCACTCCTAATTACATGAAGAAGAAGTTTGTTATAGCAATAAACAAATAATTTAGAACAGTTTTCAAAAATTAACTGAATAGGTCGATTCGGGCATAAAATCTTAATTCAGAAAAGACGTTATAAACTGATAAATAGCGATAATTTAACTCAAACAAGTGAACAAGCAATAAAAGGTGATGTCCCGGGACAAAGTTTGCTATTGCATGAATCAAAATGTCACCTACTTAAATAATTATGCGCGAAAAACGAATCCAATTAAGCAACATTTTGAAGAACCAGGATTGCCGACCGTAGAATGTAAATTGTGATACAGCAGACAACAGTAACCCATTTTCGCACTCCAACCAGGGACGCGTGCGGCTCTCGTGGTTCACCCTTTTTTCACTGTTCAACGGGCCGTGGAAGCCACCCTCTCCTTTTTTCAAGTGCTCTCTGTGTGTGAAAAGCGGAGAGGGCGGCTGCGCAGCTTCGCAAAAGTGGCACGCAGGCAGCGCGGGAAAACCCGAGACCGTACCTGCTATTAAAATCAGTCCTCGATTGAAAATTACAAATCATTCGTTCCAAAAAATAGTTTACATATCCATCGGTTCTAAAAAGCCGGTTCTGCAAGTAGGTTCCAAAATATTTATTTCAAATTAACAGTGCTCAAATGGATGGTTACAAATTGGGAGTTGCTATCAGTGATGGATCTCCATATCCTTGGTCTTGTCTCTCCTCATCTCTCCTCTGATCTCCATATCCTTGGTCTTGTTTCTCCTCATCTCTCCTCTGATCTCCATATCCTTGGTCTTGTTTCTCCTCATCTCTCCTCTGATCTCCATATCCTTGGTCTTGTTTCTCCTCATCTCTCCTCTGATCTCCATATCCTTGGTCTTGTTTCTCCTCATCTCTCCTCTGATCTCCATATCCTTGGTCTTGTTTCTCCTCATCTCTCCTCTGATCTCCATATCCTTGGTCTTGTTTCTCCTCATCTCTCCTCTGATCTCCATATCCTTGGTCTTGTTTCTCCTCATCTCTCCTCTGCTCTCCATATCCTTGGTCTTGTCTCTCCTCATCTCTCCTCTGATCTCCATATCCTTGGTCTTGTCTCTCCTCATCTCTCCTCTGATCTCCATATCCTTGGTCTTGTCTCTCCTCATCTCTCCTCTGATCTCAGCATTCGCCTCAACATACAATCTGGACAATCTGGTTGCTATCGTGGATGTGAACAGACTGGGACAGTCACAGGCAACTGCCCTTGGACACAAGACTGAGGTGAGGGGAGGGGGGGGGAGAGGAGGGATACTGTAGTCTGAGGGATGATGGGAGGGGCACGGTACTCTGGAATCCATGAGTATTGATTGAAGGTGTATGCTGATCGCTTCGCTGCTTTCGGATTCAACGCCATCGTGGTGGATGGACACGATATCGACGCCCTGAGGTGCGGTAGGAAGAGATTACGGTAGTGATTGATTGATGTCCTCCCCTTGAAGGGCCGCCTATGAGAAGGCACGCAATCACAAGGGACAACCAACTGCCATCATTGCCAAGACACTGAAGGGAAAGGGAATCGAGGGAGTCGAGGACGGAGACAATTGGCATGGAAAGCCCGTCCCTTCGGATAAGGTACGGTAGGCAGAGAGGGGCCGATCGAGGACTGATTGGGAGGGGGGGAGTAGGATATCCTTCCTTGCTTTCAGATCGCTGCAATTCGTTCCCGTCTGCACGTCGCCGACGGGGCGCATTTGAAGCCTCAGCCCATCGTTGACGACGCCCCTGAAGTGAATCTGAAGGATATCAAGATGATCTCCCCTCCCGAATACAAACTGGGAGACAAGGTACAGTAGGAAGGAAGAGAAGAGGAGAGGGAGGAGTATGGTAGAAGGAGAGTATGGATTGGATGCAGGTTGCCACTCGTGCTGCCTACGGTACTGCGTTGGCCAAGTTGGGACAGGCCAATGCCAGAGTGATTGGTCTGGATGGAGACACGAAGAACTCTACCTTCTCGGAGAAACTGCTCAAGGTATGAGAGAGAGGGAAAGAGGGGATAGATAGGGTTGATGAGGGGATGATTGAAGGTGCGTCCGGAGCAGTACATCGAGTGCTTCATCGCAGAGCAGAATCTGGTGAGTCTCCCCCCCCCCCCTCCCCCCTCCCCCCCTCTGATGATCTCATCCCTCCTCTCAGGTTGGAGTGGCAGTGGGTGCTCAATGCCGTGATCGAGTGGTCGCCTTCACTTCCACCTTCGCTGCTTTCTTCGCCCGTGCTTCTGATCAGGTACCGTTGTTAGAGGGAGAAGGGAGGAGGATCAAGGGATACGGTAGATGGAGGGGGATATCGATTGGCATTATTCCAAGTGTATTCCTCTCAGCTCCGCATGGCAGCAGTCTCATTCGCCAATCTGAAGTGTGTTGGTTCTCACGTGGGAGTATCGATCGGAGAGGATGGACCCTCCCAGATGGCCCTCGAGGTACGGTAGAGGGAAGTATGGGAGGGACTATCACCAACTGAGTCCCCCTCTATTCTCAGGATCTGGCCATGTTCCGTGCCTTCCCTGGTTCCACTGTCTTCTATCCCACTGATGCCGTCTCTGCCGAGAGAGCCACTGAGATGGCTGCCAATCTCCCCGGTCAGTCGATTGAACAGGACTACCGTAACCCTCCTCATCTTCCCTTCAGGAATCGTGTTCATCCGTACTGGTCGTCCTGCCAACGCTGTTCTCTACAAGAACGACGAGCCTTTCGCCGTCGGAAAGGGAAAGGTGAGAGAGAGAGAGAGTGAGAGAGGCTCTTGGCTCTTGACGAGAGGAGATGGAATGGTGATAGTGGATGAGTGTATCCTTTCCCCTTAAGGTCCTTCGTGAGTCTGCCACTGACTCGATTCTGCTGATTGGTGCTGGAGTGACTCTCTACGAGTGTCTCAAGGCTGCCGATGAACTGGCCAAGGTACGGTAGAGAGGAGGGGGAGAGGGGACTATCGAGGACTGACTCGATGGAGGAGAAAGATAAAGGGGACTATTGCAGGAGGGAGTGAATGCTTGTGTCATCGATCCCTTCACCATCAAGCCCCTCGATGTAGAACTGATTGAGAAGCACGCCAAGAGGTACGGTAGAGAAAGGATACGGTAGGAGGAATGGATGATCGATAAGTGAGTGAATTGCAGAGTGGGTGGAAAGGTGGTCACTGTCGAGGATCACTATCCTGCTGGAGGAATCGGAGAGACGGTAAGGAGGGAGAGGGAGAGAGGGATTACGGTAGATAAGAGACTAGTATTGATCTCTTTCTCTCTCTCAGGTGTCTGCTGCTCTGGCTGTATCTGGAGGAGTTCGTGTCCATTCACTCTGTGTCCGCGAGGTGAGAAAGAATCGATTGATCTTTGATCTCTCCCATCCCTTGAATGTAATGTGATCTTTGATCTTTGAGGTCCCCCGTTCCGGACCCCCTGATGTCCTCGTTGACCTCTTCGGAATCTCCGCCCGTCACATCGTGAAGGCAGTCAAGAACTTCTAGATTATCGATTGGTTGACTACGAGACTACAGTAATCTCTAACAACTATAGTCACAAACTATCGATATCTCACCCTAGTAATGATGGTTTCTGTTGAATAGTACCCCGTTTTAATTTTTACTTCCTTTAATTCCAGTATACTCGAACATTCTCGCTTGTTCTAAAGTTGATGACTTACTGAGCTAATCTTTGAAGATCTTGTAGTTGTTACAGTTGTGATTTACATTTGAAAGTATAAACAAAGTATCTTTAACACATCTATGTGTCGTGTGGTGCAACTAATTGGTCGAGTTTACCAGAGTGAAATTACTGTGTGAGTATTGATTTGTTGATATTGGAGGAAGATGATGGAGAGAAGAGATGAGATCTTTCTCCATGGTTAGAATAGAGGGTGGAATTGAACGGATGAAAGTGAGATCAGAAGGAGAGAAAGGGGAGATGGGGTCAGGGGTAATGAGATGAATGAAGAGAGTGGAGGGATATCGTTTATATGGGAGGAATACGCTCCAGTCTTATTTCCCCATATTTGTTTGGTCTTACTATAGATTTGACACGTTTGTATCATTCGATGCAATCTCCAAATACATGGACTGATAGCGTGAATATTTGAAGAGAGGAGTGACCCCCTTGTTATCATTTCCTATTTGTTACCCTCTTTTGCTTTCCCATTGATCTCGGCTCACAAATGAGACTTCTTGCTCAAATACTCGTTCCCATCTTTCATTTATGATCATACAACTCAATAGAACTCGTTTTAGGAGATTGCGCTCATGGTATCTTTAAAACATTTTTGTTTGGAACGATATACTACACAATTGTACGGTAAAGATGGTTAAATCTTGAACGTTTACGGCCTCTTTCCTGTTGGTGCATCTCTCTCTATCTATCTCTCTCATCTAAGGGCTATTGAATGACGTTCCATTGATCTCAGTCACGAGGTGATAGAGTAGGTCAGAAGAGAAGAGAGCAGCCTTCCTCCCATCCATCCCTTGACTCCCCCCACCCCCCCCCCCCCTCCTCCCTCCTCCCCCTCTCTTTCTCTCTTCTTTCTCTATTCTTATCACCCTCCAATCTCTCATAGTTTCATCGTAGACTGTACAATACTTCCCCTCCTTCGATCGAGACTCATCACGGTATTCCAACGATCTCTTTATCTATATTCCTAATCGAATTCTCATCAGATGAAAATCGCCATCATTGGCCAATCTGCCTTCGGAGTTGATGTGTACAAGGTACTCTTGATATAGATTACGGTAGCCATTCACATCTCTTTTCTCATGTCTTTTCTCTCAGGGATTGCGGAAGGAGGGACATGAGATCGTAGTGGTGTTCACTATCCCTGATAAGAATGGAAGAGAGGATCTACTGGGTAAGAAAGAGAGAGAGAGAGGATAGAAGGAAGGAAAGAGAGAGAGATGAGGATACGACTTCTCATGATTCATTTGCATCATTCTCTCTCTCTCTCTCTCTCTCTCTCTCTCTCTCTCTCTCTCTCTCTCTCTCTCTCTCTCTCTCTCTCTCTCTCTCTCTCTCTCTCATAATGATCTCCATCCAGCTCTGGAAGCTTCTAAGGATGGTGTCCCCGTAGAGAAGCCATCCCGATGGAGAAAGAAGGACACTGATGGAAAACTGAAGATTATCCCCGAATTGCTAGAGAAGTGAGATTGATTATTATCGAGAATGTGTAATATTAATGTAATCTGTACTAAACTGAAATTTGATCTCTTGAGATATCTCTCATATGGGGCAGAGCTGAACGTCCTTCCCTTCTGCACTCAATTCATTCCCCTCGAGGTATCCATCTCATATCTATCTTTCCTTCTTTCTTCTTCTGCTATGGGTGAAAGTCCATTGCAGACTGATGTTTCTACTTCCAAAATGGAATGAACTCATCGTATTCTATTCTAGTGTTATGATCTCTTCTCTTTCCCTCTCTTCTCTCCTTGGAAGTTAGATTAGAGGAATGCTCACTACTCAATTCTGTTTTCGCTTACCGGTTCTGTGCACAGTGAATAGAGTAGATCTCTGAAGAATGGAGAGACACGTAGACTTCCTATTTAATTGCTGGCGATTAATCATTTATTGTGTCCTTCTTTCTTGAGGTGACAGAGGCGCCCAAGAACAAGTCCATCATCTACCATCCCTCCATCCTCCCTAAACACAGGTACCCCTCTCCCCCACCCTCCCCCCTCCTACCGTATCTCCCCCGACAGTACCCCGTCCATCTCTCAATTTGAGAGGTGCATCAGCCATCAATTGGACGATTATCGGTGGAGATGAAGAGGGAGGATTCTCAATCTTCTGGGCTGATGATGGACTTGATACTGGACCCATTCTCCTCCAGAGAAAGTGCAAGGTGGGGGGGGGGGGGTGGAAGGGAAGGAGTGGATACGGTAGGAAGGGATATATCGATTGTCTCTCTCAGGTCGAGGAGAACGACACTCTCAATTCGCTCTACAAACGATTCCTCTATCCCGAGGGAGTCACAGGAATGGTACGGTAGACTATCGATCGATTACAATATCTTCCAATATCGATTGATCTCAGGTCGAGGCAGTCCGTCTCATCGCAGAGGGAAAGGCGCCCGTCATCGTGCAGGTACCGTAATCCCCGTCTACAGTATCCACTGAGTATCGATTGACAGCCCGAGGGAGGAACTTATGATGCACACATTACGGCCAAGCCCGAATTGGCTGAGATCGATTGGAAGAAGAATCAGAAGGAATTACACAATTGGATCAGAGGAAACGATAAGGTGAGAAAGAGAAAGAGAAGAGGGGGAGGGGGGGGGGAGAGGAGGGGAAGGGGATTGGTTGTGTGATTGAGGTTCCTGGTGCATGGTCTCTGATGAATGGAGAGAAGATTTCCTTCTTCGGCTCTACTCTATGGAAGGAGGCTAAGATTCCATCTGATGCCAGAGAGATCCAAGTGGCTGAGGTACAGTACACTAGAGATACAGTATCCCATTGGAACGATAGCTCAGGTTCCTGGAGGGAAAGTCTTTGCTCATGATGGAGGTCTCTTGCTGGCTGCTGCCGATGGGAAATACGTGAGTGGATTACGGTAGATTACGGTATGAGGAGATATTGATTAATGGATGATTGGATAGGTGAATGTGGACACTGTGAAGGTCGGGACTAAGACAATTGCCGCTTCTAAATTTGGATTGGTGGAAGAAAAGGGAGAGACACTCGTGTTGAATGAAGAAGAGAAGAAAGTGGTCGAGAAACTGAAGGTGAGGGGGTGGGGGGGAGAAGGAATGAATGATCTTTGATCTCTGTCTCATTCAGACGATCTGGGAAGGAATCCTTAAACTATCAGTCTCGGATTCGACGGATTTCTTCGAGAATGGAGCATCTTCTGCTGATGTTGCCAGACTCGTTGAAGAGATCTCATTCCATACTACTGCTGAGTTGGAGAACACTGATGTGAGAAGACATTTGGTGGAGTCATTGGACAGTCCACGTTCATGCCAATTATCAGAAATGATCTAGTCCAGATTAACGATTATAGGCAATTATTGTTCGACAGAGAAGATTCAGAAATTGAAAATTATTATTTTCGCAGTTAATTCGTATTCATGTTCTCATTACGTCATAGATCTCATTATATTTCCATCTCTTCCAGATCTATTCTGGTCCGACTTTCGCAGAGAACGCAGACGCTGTTGTGTTGAAGTTGAGAGGAGGCAGTGGAATCACCGTCACTTATGATGCAGTCAGTCGTCGATCCATCCAATGATACCGTATACAGAGACACATGCAACCAATTCATTATTCAGATCGAAGTGGAGGCGAATAACATGCATCTCAAGTTCCCCCATGATCTCTTCATCAACGGAAAGGTATACGGTAGGAGAAGAGGAAGAGGAAATGGATATGTTGCAGTTCCAACCATCGGCCTCTGGTAGATACTACGATACTATCAATCCAGCCAATGAACAAGTCATCTGCAAGGTTAGAAGAGAAAGAGAAAGAAAGAGGAAGAAAAAGGATTGGAATGACTATCAAAGGAAAGGGAAATAGTTGTTATTGAGTTGATAATTAGTGAGGGATTGAGGAGATGGATGAACCCATTCCTTTCCTTCTCAGGTTGCGAAGGGAGACAAAGAGGATTGTGACAAGGCTGTAGCTGCTGCCAAGAAGGCATTCGATCAGGGTGAGGAGGGGGAGGGGAAGGGTACGGTAGTCAGGGGTATTGATCCATGGATATTTCAGGCGACTGGAGCAAGATCTCGGCTCGTGACAGAGGAAAGCTAATGTATAAACTGGCAGATCTCATGGAGCAGCATAAGGTCGGAATCTATTGCTTTGATCCATTCTCCTCCCCCCCCCCCCTTCCCCCCTCCCCTCCACTTCCATCATCTCATCTCCTTCTCATCTCAGGCTGAATTGGCAACTCTGGAGTCTCTGGACTCTGGTGCAGTATACACTCTGGCCCTGAAGACTCACGTCGGAATGTCCATCGATGTATGGAGATACTTCGCTGGATGGGCTGATAAGATCCAGGTATGACAGATGAGACTACGGTAGGTATCCATCCATCGATTGTAGGGTGCTACCATTCCCATCTCGGATGCTCGTCCCAACAAGAATCTGTGCATCACTAAGAAGGTGAGTCAATCGATCGACTACCTTCATTATCTCTCTACCGTACTCCTTTCTTCCCCTCAGGAGCCTCTCGGAGTCGTGGCCCTGATCACTCCCTGGAACTATCCTCTGATGATGCTCTCGTGGAAGATGGCAGCTTGTCTCGCAGCAGGAAATACCGTAGTCCACAAGCCCGCTCAGGTATATAGTGGAATGAGAGTACGGTAGTCTATGGATCATTCTCAGGTAACGCCTCTCACTGCTCTCAAGTTCGCTGAGTTGGCTGTTCTGGCTGGAATTCCGGCTGGTGTGATCAACATCGTCACGGGTACGGTAGACCAGAGTTCAAATACGTGTGTCAACGTTTTCGAAAATTTACGGGTATGTTTTATCGATAAGGGTCCCTTATGGAAAATCTGACCAAACAGAAAATTCCGGGTATGTTTTGTCAAAAATGAGTACAATCTTTGTCGAAAAAATGTCGGGTATGTTTTGTAAGTAAGACTCCCCCCTTATGAAAAATTTAATGGGCAATAAAAAGGCGGTTATGGTTTGTCGTTACCAAGTATTTGAACTATGCCGTAGACATGGAATTCCTCCCAGAATCAGGACGAATATCGATTTTCCAGGATCTGGTGGTGAGATTGGAGAGGCGTTGACTGCTCATCCCGATGTGAGAAAGATCGGATTCACGGGATCGACTGAGATCGGAGCCCATGTGATGGGAAGGTACGGTAGAGAAACGAAGAGATCGATCGATTACTGATTATGTTCAGCTGCGCCAAGTCCAACATCAAGAAAGTGTCTCTCGAGTTGGGAGGAAAGTCACCTCTCATCATCTTCCCCGATGCCGATATGGATAAGGTACAGTGAGAATGGATGGATATCGATTGAATGCTCTAGTTGTACCGTACTTTACCGTACCTCCCTCCTTTCTCAGGCAGTCCGTCAGACCTGCACTGCAGTCTTCTTCAATAAAGGAGAGAATTGCATCGCAGCTGGAAGAATCTTCGTGGCCAAGTCAATTCATGATGATTTCATCAAGAAACTAGTGGAGGAGACAAAGAAGGTATACGGTAGTAGAGAGAACCGATCAAGAAATGAGTGCATAACAGATTGTGATCGGAGATCCATTGGATAGAGCAACTGGTCATGGACCCCAGAACCATAAGGCTCATCTGGATAAACTCATCGATTATGTCAAGCAGGGAGTCGCTGGAGGAGCCAAGGTTAGTGGGAAGAGAAAGGGAATGCGATCGGGGGAGGGGGGGATAGGGAGGAGGGGGGGGGTGTGGAGGTAGTACCAGAGAGAATGGGAGGAGTGATTGCAGCTGGAAGTGGGAGGAGCGAGACTGGATCGAGCTGGTCTCTTCTTCAAGCCAACCATTCTCTCCAATGTCAAGGTGAGAGAGAGAGAGAAAGAAAGAGATATATATCTCGATCCATGGATGATCAATGGTCTTCTCCCCTCTTCAGGATGATAACTACGTGGCCATTGAAGAGAGTTTCGGACCAGTGATGGTCGTGTCCGAATTCGATGACAAGTCAGTCCCTTCCTACCTATTATGAATGATAATGCTCAATGTAATCTCAATCTACCCCACTCATCAATTCATTCAGTGATATTGATGGAGTGATTCGTCGTGCAAATGGAACTGAATTCGGACTGGCGGCCGGAGTTTTCTCCAAGGATGTCAGCAAGGTCCTTAAGGTGGCTGAGAAGATACAGGCGGGAACGGTGAGTGTAGAGGGAGGAAGGGGGGGGGGGGGGAGATTACGGTATACTACTACGAATGTATACCCAATTTTGAAATGGAAGTTCGGAAATCGTATGCTATCTTTGACTGCGAACCACAAATCATACGATTGTGATATAAATAAATGCGTGTTGTTGAGGTGTTCGTGAACACATATCAGAAGACAGACGTGGCCGCGCCATTTGGAGGATTCAAACAGTCTGGATTCGGAAAGGATCTCGGTTAGTGAAAGAGAAGGAGAAGGAGAGAGACGAGATGGTTGAATTGCAGGACAAGAAGCCCTCAACGAGTATCTCCAGACGAAGACTATCACATTCGAGTATTAGAATGACCCTAGTAGATAAATTCATAGTTTCTTATCTGCCCTCTTCCACAGTTTGTTTCACTGTTAGTGTATACTTTCTTTTGTGATATTCGCCATTCCCTACTTATTCGATTTTGTGGTCAATCAATCGGTTGTAATAATAAAACTAAGATAAATCGCATATGTAATCATCAAAAAATGGTAGCAGTCTCTCGTATGGTTAAATCAGCCCATTGTGATATCGGAGAGTCACAGTCCATCTATTTATCTAGGCTCCTTCTTTTCTCGATCTCAAAAGATTGGTTTTCTTCCTCCTCACTTTCATTCGACCTTCGTACTCAAGTCTACCATAGATCCTTGCGGGTTCGTCCATTTCCCTCTTCACTCTCTAAACTACAATCCCTTCCCTCCCCTCTCTTCTCGTCCCTCCCTCATTCATAAATATCATTCCATCTCATGATGTTCACACGGAGCAACAAGTTGTTCCTTTCCCCTCTCCGTTCCCTCCAATCTCTCTCTTCAATCCATTCATTGTCCAATACTTCTTCCACTCCTCAGTCAATGAGGATTCTCTTCTGTCATGGTCTTGGTTCTTCAACTCGCAATCGAGTTTCTCAACAACTCACCAAGTTATTCGACGGAACGGAACATCAATTTGAAGCGTGAGACAATCTTTCAATATCAGTATGAAAAGGCGGATTAGCGAGTAAATTTTTCGTAGATGTACGACAAGTAAATAGAATCTAGTCCAATGACCTATAGATTCCTCATGGTTCTTCTTTGTAGCGTGCAGTATCCATCTCCTTGTCCATGCTGGAGAGTGAATGACTGGTTGAAGACGATAGAAGAGAAGCTGAATGGAAAAAGTGAGTATCGTTCATTGTTAGCATGATGTGGAAAGGGGAATGACAGGAATGGGGATTCACGTGATCGGAGTAGGCACAGTCTCTCACTCTTTTATTAGAGTGCAGCGTATTTACGGAGAGTGGAAAGGAGAGGAATGTTGTAGGGACATATTTGTATGTAGCATGGACTTGTGGTGTCCCGACCAGAGTAGACGGTAAAATATATCAACCACTCATCTTAAGATACCGTAATCGTTGCTCAGAGTGCCGGTGCTCATCCTGTTCTGAAGTGAGTAAAAGATCAAAGATCAATTCCAATCTCGATCCATTCCAGCGCGACAATCAAGCATCCCAACAAAGTGAAGGTATCCATGATTCATAGATTATCTTTGATCTCTCCTTTTTTCAGGGTCTCTTTCTTCTTTCACCCGGTTTTGATGTTGACTTCGCGTATGTTGACAAGGTGAGAATTGATCTCAAGTTGATTTTCTTCCAAGGTTCTCTCCCCTCCCACAGTATCCTCAATGCCTCTTGAGGTGATCCCTGGAGCGATGGAAAGACTGAAGAAGGGAGAGAGATTAGTCCATCCTGCAAGTAGAAATGGAGAAGAAGCACTGGTTGATATGGAAGGATTCCTCCAGTTCAGAGAGGTATTCCCCCATTCCCCCTCCCCCCCCCCCCCTCTTCTCCCTCTCCCTCCCCTATCTCTCTTCCTCTCTCAGACATGTGTCTCCACTCACGATGGCGATCTCCCCATCCATTGTCCAGTCACTGTTGTGCATGGAACGAATGATGAAGTGAGAAAGATCAAAGATCAATTCCAATCTCGATCCATTCCAGCTCGTTCCCTATGGCAATTCCATCAGACTTCTCATGAAATTGTCGAGTAAGGACATCCACATGAGGGATGTGCCAGGGGGAACACATTTCCTATCGGTGAGTCAAGGGAGAGAAAGAAGGAGGGGGAGAGGGAAGAAGGAGAAGGAGAGGGAAGATGGAGATGGAGAGGGAAGAAGGAGAGGGAGAGGGAAGAAGGAGAAGGAGAGGGAAGAAGGAGAAGGAGAGGGAAGAAGGAGGGGGAGAGGGAAGATGGAAGGAGAGATTGCAGATGGATGATGACATCGTCAGAGAGGAATTCGAGAAGTTCTGTATCAAAATGGGAATATTCAAGGAAGTTGAGAAGAAAGTAGAGAAATTAAGAGCAAAGGCTTGATCTACCCATTCCCTTCCTATCCTTTGTGTACAGTAACATCATTTAACTCAGATTACTTTGCAATACATTTTATTGATAAATTTTCTCCATTTAGAACTGTACATTCCATGTTGTATGTAAGTAGATTTGAAATAAATATATTATATGAATAACCACGAATTTTCGAAATTACAAGCGTTTTCTTCCGTTTTGATTCCCGAGGGGATTCAGTGGCTCTCAATCATCATTTCGGCCCGTTCACTGAAATATTTTTGGATTCGAAATGTTCTGGCAGCAAACTAATACCAATGAAACCCAAAACAAATAAAAATCACGATGCATAAAATCAAAGGTACCGGATTCCAGAATGGAAGGATGCAAACAGGATCGAGGTATGAAGGGGGGAAAGGATACAAGCGAATAACGAATTAAAACAGAAACAATCGAGTACATTATATACAATTGTGCACAAAAAATCATACAGTGGGATAAAACTCTTGAAATAAACGAGACTCAAAAATTAGATACAGTAATGAGAAATGGGAGAAGCAGGGGATTCACATGACATTGACTCCTCCCTGGTCGTCCAATAGACCTTGTCTCTCAGCCTCTTCTTCTTCCATCTCATCTGGATCCATTCCAAGGGAGGATCTACGATAGTCTCTCCATTCTCTGTACAGAGTGGGCAATAGACAACCAGTCGTGCATATGACCTGCAATCAGTCCCTTCTCCTTATTCCCTTTTTTCATCAGGAAATCGTTTTCGATCTAATCATATAATCTAACTAGAACAATGTTAACACTAATTTAGAATCTAAGAACAATCTATTGAGATTCCTCTTCTGATTAGATCCAAAGTGATGCCATTCATTCTGACCATGAGAATGAATCCATAGAAGACAGCAGTCCATCCGATAGTCCTCTGGATGTATGGTATGCCCAGCATTCCAATGGCGGCTCCCACACTCCCCGTCCCATCCACTATCCCTGTCACTGTAGACAGAGCTGCCGTGTTCCCTCTCAACTCACGCGCCTTCCCTGCAATCAACACACTCATTCATGCCATACTACGTAATCCCTCCCTCCCTCACCCAGATCAGCGGATACCGAGGAAGAGATCATATTGGCAGGCCCCGCCACGAAGAATCCAACGATCGTCAGCATGAGGGCATTGATGATGAAATCACCGGGAACAACTGAAACGAGATCACTCAGTAGGCATAAACATGACCAATATTCTTCCAATATGGATTTTTAGTTCTGCTCTCGTTCCCCCTTCACTCTCTGAAGTCTTTAATTGCAGATAATATGTATTATATTCTAATCTAAACATCGCCCCATTACTTGATGCTTTTGGTCGTCATACATGCGAAATTGAGAATGCGAAATTGTTTTGTGATTATAAATGATTGTCTAGAGTTTTAATTATCGGTGTGCGATGCATTCATGACGAGCGAAAGATAAAGCAAGCGTATGAACGCTCTTCGGTATATGAATGGCTACCTCAGAGTACATGGTACTAATTTGGATTAGTTGCTAACTATCATTTGCAAATTTATGTCATTAAGGTTGAAACCAGTGTTTACTGTAAGGCCCGGCCTAATCAGTTATTGTCCAAAATATATAATATATAATACAGAATCCCCCTAAAAACGACGCTGCGTCCAAAATAGTTTCTAACGACCGAATTGGATGTATGGAATACATTTGAACATCATTTGGATTATGTTGGACACTGACTTTTTGGCCTTCTCAGTTACTGAGTGACAATATTAGGTTATTGCAAGATTCAAATAATCAGAAGAAAAAACAATTCCCCCCCTCTACTCACGCACTCGAATAGACTCCCAGACAGAAACTGGCGATGACCAACATAATAACGACGACGGGAGTGCGAGAGGAGAGACGATCCTGAGAGGAAGAGAGGGATACTGTAGATTAGAGGAGAGACAGAGAGACAGAGAGACAGAGAGACAAAGAGACAGAGAGACAGAGAGACAGAGAGACAGAGAGACAGAGAGACAGAGAGACAGAGAGACAAAGAGACAGAGAGAGACAGAGAGACAGAGAGACAGAGAGACAGAGAGACAGAGAGAGAGAGAGACAGAGAGACAGAGAGAGAGAGAGACAGACAGAGAGAGAGACAGAGAGAGAGAGAGACAGAGAGAGACAGAGACAGAGAGAGAGAGAGAGAGACCCATACCGAGATGGCTCCTCCCACCACAGCTGCCATTATTCCTCCTATATCGAAGAAGGTGGAGAGAGTACCCGAATCACTCTCAGGCCAACCGAAATTAGAGTGGAGATAGTAGGGAAGCCAGAAGAAGAAACCATATGTGACCATCTTGAGACAGGCGTAGGCGAAAGAATACTGGAAAGGGGAAGGGATGCTATTGGAGATATTTTTCAGCTACCATTTTATCATTTCTAGTGATAGTTTACCGTGTGATTTTTGTATTTACCCGCCGATCGGTGTGAAACAAAATTAAAAATTTAAAAATTCGCCGAGAATAAAAAAGGTAAATAATTTAAGAAATTTAAATCTGGTGGGGAATATTTTGGAAGTTGGATACTTTCCGATTAAATTTTTTTGTAATCTTTCAGTCTCTCTGTCGTTTGGTGATTCCTCTGATAGAGAATGATTCTACAATTAAAATTGTAAGTGAATTGAATTAAATTGCTTCTCCAATCTTGATTGCCGAGTAGAAGTGAATGTAGATAATGTTGGCGGGGTCGTAATCCATTGGCCTGTCTCCATTGGTGAGAAGTAGAGGGATCGCCACAATGGCTTCCCCTTTGTCCTCGCTAGACGAGGAGGGATAGCATCTATCATATCACCACATGGTTGTAATCATTTATCCAATCGGTGTTGTTAACAGGCAATGGAGAGACTGATCATCATCATACTCCTATATAAAGCGCGGAAGTCTCACTCTGCCGTCTGTACAGACTCCGCCCCTTCTGACCCCGCCCCCTCCTATGGCCCCACATCACGCTACAGACTACAAGCAACACGATTTCGTCATAGAAACTTCCAGAACCTCCCAACGAGACGGGAAGGGAGGGGAGAGAGATTTCGTCATAGAAACTTCCAGAACTTTCCAGAGAGAGGGGAATTGAGGGGGAGAGAGATTTCGTCATAGAAACTTCCAGAACTTTCCAGAGAGAGGGGAATTGAGGGGGAGAGAGATTTCGTCATAGAAACTTCCAGAACTTTCCTGAGAGAGGGGAATTGAGGGAGAGAGAGATTTCGTCATAGAAACTTCCAGAACTTTCCAGAGAGAGGGGAATTGAGGGGGAGAGAGATTTCGTCATAGAAACTTCCAGAACTTTCCAGAGAGAGGGGAATTGAGGGGGAGAGAGATTTCGTCATAGAAACTTCCAGAACTTTCCTGAGAGAGGGGAATTGAGGGAGAGAGAGATTTCGTCATAGAAACTTCCAGAACTTTCCAGAGAGAGGGGAATTGAGGGGGAGAGAGATTTCGTCATAGAAACTTCCAGAACTTTCCTGAGAGAGGGGAATTGGGGGGGGGAGAGAGATTTCGTCATACAAACTTTCAGAACCTTCCAGATAGAGGGGAAAGGAGGGGGAGAGAGATTTCATCATATAAACTTCCAGAACTTTCCAGAGAGAGGGGAATTGAGGGGGAGAGAGATTTCGTCATAGAAACTTCCAGAACTTTCCTGAGAGAGGGGAATTGGGGGGGGAGAGAGATTTCGTCATACAAACTTTCAGAACCTTCCAGATAGAGGGGAAAGGAGGGGGAGAGAGATTTCATCATATAAACTTCCAGAACTTTCCAGAGAGAGGGGAATTGAGGGGGAGAGAGATTTCGTCATAGAAACTTCAAGAACCTCCCAACGAGACAAGGAGGTAGGGAGGAGGAGATTTCGTCATCGAAATCTCCAGAACTTTCCAGAGAGAGGGAATCGAGAGGGAGAGAGATTTCGTCATACAAACTTCCAGAACCTTCCAGATAGAGGGGAAAGGAGGGGGAGAGAGATTTCATCATATAAACTTCCAGAACTTTCCAGAGAGGGGAATTGATGGGGGGAGAGATTTCGTCATAGAAACTTCCAGAACTTTCCAGAGAGAGGGGAATTGAGGGGGAGAGAGATTTCGTCATAGAAACTTCCAGAACTTTCCTGAGAGAGGGGAATTGGGGGGGGGAGAGAGATTTCGTCATACAAACTTTCAGAACCTTCCAGATAGAGGGGAAAGGAGGGGGGGAGAGATTTCGTCATAGAAACTTCCAGAACTTTCCAGAGAGAGGGAAATTGAGGGGGAGAGAGATTTCGTCATAGAAACTTCCAGAACTTTCCTGAGAGAGGGGAATTGAGGGAGAGAGAGATTTCGTCATAGAAACTTCCAGAACTTTCCAGAGAGAGGGGAATTGAGGGGGAGAGAGATTTCGTCATAGAAACTTCCAGAACTTTCCTGAGAGAGGGGAATTGGGGGGGAGAGAGATTTCGTCATACAAACTTTCAGAACCTTCCAGATAGAGGGGAAAGGAGGGGGAGAGAGATTTCATCATATAAACTTCCAGAACTTTCCAGAGAGAGGGGAATTGAGGGGGAGAGAGATTTCGTCATAGAAACTTCAAGAACCTCCCAACGAGACAAGGAGGTAGGGAGGAGGAGATTTCGTCATCGAAATCTCCAGAACTTTCCAGAGAGAGGGAATCGAGAGGGAGAGAGATTTCGTCATACAAACTTCCAGAACCTTCCAGATAGAGGGGAAAGGAGGGGGAGAGAGATTTCATCATATAAACTTCCAGAACTTTCCAGAGAGGGGAATTGATGGGGGGAGAGATTTCGTCATAGAAACTTCCAGAACTTTCCTGAGAGAGGGGAATTGGGGGGGGGGAGAGAGATTTCGTCATACAAACTTTCAGAACCTTCCAGATAGAGGGGAAAGGAGGGGGAGAGAGATTTCATCATATAAACTTCCAGAACTTTCCAGAGAGAGGGGAATTGAGGGGGAGAGAGATTTCGTCATAGAAACTTCCAGAACTTTCCTGAGAGAGGGGAATTGGGGGGGGGAGAGAGATTTCGTCATAGAAACATCAAGAACCTCCCAACGAGACAAGGAGGTAGGGAGGAGGAGATTTCGTCATCGAAATCTCCAGAACTTTCCAGAGAGAGGGAATCGAGAGGGAGAGAGATTTCGTCATACAAACTTCCAGAACCTTCCAGATAGAGGGGAAAGGAGGGGGAGAGAGATTTCATCATATAAACTTCCAGAACTTTCCAGAGAGGGGAATTGATGGGGGGAGAGATTTCGTCATAGAAACTTCCAGAACTTTCCTGAGAGAGGGGAATTGGGGGGGAGAGAGATTTCGTCATACAAACTTTCAGAACCTTCCAGATAGAGGGGAAAGGAGGGGGAGAGAGATTTCATCATATAAACTTCCAGAACTTTCCAGAGAGAGGGGAATTGAGGGGGAGAGAGATTTCGTCATAGAAACTTCCAGAACTTTCCTGAGAGAGGGGAATTGGGGGGGGGAGAGAGATTTCGTCATACAAACTTTCAGAACCTTCCAGAGAGAGGGAAATTGAGGGGGAGAGAGATTTCGTCATAGAAACTTCCAGAACTTTCCTGAGAGAGGGGAATTGAGGGAGAGAGAGATTTCGTCATAGAAACTTCCAGAACTTTCCAGAGAGAGGGGAATTGAGGGGGAGAGAGATTTCGTCATAGAAACTTCCAGAACTTTCCTGAGAGAGGGGAATTGGGGGGGAGAGAGATTTCGTCATACAAACTTTCAGAACCTTCCAGATAGAGGGGAAAGGAGGGGGAGAGAGATTTCATCATATAAACTTCCAGAACTTTCCAGAGAGAGGGGAATTGAGGGGGAGAGAGATTTCGTCATAGAAACTTCAAGAACCTCCCAACGAGACAAGGAGGTAGGGAGGAGGAGATTTCGTCATCGAAATCTCCAGAACTTTCCAGAGAGAGGGAATCGAGAGGGAGAGAGATTTCGTCATACAAACTTCCAGAACCTTCCAGATAGAGGGGAAAGGAGGGGGAGAGAGATTTCATCATATAAACTTCCAGAACTTTCCAGAGAGGGGAATTGATGGGGGGAGAGATTTCGTCATAGAAACTTCCAGAACTTTCCTGAGAGAGGGGAATTGGGGGGGGGAGAGAGATTTCGTCATACAAACTTTCAGAACCTTCCAGATAGAGGGGAAAGGAGGGGGAGAGAGATTTCATCATATAAACTTCCAGAACTTTCCAGAGAGAGGGGAATTGAGGGGGAGAGAGATTTCGTCATAGAAACTTCCAGAACTTTCCTGAGAGAGGGGAATTGGGGGGGGGAGAGAGATTTCGTCATAGAAACATCAAGAACCTCCCAACGAGACAAGGAGGTAGGGAGGAGGAGATTTCGTCATCGAAATCTCCAGAACTTTCCAGAGAGAGGGAATCGAGAGGGAGAGAGATTTCGTCATACAAACTTCCAGAACCTTCCAGATAGAGGGGAAAGGAGGGGGAGAGAGATTTCATCATATAAACTTCCAGAACTTTCCAGAGAGGGGAATTGATGGGGGGAGAGATTTCGTCATAGAAACTTCCAGAACTTTCCTGAGAGAGGGGAATTGGGGGGGAGAGAGATTTCGTCATACAAACTTTCAGAACCTTCCAGATAGAGGGGAAAGGAGGGGGAGAGAGATTTCATCATATAAACTTCCAGAACTTTCCAGAGAGAGGGGAATTGAGGGGGAGAGAGATTTCGTCATAGAAACTTCCAGAACTTTCCTGAGAGAGGGGAATTGGGGGGGGGAGAGAGATTTCGTCATACAAACTTTCAGAACCTTCCAGATAGAGGGGAAAGGAGGGGGAGAGAGATTTCATCATATAAACTTCCAGAACTTTCCAGAGAGAGGGGAATTGAGGGGGAGAGAGATTTCGTCATAGAAACTTCAAGAACCTCCCAACGAGACAAGGAGGTAGGGAGGAGAAGATTTCGTCATCGAAATCTCCAGAACTTTCCATCGAGAGGGAATCGAGAGGGAGAGAGATTTCGTCATACAAACTTCCAGAACCTTCCAGATAGAGGGGAAAGGAGGGGGAGAGAGATTTCATCATATAAACTTCCAGAACTTTCCAGAGAGGGGAATTGATGGGGGGAGAGATTTCGTCATAGAAACTTCCAGAACTTTCCAGAGAGAGGGAAATTGAGGGGGAGAGAGCTTTCGTCATAGAAACATCAAGAACCTCCAAACGAGACAAGGAGGTAGGGAGGAGGAGATTTCGTCATCGAAATCTCCAGAACTTTCCAGAGAGAGGGAATCGAGAGGGAGAGAAATTTCGTCATACAAACTTCCAGAACATCCCCGAAATTTCGCAACCTTCCCGAGAGAGGAGAGAGTCGGAGAGTGTGCGAAGCAGGAGAAAAAGGAAGACAGACGACGCGCGCAGCGCGGAGTCTGCCAGTGGATTGGGAATGCCGCTGGTAGAAATATAAAGAAAGGAATGATAGAGAGAAGAGATATGGACAGAGTATTGGACATAGGCCAAAAAGCGTGTCCAAAAGGGCACAATGTATCCGGTTTTTTTCCTGGAACGGGCGTACCTTTATGACCTATGGTATTGGATATGAGATCAATTTAAATAGACCAACGGGAATGACTCCGGGCAGTCTCCATGCCCTACAGAATCCGATGGGACGGGAGATGCTCGATTCCTCGATGACGTCATTTGGCTCTGATTCCCATTCCCAAGGCTCGGCCAGACCTCAATAACACATTTATATTAATTGATATCAATGATTGACCTTCATACCGATCTCCCTCGGATGGGCCTTGAGACAGAAGAAAATAACGAATCCGAAGAGGAAGAGAAGGATGGAATTGACTGCGAAGGCATACTGTATGAGAGAGAAGATTATCGATTGAGTACAGTCTGCATTCATTCGGGGAAAGAGAAGTACACTCTGTTCACTTCAATCCCCTTGCCTCACCTGATATCCAGCATAGATGACTCCACTTGTAATGAGAGTCCCGATGATATTTCCCGCACTGGCACACCCACTCCAAACTCCGAATATCAACCCCCGCGAACCACGGCCGAACCAATTGCCCATTATACAGATCTGAAATGGAAGGATACGTTGCCAGAGCTGGAATCAATCACGAAATTCAGACGTTCGGCTTATACAAATAGGATGCTCATTAAACAGCAGAGGACCTAAGCCTATGGCCTATTAAGAGAAATACTTAAAACGCGTTCTCTGTACTACTGCAAGAGAGATGGCACAGTTGGCTTAAAACAGTCGTATGGGTCTCAAACTTTGGGTCAAAAAACTTTTTTCATAAAAATTTTGATCTTTGATCTCCAAAAATCGATGATTTCAAATTTGAGATATCAGTGTCATGTGAAATTGATTTATCATTTGAGATATCATTCGAAAGAGCATCGAAAGTTAAATTGAATGGTCGAAGGAAACTTGATTTGAGCTATGTGAAAAATTCGGTCACTTTCTGTAAACATCGATATGGCTACCCATGAAGATGCGATTTGCACGTCCTTATTTTGTGTATTTTTCAATGCTGAAAACGATGAAACTCTTTGCAGGACCGCTTTTCACGGTCGTCGTATCGAAATCATCAATTTTCCCTGCGTATTTACCGGTTCGAGCGGTCTATTTTGACAGTTTTTCGAGCATAACTTTTTTTCATTCCTTGCTTCGTGAGGTCTCATATAGAATTTTTTTCGACTTTTGCCATTTTCATGGTGAAAAAAAAGTCGAAAAAAAGTTCAATTCGAAAAAAATATGCCTAAAGTAGTTTCTGGCGAATTTTTGCGCGCTGAATCCGAATTTCAATATGATACCTCACGAAACAAGGAATGAAAAAAGTTATGCTGGAAAAACTGTCAAAATGGACCGCTCGAACAGGTAAATATGCATGGAAAACTGATGATTTCGATACGACGACCGTGAAAAGCGGTCCTGCAAAGAGTTTCATCGTTTTCAGAATTGAAAAATACACAAAATATATCAAAATAGGACCCTACAAATGATACCCTCATGGGTAGCCATATCGATGTTTACCGAAATTAATCGGAATTTTCACTTTTCGAGCCATAACTTGCTTTGGAAAAGGCCAAATCAAGTTTCCTTCCACCATTTACCATAACTTTTGATGTTCTTTCGAATGATATGTCACATGATACCGAAATCTCTTAAATTGAAAATTATCGCTTTTTGGAGATCAAAGATCAAAATTTTTACGAGAAAATTTTTCTCGACCCAAAGTGGTCACACACCCAAAATATGTACAGAAGCAGATGATAACACATAAACGTGCGAAATTCCTAGTTCAACAGCGATGCAGCTTCTCCCAGTAACAGGAGCTGTAAATTGCCAAATAATCGATCAATTATGATCTTTTTTCTTCATTCGTTTATTCTCTTGATTGTTTTGTGAACTTCAGCATGTTCCTTTTGCTTCTCATGCTCTTTTTGTCCTTTTGCATGTCATGAAAAAAAAGTTTTTTTTAAAAAGTTGCTCAATACTGCAAATAAAGTGTACTGTAGTTCGAAAAAAAGTTTGACTGACTTAAGACTTAACCTAAGTGGTTACCTCAGTGGGCCATGCGACAGATTGGAAGAGGCCTCCAAAAACCCAGAGAGCGAAGTAAACCAGAGCATGGTAAAAACGATAAAATTCAGTGACGAATCCGAAGAAAAAG
This sequence comes from Pristionchus entomophagus, assembly GCA_036245825.1. Taxonomy (NCBI): domain Eukaryota; kingdom Metazoa; phylum Nematoda; class Chromadorea; order Rhabditida; family Neodiplogasteridae; genus Pristionchus; species Pristionchus entomophagus. The sequence goes on from BTSX01000004.1 coordinate 31,844,276, forward strand.
ACCTGTGAAAAAGACTCATTACAGTACTCTATTCGAACTCGGAAATTTGAAACTGGACTCGGGTATCTACTTTGGATGTGCGGGGTGTGCGGGAAAACTTTTCGGGAAAAATAATTTTCCCGATTTCAAAACCTTTCAAATTTTCAAAAAATAGGAAAGAAAAAAAGGATTTGCGCAAATGGAAGCTCAGCTTACCCCATTCCGAGTTTTCTATTTAGTTTTCCAAAAATAATGGCAAAATGATAACGAAAATCGTCGAGGAGTGAGAACTTTTTGATCAGCCGAGTTCATGTGAGCCTTGAGTTGGGTCAAACTTCAACATGAAAATCGTCAATTGCAAATTGACTTTACTAGTAAATATGGTATTTTAACTAGACGTTTAAATAAGAATTGTACTCAATCGGTCTACAGGAGTGCCAGGTAAACGATCTCTAGCAAGAAAACACGCTTCATTACGATTCCGATCACTAAACCTGGTCAACACTGAAACTACCGCAACCCGAATCATCAATACCACTCGTTTAAAAAAACGCTGTACCAACTATTCTATTATTTTGGCAAAACCACGATAATCACTAGCTAATATTTATCATTAAAATAAGAGGAAGGCACACGTTCTCATAAACTAGCAAGAAGGAAAAGTCACTTTTACAACGGAGAAAAGGCCGTTTTCATAGAAACCCCATTCGGCTGTATCTTTTTTTACATTTTTGCATAGCCTGATTCTCTGTGCCCGAATCTATCTCTCCTATGAAGAAAAATTCGGTACATTCACTTTTATTGTACGCCCTCTTGTGAGTGGCATCGTTGAGTGCTAGCGTCGTGTACGCTCCTATTATTGTGCCAAGCTTATTTGTACACCCATTTACCACTTGCTTATCACCAATTTTTTTTTATATTACTGTATAGGGACCACCGAACCGGGAATTACAAAAACAGAGCCGGGAAACGGTGTGTGACCGGGGTGATCCGTCGAATTCAAATTTTTAACGGAAAATCAGCGTTTTCCGGGTTTATTGATTAGTTGCATGATGCGACCTAACAGTTTCATGTTGAATAGCAAGTACTATGCACGTATAAACATTTACCACAAAATAAGAGAAATTCGTTAAAGCGATCATGTTGAATTTTGAAAATGAACTTGACCGTTTCTATTTTTAATTATATTACGAACTAGATACGAGGTGCGACCTCACAGTTTTATACTTCAATTGCTCTTTGGATTCATTCGGTTGCCTGTGCAAAAAAGTAGCAAAATCCATTAAAGCGATCATTATGCAACACTGTCTTGAAATACACACTCATTTTGTAAGGTTACTGTAAGTCACCAGTATTGATTGTTAAGCAATAAACTGTGATATACCTTATATTGCAGTGATTTTTGCCATTGGACATATTATTAATTTTTTTAAATCGAAATACTTAATTTGAGAAATTTTCATGACGTGATGCATAGCTGTCCAAGGCTGATGGCGAGCCCCAAAATGCGCATAGCCCCAATATTGGGGCTATGCGCATATATGTAGGGGGGTCATGGGTTTTTGACTTTTTCAAAATGTCTCCAATCGGTCCCATTTTCACCTACGGTACCCTACTGTAACATACCCCACATAATGTTGGGTCTGTGTGGGAGATCGATGACTTTGGAACCGAATTTGTAACCATCGATTTGAGCACTATTGGTTTGGAACAGTTATTTTAGAACCCACTTTATGGAACCGACTTTTTAAAACCGATGGATATGTAAACGACATTTTGGAAACGACGATTTGTAACTTTCAATTTGGAACTGATGATTTTAGAAACGACAATTTGTAACTTTCAATCGGGAACTGATTTTTTTTTACAGAAGGTACGGTATTTCGGGGTTAATTTTTCAATTTCCCGAGCTATTTTTGATTTATTTTCGAAATGCTTGCATTTCCCTTATAATTATTGATTTTATTGGTGTTCATGATCGATTAATTGGCTTGACAGTCGCCACCAATGCGCTCGTCACGCCAGTCTCTCAGTACCGTACCTGCTGTAAAAAAAAAATCAGTTCCCGATTGAAAGTTACAAATCGTCGGGTTTCAAATTCTCGATTCCAAAGTGTCGGTTCCATTTTCAAAGTTCCTTAGGTGAAAGTGTATATTTTAATGGTGCCTAAATCGTCGGTTACAAAATGAAAGTTACATTTTGAAGGTTACATTTTCTCGATTCCAAAGTAGTCTGTTAAAAAGTCGGGGTTACAAAGTCATCGATCTCCTCTGTGTGCACCTATGTAGGGGGGAGTCATGGGTATATGACTTTTCACAAAATGTCTCCAATCGGTCCCAAACTTCACCTATGGTACCCTACTGTAACCTACAGTAATCTACCGTAACCCTGACCACGGTTATCACGAACTAACTTTTTTTTCAAAATCGTTTTTAAAATTCGGTTATTTGCTCCAATATGTATGGCTTGTCGAACATTTTTAAAATTTTTATTTTAAAAATCAAAAGCATGGCCGAGTGGTTAGCGTGCTCGCACTGAAAAACTCGCACTGAAAAACGTTCGAGTCCCTACCTGGCCAGTCCCTATCCCTACTTTTTTCAAAATCGTTTTGAAAATTCGGTTCTTTGTTCCATTATGGATATTTTGTCGAGCATTTTTCAAATTTATATTTTACAAATTAAAATCATTGCAGAGTGGCTAACGCGCTGGCGTTGAAAACCGAAAGTTGGGGGGTTCGAGTCCCGACCTAGCCAAACATCTTTGCCAAGTATGAGCAGTGATACCGTAACACAAAATACAGTAACCAGTTGCACATCGCGAATTTACTTTTTCCAAAATTAATTTTTTGTCATAATTTGTTTTTTTCTTCTTTACATGAGCAACTCAGCAAGCAAATTATTTATACCACTTTACATCCACAAATAATGGCTCAGTGGCTAACGCGGGTAATGACACGTTTTGGAAGCTATAATTTTGAAAACGTTTGATAAAAATGGTCATAACTTAGTTGCTTTTTGTCGGAGAGCTTCAGATGTAATTTTAATGGAAAAAGCATACTAACGGCAATTCTCCGAGAATCCCCGAAAAGTGATTCAACTACGCACTAGTACCTAACACCACTCCAACAATCAGAAGAATCTGTTGTGAGAGAGAAAAAAGCTCGACATTATGTCCGGAAATTTACCGATTTCGACAATTTTAAATTTTAGTTTTGGTCGGTGAGCTTCATCCGTATGCTTATTCGAAAGAGCAGACTGTGCTCTACAAATCATATGACAAGTGCTAAGAGCTCCGAAGTAATGGAAAGTAGTTTGATTTTTTAACGTCCGAACAGTCCTGAACATGGATCAGCTCGGGCGGAGAAAATTCTAGCTAATTTCCGGGGCGTCGGAACTCGTAGATCCTGTTATATTATTTGTAAAGCAGAGTATGCTTTTTCCATAAAAATTACAACTGAAGCTCTCCGACCAAAAGCAACTAAGTTATGACCATTTTTATCAAACGTTTTCAAAATTATAGCTTCCAAAACGTGTCATCACCCGCGTTAGCCACTGAGCCATTATTTGTGGATGTAAAGTGGTATAAATAATTTGCTTGCTGAGTTGCTCATGTAATGAAAAAACAAATTATGACAAAAAATTTTATTTTATTTTTTGGAAAAAGCAAATTCGCGATGTGCAACTGGTTACTGTATTTTGTGTTACGGTAACACTGCTTACTTCCCGAAGCTTGGCAAAGATGTTTGGATAGGTCGGGACTCGAACCCCCAACTTTCGGTTTTCAACGCCAGCGCGTTAGCCACTCTTCCATGATTTTAATTTGTAAAATATAAATTTGAAAAATGCTCGACAAAATATCCATAATGGAGCAAAGAACCGAATTTTCAAAACGATTTTGAAAAAAATCAGTTCGCGGATGTGCAACTGGATACGGTATTTCGGGTTACGGTATCATTTGTCATACTCCCCGAAGCTAGGCAAAGATGTTTGGCCAGGTAGGGACTCGAACCCCCAATGTTTGTTTTTCAGTGCGAGCGCGCTAACCACTCGGCCATGATTTTGATTTTTAAAATAAAAATTTTAAAAATGTTCGACAAGCCATACAGCAAATAACCGAATTTTAAAAACGATTTTGAAAAAAAAAGTCAGTTCGTGATAACCTTGGTCAGGGTTACGGTAGATTACTGTAGGTTACAGTAGGGTAGCATAGGTGAAGTTTGGGACCGATTGGAGACATTTTGTAAACAGTCATATACCCATGACCCCCCTACATGGGTGCACACAGGCCCAACATTGAGTGGGGTATGTTACAGTAGGGTACCGTAGGTGAAGTTTGGGACCGATTGGAGACATTTTGAAAAAGTCAAAAACCCATGACCCCCTACATATATGCACATAGCCCCAATATTGGGGCTATGCGCAAGCCAGTGGCGTGGACAGCTATGACGTGATGTATCATTTCAAGCGAATATTGACGAATCCGTGCTTTGTTACCGTATACCTCAGTTGAGTTTTGTCAGATTGCTAATACGTCATATTCAAGACAGCCTTAAAATTTGTCAATAATTGCTCAAACACTTAACAAAATCAAGGAAAATGAAAATAAATATGCTTGAAATTCGAGAAAATTGGCAGACTGATAAGGCATGACCTAGTGAACTGGTCACTACACCACAAGGGGCGGGGCTAAAATGATAAGCTGATACTCGATTAAATGGCATTTTTGTTAAAATCTGAGAACGCTATCATGATTCGGCTTCCCCGACTACCCAATAGCCAGAAAACGGGGTTTTTTGAAACAGTTTAAAAAATTTCGTGGGGGTCCCTATTACTGTAAGAAAATATTACTTTTCACACGTTACCGCCCATTCCGACACGTCCCAGCGGTTCGCTGGTGCAAACGACGCGTTTCTGAGGACGCGTCGCGTGCCTCCCCCCTTGAAAAAAACGTTCCGTGCTCCACTGAATTTTCAATTCCAATTATGAAATAAACGGTACATTTCATTTGCTGAGTATTTGAATCTTACAATAATAGTAGATTTAAAGATATTGGGCTAAAACATTTACAACGCAAGTATACGGTCAGCGAGTTCGCAGTTAGGAACCGTAAAAGCGTACTCAAAAATTCGCGACCTCCGTCCCTATTTTCAAAAAAAGGAGATTTTTCTCCATTAAGACGAAAAATAGCTCAAATCGTGCGAAATCGGATGTTTCCAACAATAATTTCAACAAAATCATCCAGGATGACTAAATAGTTTTGCATTGCTCATAAATCGTGGCCCTCGAAAATTCATCGAATGCTGGAATCGAAAATACTCTTATTTCAGAATCTTAGAAAATAAGTGCACAACCAGAAGTAGAGTTTTTACGAAAGAACTATTCATGCCTTATTTCATCTTTTGATAACTGAAAAATGGTCTATTTTGCTATTGATCTGATATTTTTTCACTAAATGATATTTCCCGAAATATTAGTCGGGAAAATCGGGAAACAATTTTTCCCGAAAAGGCTCGGGAAATCCGGGAAATTTTGCACAACCTTGCTTTGGATGATATAATCAAATGGATATGACATACAACGATCGCAGATAGCCATACTCCAATAGAGAGAACAACACGAGCATCGTATCGATCTCCAAGAACTCCGCCGATATAGAGACCCTGAAGAAGAATGAGAGAGAATCGACCATCTCGAGGCCATACTCAACCATTTTATGAGTATGCAAAAGAATATTACAAGCCTTTTTCAGAGATGGATACCGTTTCTGACATTTTTTTTAAATGTTAAAGCAAGATGGTGTTGACTTACGATAGCATATGCGAAGAGGAATCCGAAGTCGAGAAGAGCAAGGAAGTTTTCAGCCTCTTCGGGAGAAGGAAAGAGAGGGGCTGATAATGGAGAAGAATTAGAGGAAGAATTCATTCTACTTCATTCTACTTCGTGAGAGCTTTTCGTGGAAGTGATTAGCCAATTCCAATCAATATCAATAGTGAAGATATTCGATAGGAAATTATATATTATATTCCTTATAAAATATTAACGTTGTGTGGCAGTTGTATTGTGTGTCCATGCTGATATGAGTGATCCCTTCACAATGGAGAGGGTTTTCCTCGCTGCATGGATAAGGGCGAAACTAAATTATTCACTTGAAATCAAAGAACGAGATGACCGCATGATCCATTTCAATTATCTGACCTCATGAAAGTGATTCCAAATACTATAGCATGATGATGAGTGTATTGATTATCTCTAGCGAATCTTCTTCTCCCTCCACTTCCTCCACTCCCTCCTCCATCTCCTCCCATGGACGAATCATCACCTGCACCAATCATCAATGATTCCATCAAGAGAACTCTAATCATCATCCATATTCACTCTAAACTTCAACACTACAGTTCACTCAATCAATGATTACAAATTAAATGTATGCAGACAATTATTCGAACGAATAATCCGTGATTCATCCAACCCCCACAGACTGAATACCACGTGACCTTATCCGACGGACGGCCGGGTTGCACCATCGAAAAGTGCAAAGCGGCCGTCTGTCGGATAAGTATCGGACGGACGGCCGGGTTGCACCTTCGACTATTCATCATAGAAGAGCCAAATTTCACGAAACTTCATTTCCGTTTATTTCCGCTTACCGATAAGTCAACTTTTCGTCGATTCTTTCTCATTGTATTTTCTCCCTCAATGTATCGAACAGGATCCGTTCATAGTGCTTTTGTGAATCAGAGGATTTAATTACGCAGTTCTCTGCGTGATTGTTGCTCAATTGAGCTGTCTTTCCCCATGAAGCGCTACACATAATCATAATCTATGTATTCATCCAGCTCAGTCGCTAGGCTCCCCATCCCGAAGGTTAGGCTACCCCTCCCGAAGGTTAGGCTACCCATCTCAATACCCGAGCCGTATTTACCTAAGCCCTATACAAGCAACCTGGAAATAAAGGAAAACAATTTACAAATATTTTATGTTTCGGTTATTCTGAAATGAGTTTACAGCGCCACTTAAAGAAAGCTTGACAAAAGTTTATCACAAAGCACGACAACTTTCAGCTACCACTATTCGCCGTCGAACAAGGATGCATGAAAGCACAATGTTTATAAACGTAACTGTAGCTTTATTGTTCAGGATAACCCAAAATATAGACGGAAGAACTCATCAGAACCCGTTCGATTGATTTCGTGATAGTACACATTTTGCAGCCTGATTATTGCTCAATTGAGCCGTATTGAACCAATCCCAGTGGTTAGGCTTCCCATCTCAGTGGTCGGGCTCCCCATCCAGGAGGTTAGGCTACCCATCCCAATAGCCGAGCCTGATTTACCAAAGCAACCTGGAAAGAAGGGAAATTTAATATTCTTTTCAGTTTCCGTTATTTTAGAATGCTTCTCTAGCGCCATTTAACGAAAGCTTAACGAAACCGACAACTTTCAACTGCCAGTGATTGATTCTCCATCGAAACAGGGATTCGAGGTAGCGCGTATGAAAGCTCAATGTCAAACGTATCTACATTGTTCAGGATAAGCCAAAAATACGAAGAAATGGCGCGAAAGAAAACGCTCGATTGATTTCGTAATACCTTGTTTACGTTTGAATTAGATCATACGATAGTTCGGTGGGTCAGATTTTCGAAAGTGCAACCCGGCCGTCCGTCGGTTACGGACCGGTCTGAATACCTCTCTTCAATCGATAGTACTCACCCACAGACAATCGTCGTCGTCTAAATGGCATTTGACGAGACGAGGGCAACTACCCGAATCTGAGAGGAACATCAATCACATCATGAGGAAAGAAAGGAACAAGGAATATAGAAGGAAAGATGTTCATTATCAATTGAATTTGTTAGTTTTCAACGGAATAAACTGACTATTTTACACACAGTTTACACAATCTCGTGGGATGACAACCAGTGGTGTGCAAAATTTTTTACGACCTCCTCTTTATGCATACTCTCTCGTCTTCTCTAACCGGCGAGAGAGCGCGCAAAATAAGGAGGTCGTAAAATGTTTGCACCCCCCTGATGACAACCGTTTCGAGTATCCAGAGACAATTCTAGATTTGAAAGAGGCACGATGGCCTTATGCCTAGTATAGGTCACGACGTGGTTGCGCCTTTAGCGTACAGTAGTCTAGACTTGGGTCAGATTCACCTCCTTGAGAGATATGGAATGAGAATCTAAACTCATTGCTTACAGATAACAACGGCAAGTCTGGAATATTAAATTTATAAGATCTTGAGACACTTCTAAAACAATCGAATTGCAACAGATTAATAAGAAGAAGGATGATATTACTTGTCTATATTTGAGAAGGGGGGGGGGGTATATATATACAAAACAAGAAGACAACAACTCTAGCATGATTCTACTTCAACAATTATTGAGCTATTACATAATTTGAGCCACAGTGCTTCTATGCATATTCGTATGAAACAAAACTTAACCAAAAACGCAGTAATTATATAAGTACCATTCTAATCATCTCTATCTATATACTCAAAGAGTTAATTCGCTTCTATTTCCAGTACCAGATTGATCCATTCCGTTCATGCATCCTTCTTCACTTTTCTATTCTCATCCACCATCATCATAATCTTTTCTCCAATCGATCGCACAGTACTCCCATTAATTGGGAAACCACTCCATTTAAGCTTCCTGTATAGGAACATCAGTTTGAGAGACTACATGAGAAAAAAATATCACTTGAGAAAAGCGATGAACGATTTCTTTAGATCTCGGTCGAAGATTTTGTCGATATATAGAGAATCGGGAACTGCGGATTCACGCGCCTGTTAAGTTTATATTACACCAGCCGATCGCATGCGCCAAGGCGCGTGCTCCGGCTGGCGTACGCCGGGTTGTGTGCTAGTTTGGGCTCTGTTTATACTGTTTTTTGTGTGCATAATATCAACCAACATTTATTTTTTAGCAATTTATTCAGATCACTTCTTCAAATACAATATTGGTGAGACGATTAGATGGGGATTGAATAGTAAGGCCTTCTTTGGAGCGAACTCGGGAGAGGGCAACATACAATTGACCATGGGTGAAAACTTCTGTGGGGATCCAGAGGCCAATGTTTGAGAAAGACTGTCCCTGTGCCTTGTTAATTGAGAGGGCATAAGAAAGGCAGACAGGGAATTGGGTACGCCTATGTTTGAAGGACAACTTATCGTAATAACAATCGATACGGGGAATAATTGTGAATTGTCCCTTGCGGCCAACACATGCGAAGTGGCAACCGAGGGTACGATTACCTAAGGTTTGTACAATGAGGCGAGTACCATTACAGAGACCGGATGAAACATCTAGGTTCCTGAGCAGCATTACAACCGAACCCTTCTTGAGCTTCAGAATGTGGGGAGGGAGGGATGAGGGTGACAATTTGTACAGGAATTCAGTGGGGTAGTTGAGGGTGTCCTGGGGGTCATCGGAGATTACCTCATCTCTGGAGAGGTAGATCTTCTCGTCTCCTACCATTCTCTCATGGACATCGGCATTCAATAAGGCCACATCCACATTCTTGGGGGTGAGAATGACCTTATCGCATGGGTCAGAGATGGAGGGATCGACCACTGAGCCGAAGACTTTCACGACGATGTTTCCATCGCACATCGTTGAGATGGGAAGGGACACTTTGGACTCGTCGTCATTGGCCGATCCATCGCCCACTCTGAGGAGGAAGCCGATCCAGTCCGAATCTCCCGATGTGACTCTCATATTGGAGATGAGATGGAGAGACCGGAATTCCGTCCACAGGGGGGATCGCTTGATACACGCATCCACTTGATCGGACCGGGTTCCCTTCTCGACGACGGGGAGAATCTGGCGGAAGTCTCCACCGATGATGACAATCTTCCCTCCGAAGGGTCGATCGATCTGAGTGATGTCCCGAAGAACAGCATCGGCCGTATTCAGTGCCGCCTGGAGGATGAAGATTCAATGAGTGTCTCAGGAAATCTAAATATTGAGCAGATAGTCTCACCTTAGGAATCATCGACGATTCGTTGGAGGGAAGACTCGGATCGGTCCTTGACATTCAGTTTGAAGAGGGAAGCCGAGGTGCGACCGCCAGGAAGGAGATTGGCTGCGATTCCGGTCCAGGCAGTACAGGCCACCTTGAATAGGAAATGCATAGATTATGCAAAAAAGGAGTGATATAAAAGCAAGATTTCCTCACCTTGAGTCCCTTTCCCACGAAGATGTTGTAGAGGGTGGAGTAGAGATAGGTCTTTCCACTTCCTCCAGGTCCATCCAAGTGGAAGAGACGGGGGAGAGAGGGGTCATCCAGCACTCTCAGGATCGTATCCGCAGCCTCTTTCTGTTGAGGATTGAGTGTGGAGTAGAGTCTCTCTCCCTCTCTTGCACACTCGACGGGATCGACGATGTTGAGATCGATGGGAGGAGGACGAATGGCCGGTTCGGGAACGAAATCACTGAAGGACTTGCCGAGTCTGAAAAGGGAGATAATCACACTGATGCAAAAGAGAGTGGAGGGTCGATATGGGTGTTACCTGTGAAGACGATCGGCGATGTCGAAGTAAGCGAGTGCCTCTGCCTCCTCGTCTCCCATTCCACGATGACGGTAGTCCTCACTGAGATCCCTTTTGACGGCATCCCAGAGTGCCGGTGAGTCATTGACCTCGTTGAAGAGAAGAATTGCGGTGAATTCTGATCGAAGTGCGGTCGGTACGGAACAGTGAGCCCACTCCTTGAGGGTCTGGAGGTACTCACTGTCGTCCTTCAGAAGGCCGCGTGCTTTCGCTGCTTCGACGAAGGTGGGGTAGGTCACCGGCACTCCATTGTCATCCGGAACAGTACGAAGATCCTCGAAGGAAGTCGCCCCTTTGGTGTTGAGGAGGAGGATTCGGAGAATGTATCTTTCCGTTTCCTGGCATGAGACAGTATACATTCGTCCGATCTGCCTCATTCCGCTCCTTCGAATATTCCAGCAACCGGCCTGCTTATCGAATGTGTAGTGGAGGGGCATGTCGATGTAGTGGAGTTGGCGGGAATCGAGGAAAGAGTCGGGAATCTGGCCACTTTCCACGATCTCCTTGCACTTCTGGTTCATCTTGAACCACGCGGTCAAGGTGGTATCCTTTGCTGATTTTGCCTGTATTTGTTCATCAGGCGCATCAGCGTGGAAGACCACCGTTTGAAAGTCGGGAAGATGGACGGCCAATCGGTAGACCGTATCCGACTTGATCTCAGTCTTGTATCCGAAGAGATGGTGGATTGCCTCGGGGGCGCAGACATACCGGGCATCGAGATGGGCACGAATCTCGTCGATGACGTGACCATCTCCATCCGTCTGCCCGGTACGGAAGATGTTGAGGGAGGCGCGATCGTGTCCCTTGTAGACGTATTTGAAGAGGTACTTAACCGCCTCCATCAATGCACAGATCTCGACGTTGATATGTGCATTGTACCGAAGGAGGAAGTACTCGTTGTAGGGGACGATGTGCCGATTGTCGAGTTTGTGGCCTCCAGACTCCACAAATCGGCCTGAGTCTCTTCTTCTATACTCGGGGTATCCATTCACATCCGTGTTCGTACTGTTCCGGAACGACTTGGGGAAGCGTTTGGAGCATTTTCCATCTCGTATGCAGGGAGACTCAGGGTTGAGATTACCGCAGGGTCGATGGACCATATTGGTGGTGACAATACGGTGGAGCTCCGGCTCGGTCGCGGGATCAGGGATCTCAGCTCGGACGTACCTGTCGACGTAATCGGGAGAGCGGGGCTTTGTGCCTTCGGTCATGATGAGGAGCATGTGGACGTGAGGAAGCCCTCTCTTCTGCCACTCGAAGACCGATATGTATGCGGCGACACGGCCCAGAACGTGGCGTTTGAGTAGGTCATCGAACACTTCATCCACCTCAAATGCGCAAATGAGGGTCTAGAATTTCGCGGCAAACTTCATATATTCAACTCACCTTCAGTTTGAAAACCCTCGCGATGAGATCCGGCCGGTCAGATGCGGATTGACCTGGCTCGAGATTCTCGGTGATTTCTCTCCAGGCCGGATTGCAGGTGAAGGTGAGAAAGAAATCGGGCTTTCCGTACTTGGCCACGATTGTCATTGCGTCTTGAAAGTCTTGGACCAACGCTCGAGGGCTTCCCGGGAATGAGGATGGCAGGACGATTCTTCTACCGGGGATTCCGTCAGAATCTCCTGTCAGATAGTCCTGGAAAATTCGGAAAATATGCCTGTGACATTAGTGTAAAACTCGAAATAACTCACTTGAACTGCCCGGTAATTGTCACTGCGAAGGTCAGCCTGATGCGTGCGATGGTAGTTGAGCCGGTTCTGCTCAACTTATAAAACGATTCATTCAATTCGAACAGGAAAACATATGAAAAATGAGTAAGTCGTGATGAAAACCGACCCACCTTGACCCACGAATCGACTGCGAACTGTTGAAAGAGGGCTCGTCCATGGTGGAGTGGATTGAAGACACCCGCTCGGACCATGAGGAGGTAGCTGTAGTACTCCTTTTGGGTGATCCGAGTCCTCTTTCTGCCAGAGGGTTTCTTCTCGAGGGCAGGATGCCATCCGTCCTTCCCCGTGGGGAAGAACACGGGATAAGAGAGAGGGTCACAGATCTTATCGATATCTCGAATGGACCTGAGTCCTCCCCCTCGAGGATGAACGGCCAGAGATCAAGTGGCCGGAACATCCTCGTCTTCACCCACATATACAACTGCCACTTCGTTTGCTTGTGGCACATTGTATTGACGGGGATCTTTAGTCGATGTGGGATCGAAGATCATCCGGACGGGAGCGGCATTCCTGTCCTCTTGGGCTGCGTCTCTCTCCTCTTTCTCCTCCACCTCAGCCATCATCTTGTATGCCTGGGCATAGGGGTTGACCCTGGAGATCAAACCACTAAGATCGGTCATCACTTGAGGGTCGCAGTTCTTGTTTGCGGGGATGCCCAGTCTCTCGTTGGCTGCTTGGGCAGTGTCGAGGATGTAGATCTGGCCATAGGAAGGTCGTTGGCCAGGATCGGGATGGAGGGGACCGGCGAGATGGTAGACCTGTCCGTGGATTCGGAAACAGTATGGGCCGTGTCCCCTCGGGATGTCGAGTTGAGCGCCCATTGAAGCCATTGAGAGAGCCGAGTTGAACTGCCGGATGTTCTGGCGGAAGTTCCTGGCTTGAGGGGAGTCATCGATGAGGAGAGAATGGAGATGGTAAGGGAAGTCGGAGAATTTATTTCCATCAAACCGAGGTAGTTGGGCTCGTTCTCCGGCGCCTTCCACGGCCTCTTTGTCTCTCTCTCTCTCTCTCTCTCTCTCTCTCTCTCGCTTGCCTACGCTGTTCTAAAGAAAATGAACCATGTCGAGTTCGCGATAATAACACTTGCATAAACGACTCACCAACGGACTGGTTACTGTAGGTGGCACGTTTAACTGCAGCATTGGCTTGTCTCCTATCTGCGAGCTGTTCCTCCGTCTCCTTTTCCACATTCCTTTTGAATCTTTCCCTGTCCACAAATCTCCTGTGCTCCGTCTGTTCTTCAGTCTCGTCTTCTCTTCTTTTTCTCTCCATCTCACAATCCGCTTCTCTTTCCTCTTCTGTCATTGACTCCCTCCTCGTTCTCTTCCTTTCCCAATCGGCTGCAAGCCTAGCTTCTCTCTCCCGTTGCGATTCATTTGCTCTTTCAACTCTCTTCTTTTCAGCATCTTTCCTAAATCATTGGTGTGAAGAGTTGAAAATTACTGCAGACTGCAATTACTGTAGCATTGGAATACGGTACTGAGAAAAAACTAACTTCAGTCGTGAGCGAGTCCTCCTCGCGACGGGCTGCTGAGACTCCGGTGTAGAGGTAGGATGGTTGATGGGTGAATTGGACGGGTCCATTTAGGCGCTATTGTATGTTTATTGTATCTTGAATCACGTGGTTTCCTTATATGGTCTTTCCTTAGAAAGTTCTAGAAGGTTCTCAATAGAAGCTTCTAGAAGGTTCTCCGTAGAAGATTCAAGAAGGTTCTCAATAGAAGCTTCTAGAAGGTTCTCCGTAGAAGATTCAAGAAGGTTCTCCATAGAAGCTTCTAGAAGGTTCTCCGTAGTAGCTTCTAGAAGGTTCTCCGTAGAAGCTTCTAGAAGGTTCTCCGTAGAAGCTTCTAGAAGGTTCTCCGTAGAAGCTTCAAGAAGGTTCTCAATAGAAGCTTCTAGAAGGTTCTCCGTAGAAGATTCAAGAAGGTTCTCCATAGAAGCTTCTAGAAGGTTCTCCGTAGTAGCTTCTAGAAGGTTCTCCGTAGAAGCTTCTAGAAGGTTCTCAATAGAAGCTTCCAGAAGGTTCTCCATAGAAGCTTCCAGAAGGTGTTCCATAGAAGCTTCCAGAAGGTTCTCCGTAGAAGCTTTCAGAAGGTTCTCCATAGAAGCTTCCAGAAGGTTCTCCGTAGAAGCTTCTAGAAGGTTCTTCAGATAGTCTATAGTTTGTAGTTTATAGTTCGATCTTTGATCTTTGGTCTTTGTAGTTTAATCTTTGGTCTTTGTAGTTTGATCTTTGATCTTTACCATGGGCCCTGAGGGCCGAGGAGGGGGCGGGGCCAAAAGTGGGCGGAGTCTGGACAGACGGCAGAGTGAGACTTCCGCGCTTTATATAGGAGTATGATATTTGTTATGCATAAATCAAGACAGAGATACTTGAAGTAACTTGAGAAAGAACCTTGATTCTCTTCGATTCTCTCCTATTCTCATTGTTATTTGCTGCATTCTTAGTACGACGAATCTTCGCGGTCAAGTCATCGTTCTGATTCGATAATTCAATATTGAATCATTCGCTTCCATTTTTTGAGGCTGATAGGATAATCCATCCAAATACAAGTCAGCATCCTCTCCAATCGAGCAGTCCAGAACTAAAGAAAATTTATCATTTTAGCAGATAGCAATTAAAATTCCACGAATTTTGTCAAAAGAGATACTAAACATTGAAAACTGTAATTTTTTTTAGAGGATACCTCGTAAATGGGTTGAGATACGCCTGCAGCTACATAATATCCATCCACCAGCGGCATTCCCCCGCCTACGGCGGGGGAAGCCACTGGCAGACTCCGCGCTTCGCGCGTCGTCCGTCTCCCCCTCTCCCACCTCTCTCGGGAAGGCTGCGAAAATTCTGGAAAGTTCTGGAACTATGACGAAATCTATCTCCTTCCCCTCTTTCACCCTCTCTGAAAAGTTATGGAATTTTATATGACAAAATCTCTCATCTCCTTCTCTTCCCCGCTCTGGGAAATTTTGGAACCTTCTAGAACTTTCCTCAGAGAACCTTCTAGAACTTTCCTCAGAGAACCTTCTAGAACTTTCCTCAGAGAATCTTCTAGAACTTTCCTCAGAGAACCTTCTAGAACTTTCTTCAGAGAACCTTCTAGAACTATCCTTGGAGAACCTTCTAGAACTATCCTTGGAGAACCTTCTAGAACTTTCCTCAGAGAACCTTCTAGAACTTTCCTCAGAGAACCTTCTAGAACTTTCCACAGAGAAGGTTCTAGAACTTTCTTCAGAGAAAGTAAGGGTCAGTAGTTTGTAGTCTCTAACCTAAGGTTTGTAGTCTATCGTTTGTAGTTTGTGGTCTATAGTTTGTAGTTCGGTCTTTATAGTTTGTAGTTTGGCCTCTGGTCTTTGTAGTTTGATCTTTGGTCTTTGTAGTTTGACCTTTGATCGTTACCCTGGTCCCTGAGGGCCAAGGAGTGGGCGGGCTATGTGGGTGGACTGGACAGACGGCAGAGTGAGACTTCCGCGCTTTATATAGGAGTATGATGATGATCAGTCTCTCCATTGCCTGTTAACAACACCGATTGGATAAATGATTACAACCATGTGGTGATATGATAGATGCTATCCCTCCTCGTCTAGCGAGGACAAAGGGGAAGCCATTGTGGCGATCCCTCTACTTCTCACCAATGGAGACAGGCCAATGGATTACGACCCCGCCAACATTATCTACATTCACTTCTACTCGGCAATCAAGATTGGAGATCTTGATTGCCGAGTAGAAGTAGAATTAAATTCAATTCACTTAAAATTTTAATTGTAGAATCATTCTCTATCAGAGGAATCACCAAATGACAGAGAGACTGAAAGATTACAAAAAAATTTAATCGGAAAGTATCCAACTTCCAAAATATTCCCCACCAGATTTAAATTTCTTAAATTATTTACCTTTTTTATTCTCGGCGAATTTTTAAATTTTTAATTTTGTTTCACACCGATCGGCGGGTAAATACAAAAATCACACGGTAAACAATCACTAGAAATGATAAAATGGTAGCTGAAAAATAAGGATTACGGTAGTATCGATTGCAGCACTCGCTCCTGCAGTATTCCCTAGTTTCTTTTGAAATTGCTATAATTTTTGGAACTTTCCTAGATGACAACCAAGCCCCTCCCATCTGGCCCCGCCCCTCCTAAGCGGCGTGTGCCTAAGCATCAACCTAAGCGTTCTTATGAAGATTAGAATTAGTCCAAATAGTTTGGGTGTACGCACAACCAGTAACGCGATTAGGGAGAGTTTAGAAGTAGGTGGGCGTGGCCAGCCCCATGAGAGTGGGCGGGGCTTGGTTGCGATCTAGGAAAGTGCAAAAATAAGAAATAAAAAATAATAATTTTTAAATGTAGGGACCCCCACAATTCCAAAATTAGAGCCGGTATAGGTTGTGTCAGCAAAAGGGAAAAATTTAAATTCGTGAAGAAATTTTGTTTTTCGCGAACTTATCAATTATTTGGAGATCCAGCTTCTCACTTTTTCACTCAATTTGAAATCCTGACCTAAAAGAATATCATATAAAAAAATATCTCGAAAATCGTATTACGCGATCATGCTAAATTTTGACTGCCAATTCCATCGCTCTGCGCTTTTATCAGCTTGCGATTGAATTTCGTGATCCAGCCTTCCAATTATTTTTTCTACTTATTCTATGAGCAAAAATCAATGTCTATTCAGAAAAAAAAGAGAAACATCGTATTACGCGAACATAATCAAATCGGATGCTACAGTTTCAGGAAAGAACGTGCAACTAAAGCTCTTAGTTGATCGATTCTTATATTTCATTTAGTGGGTTTGTTTAACCATTCATTGGAGTACGAAATGGGTGCATTATCAAGTGAGACACAGTTAAGTTCAAAACTTCTCGCTGTTTCACTTATAGATACCGTATACCTTGCGCGCGTTTGTCCAGACTGACACTTTCACACAAACAAAATGATCAATACATTGATCAATTATCAGTCCGAATGCGTCATTTTATTATGTTTAATGAACTCTGCGCTTCCGATTACCCAAAAAGCACATAAAGAATAAATTTTAGAAGAAGTTTAAAATTTTACTTAGTGGTCCTTATTTTAAATGCGAATTCGCCGAGAGTAAAAAAAGGCAAATAATGTAAGTAATGTAAATCTCTTCGGGAATGTTTTAGAAGTACGATATCGTATATGTCGTATGCAATACCTTCAAACAAGCTCGATCCTTCTTCCTCTCAGCCAAATCGAGGACAATGACCACATCAGGAACTGTCATAGGCACTGAGAGCTCAGTCACCATGTTAAATAACTTAAACATTTATTTATAAGTAGAATAATTTTATGCATCTTAGTTATGGTTACGTAAGATTTGGGAACACATAATGATATCTCCTTACAGCTTGATTCATACCCAGTCCTGGCTCGTTTCCTTATATTATCAACCAGCCGATCGCACGCGCCAGTGGTTTCGATGACGAAATCTCTCCCCCCTCCCTTCCCCTCTTTCTGGAAGGTTCTGGAAGTTTCTATGACGAAATCTCTCTTCCTTCCCTCCCCTCTCTTTCTGGAAGGTTCTGGAAGGTTCGATGACGAAATCTCTCTCCCCCTCCCTGCCCCCTCTTTCTGGAAGGTTATGGAAGGTTCTATGACGAAATCTCTCTCCCCCTCCCTCCCCGTCTCGTTGGAAGGTTCTGGAAGTTTCTATGATGAAATCTCTCTCCCCCTCCCTCCCCTCTTTTTCTGGAAGATTCTGGAAGGTTCGATGAGGAAATCTCTCTCTCCCCCCCTCCCCGTCTCGTTGGAAGGTTCTGGAAGTTTCTATGACGAAATCTCTCTTCCTTCCCTCCCCTCTCTTTCTGGAAGGTTCTGGAATGTTCGATGACGAAATCTCTCTTCCCCTCCCTCCCCCTCTTTATGGAAGGTTCTGGAAGGTTCGATGACGAAATCTCTCTTCCCTCCCCCCTCTCTCTTTCTGGAAGGTTCTGGAAGGTTCGATGACGAAATCTCTCTTCCCTCCCTCCCCTCTCTTTCTGGAAGGTTCTGGAAAGTTCGATGACGAAATCTCTCTTCCCCTCCCTCCCTCCTCTTTCTGGAAGGTGCTGGAAGTTTCTATGACGAAATCTCTCTCCCCCTCAATTCCCCTCTCTCTGGAAAGTTCTGGAAGTTTCTATGACGAAATCTCTCTCCCCCTCCCTCCCCGTCTCGTTGGAAGGTTCTGGAAGTTTCTATGATGAAATCTCTCTCCCCCTCCCTCCCCCCCTTTTCTGGAAGATTCTGGAAGGTTCGATGAGGAAATCTCTCTCTCCCCCCCCCCTCCCCGTCTCGTTGGGAGGTTCTGGAAGTTTCTGTGACGAAATCGTGTTGTTTGTAGTCTGTAGCGTGAAGTGTATGTAGTGTGGAAGTTGTAGTTTGGTCTTTCTAGTTTGTAGTTTGGTCATTATAGTTTGTAGTTTGGTCTTTATAGATTGTAGTTTGGCCTTTCTAGTTTGTAGTTTGGTCATTATAGTTTGTAGTTTGGTCTTTGATCTTTGATCTTTGTAGTTTGGTCTTTGATCTATACCCTAGGTTTTTTTCTACGGTAGGTGCACGGTACCGGGTTACTGTAGGACTACGGTAGGGGTACGGTACCCGGGTTACTGTAGGATTACGGTACCCGGGTTACTGTAGGATTACGGTACCCGGGTTACTGTAGGATTACGGTAGGGGTACGGTACCCGGGTTACTGTAGTTTGATCTTTGATCTCTGTACTTAGGGTCCCTGGGTCCCTTACCCCTCCTTATCTCAAAAGTGGGCGGAGTCTGAACACACACACATAAAGAGATTTTTGCGCTTTATTTAGGAGTATGATCTCTTCCGCATTATCCTTCTTCATATATTCGTCTTTCTGTGCGTCTTCATCGAGCATTTCGATCTATATTAACTCAATTCACACTGACACATAGTTGAAATAGTCATGACATTTATTTTTCACTACACATAAATGGCAGGGTACCTGTGCAGATTCCAACTTTCTTTCGAATAAAGCCATTCGAAGCATCGTTCTCAAGAGCTGATTGACGTCCTGCGATAACCAGATTTCATCATGAACTTGAATATTATATCTCGTTGGAAGTTGGAAGCGCACCTTTTCTTTTGCGACAATTTCATTGAAGTTTGCCTTTCTATCAGCAACGAAGATGGAGAGTGCACGGATGATGGAGGGATTGCCATCCTGCTTGTGACGGAGAAGTAACTGCAATCAAGACACTCACTACTACATAACTACACCTCAAGACAATTATCTAAAATATGAGCATCTCAAGTGATAAAACATACATTCTTGAAATACGATTCCAGACGGTTGTAGTTTCCAGTGAACTCCATTCTAAATTCCTCCCTCAGTACCGTCCCTCTCGATGCGATTGTAGCACAATGGAGAGCACTCAAGATACCATTCATACATCATTGTGACAGTTTAGTCTCTCCTTACATCGACTGCTCAGTACACATTATCTCCATTTTAGCATCGGCAATAGACATCAACTCTGCTTCACTCATTGTAGCACTGGAAACACAATCGATTTTCAAAGACTATCTGGCACTTTCACTTTTAAAGCGCATTTAAAAGCATACCCTTTGATTAATTGCAGGCTTTCTCTCATCAATTCTCGGCCAGTCGATGCAGGGGATGGCATAATAAACTATGAACAATAATTGAGGCATAAAACTACTTCAATAAATTCCCTTTTCAAATACGCACCTGACTGATTGTCTCGTGTGGAATCAGAGGTTCGTCTGTGAGAGAGATCTCAGACGACTTCGGGCAAGATTCCTCATACAACTCCGGTGACACACTGAATATTGAAATATGGTTACATAATTAATAGTACAACAAAAAAAATTTTGCCGTCTCTTCCCCCCCCCCCCCCCCCCCATCCCATACCCTTCCCCTGATATACCGTGTCTCTACCGTTACAGAGCCCACGATCCAATGCATTAATCGGGGATTGACCAGATATGTATGAAACAGTCAAAATCGTAATTTTAAAGCATTCCGATAAACAAACGATGGTTCGGGAGTTGGCGGAGCCTCTCTCTGCTTCACAACTCCAAAGACACGACGGACTGGGATGGGTCTTTCTCCAGTTCCAACAGAATGAGGTCTAGTCTGCAACTATCAGATAAATCAACATCAATATTGTAGAATACAAACTGATGGTATTTCCTTGTGCAGCTCCATTAAATGAACATAACTCACTTCGAACTGGCGAAGAGAGGCGGGATGAGGCCCATCCAGTGGAGGAAACCCCATGGCAATGCGAACCATATTCATCAATCTAAAGAGCACTACTCGATTGACTCCAATCTTCTCAGATGCCCCCACAACACTCATATTCTCACCCAGTGTCTACAAACCATCAATATAACGCAAACGGCCTCATAGTGGGAACTGACCATCATAATGGCTTCGAACCAGATCTGTCTATCTTTCGTTATTCCATATTGGCCAATCGCTGTCTCCGCTCTAATGGCCAAAACGCTAACATCGATCTGTCAACAGTGATGGGATTTTTAGAAGAGCAGGAAGACGGTTTAAACCCCTAATTTGATTACAAGTGGATAGTAATACAACATAGGACTTTAAACACATCAACTGTATTCAAATATGGGTTGGAAACCGCCTTTCCGATCTTTTGATATGTTTCCTAAACGCAACTAATCGAGAGTTTCTTAACCTCTCCTCACCCTGTCAACTGTTATATAACGTTATCTATGCCATGCGAACGTACCTCGTCCGGGGGCGCGACATGTGATACTTGGACTCGGGGGAATCTGTCCACCTCTCTGCTCCTATATACTGTACGGGGAGTATCGTGTGCCATAGGATAGGGATCAAAGGGCATTCTTTGGAGATGACCAGGGGGAGCATGATGCATAAGACGAACACAAGGTGCTTGATGAAGATGCATGACGGGGTTTACAGGACTGAAATCTAGACAAGTCATGACCTTCCTATCAGGCCCATAATTATGAACTTCAACTATTTTCATCGAAAAGGCTACGATTGCAATAGAACTGCTTGCGGTTTTGGGTAATGTAATTAATGGGCACTTCTTTACTTTAGGGGACAAGCTCCGCCCCTGTTAAATACTCTCCTCATTTCCCATGCTCTCTTAATTTTCATTATTAGCACTGCTAATAGTGCTGAAAATTCGCTATTAGCAGTGCTAATAGTGAAAGTCGAGAGAGCATGAGAAATGAGGAGCGTCTTTTACTATTAGCAGAGCTAGCTAGTAGACTAATAGTGGAACAATACCAGAGTAGGCTTAGGCTTAGTTTGCTTAGGGTAACGCTAAGGATACTAAGGACACTAATTGTCATCATCTTCCAGCATAGTGTTGGGCTAAGACTAAAAGTGGGCGGAGCTTGTCCCCTAAAGTAAAGAAGCTCCAATTAATGTGATATGATAATGGGAATAACTCACAAAGGACGTCTGATCACGATTTGGCGCACTGGGAAGGGAGATTGGATTGGCGGCCTCGCATAGGGAGTTTCCACAGGAGGAGCATAAGGTGACGGTATAGGCTGGCGCTGAAACACCTTGAGACACGAATAGGAAATTCAATAAAGGCTCGATAAACGATTCTCACACCATTTGGAGTTACGATCACACGAGGGTACGGAATAGAAGAAGGGATTCCGCCACTCGGCACAAACACATGGCGGCGCTCCATGCCGCCCTTTAAATCTCAGTTAGAGATTGAATTAAGTAATGAACAACCGGTGAAATTCGTTAAATAAAGAAATATTGACGACAATATTCACGGATTACGGTAGAAATTTAATTTTTGAATTCCCGCACATCGTGAATCCCAACTCGACAATTCAGGCATTCTTTTTTCTCTCTCACTCTCCTCTTCTCTTCTTCTAGTCTTGGACCGTCATCATGTACCCCCACTCATCCATTCGATTTTAGAACTTGGACTATAACGCGTCTTCTCCATATCTTCGCATTTAACTACCTAACCGATATGCTAATCGCGAGCCGCTGATTTCATCATTTCAGGGTCGGAAGTTGCCGGTATCCGTCTCTTTACAGCCCTTCAGGAAATAAAAAATGGCTCTCAAGCGTATTCAGAAGGTGAGTCACTGGTATTATTATGTAATAAACGTTATTTCGTTTAATAAAATAGCTAAATGCATTGGGTACTTATGAGCGTATGCACTAGGATGTACTTGAAATCGATTGCGCACGTGATGAGGGCAAGTTCATAGACTATCCCATGTTCCATTTATATAATGCTTGTTTAATTTTCAATATATGTAAATCCGAAATAATTTACCTTCACAATCTTCTTCTTTTCAGGAGCTGCAGGACCTCGGACGTGATCCACCGGCCCAGTGCAGCGCGGGTCCGGTCGGAGATGATCTCTTTCACTGGCAGGCTACCATCATGGGTCCGCCTGAGTCGCCATATCAGGTAAACATTGGATTGTACTGTATTACTACCTTGTTCCGTGATAGTATCTCTTATCGGTTGCTATAGCTACACAGTCTGAAGAGTGACGAGCAATTAATTTATTTCAGGGAGGCGTCTTCTTCTTGACGATTCACTTCCCCACTGACTACCCCTTCAAACCTCCCAAGGTTGCATTCACTACAAGAATCTACCACCCCAACATCAATTCAAATGGAAGTATCTGCTTGGACATTCTTCGATCACAGTGGTCGCCTGCACTGACCATCTCTAAAGGTCAGTACGCGCTTCGTCGCGTTTATTCATGTTTACTTTTAATTAAAAATTAAAATAGCATGATTTTTCTTCCGCTGAATTCACGGATTACTTAATGAACTTTTGCCTTGAACCTATAATTAAACATACCCAATA
Source organism: Pristionchus entomophagus (assembly GCA_036245825.1). Taxonomy (NCBI): domain Eukaryota; kingdom Metazoa; phylum Nematoda; class Chromadorea; order Rhabditida; family Neodiplogasteridae; genus Pristionchus; species Pristionchus entomophagus. Next base: position 31,867,382 of record BTSX01000004.1, read on the forward strand.
TTCTTGCAATAGTATATTTTTTTTAGTTCTGCTCTCGATCTGCTCGCTTCTTTGCGACCCCAATCCTGATGATCCTCTCGTCCCCGAAATCGCCAGAATCTACAAGACTGATAGAGATCGATACAACCAGCTCGCCAGAGAATGGACACAGAAGTACGCCATGTAGATCAACAACTTTACGGCTGTGATCCCTTCCAAACTTTCTCGAGTCCTCCCTTCCCTCTCTGAAGTCTTTAATTGCAGATAATATGTATTATATTCTAATCTAAACATCGCCCCATTACTTGATGCTTTTGGTCGTCATACCGTTGTGTTGAGAATGCGAAATTGTCTTGTGATTATAAATGATTGTCCAGAGTTTTAATTATCGGTGTGCGATGCATTCATGACGAGCGAAAGATAGAGCAAGCGTATGAACGCTCTTCGGTATATGAATGGCTACCTCAGAGTACATGGTACTAATTTGGATTAGTTGCTAACTATCATTTGCAAATTTATGTCATTAAGGTTGAAACCAGTGTTTACTGTAAGGCCCGGCCTAATCAGTTATTGTCCAAAATATATAATTCGGAATCCCCCAAAAAACGACGCTGCGTCCAAAATAGTTTCTAACGACCGAATTGGATGTATGGCATACATTTGAATTATGTTGGACGCTGACTATTCTTGGCCTTCTGAATAATTGAGTTTGGATTTTGTTAGTTACGTTTAAGCGATTTTGAATGCCGTTCATCCTTCACCATTCCGTACGCACCTCAATCATTATAATTCAGATTGTAATTTTTATCCATTCCTTATCAACATGATGTTGAGAACCGATTCTGAACTTCAAAAGAGACTTATAATTAATCTAAATCAGGAATGCAATTTGTTCCTCTTTGTACATTTGTGGATGCGTCGTATTGGAGTGAAGTCAATCGTCGCAAATTGAATGAATGGAAATTGGAAGAAACGCCACAGCCTCTAGGAGCGTCCATCTCTATTTGTGAGTATATCGCGATTTCGCATATCCATATTATTTCATTATATTTAGATGACTGTGTGGGAAGTGACTCTCGCCTCTCACTCTCTAATGAGTCATTTCTTGGATCTTCCGTCCTTAAGGGACAGATGATCCTTTTGAATACAGTGGAAACATTTGCGAAATTGGATAGAAAAGCGATGATGAATGCAGAGGCTGATGGGATAAGTATCTTCTGAAGAGAGAGGGGTGGGGGGGGAGAGATGTATAACGACAATGGAATATGCAGATATGGGATTCGATTGTGAGTGGACGATGGATGAACCAGCCTACCACCATCAATACCTTCATTTTCACCGTCTTTGCCGTCAGTTTAATTATCCATTGGATCATTAATAGAGTTCCCCGTGTTGGAAAATAGTCCGGAGTTATAATGACGAGAACAAAGGATCTTTTCCGCCATCGAATTTCAACACCAACTCATTTTCAAATTGTGTATTTGAATTCCAATAATTAACGATCGATCATTACGAGACGCCTTGTTAATGATCGATTAGTGTATATTACACTTAAATTTGCAACTTCAGAATTCTTACAGGATCTGAAGAAATTCCGATATCACTACTGGAATTGCGTGCCTGTGCTTGCATTGGCGGATCTTTCACTGAAGGAACAGCCACAAGAGGTTACACACATTTAAAATGAGTAGAATTCATGCATATTTATGTATGACAACGAGATTGGTTGACCGTGTTCTTTCTCCTATATTAAAAGATGAATATGAGTGATGGTTGAGATGGTGGAAGATGAATCTCGTGTGCTTCTCTCTCATCTGGAGCAATCACAGCAGTCTGTCTTCGTGTATTCAAAGGGAATTACCCTCCCTCTCACTGCTATTCTCACTCTACAACACGAAGATTATGAGGTTTATAGTTGATTCTACAATTAGAAGAACAGTTCAAATTAGATTATAGATACCTTCCAATAGTATATTTAGATTCTACTTAAGATGGTTGGGTTATGAATATGATCTTCATTCAGATTGTTGTTGCTGATCCCTCGACGACTCCTGCAGTGGCTGGAGCACTGTGTAGGAATGTCATCCTGGCTGTGTTGTGGACAACAAAGAGGACTGAGGTGAGGGGGGGGGGGGGGGTTAGTGATGGAATCACCCACGCTATTTATTATTGTGTGCTTATATAATAATAATTTATCTACGCACTAGGCGCAACAGGAAAATGAATATAATAATATTATTAATTGAGGAGATAATTAGTGTTGTAATTTTTTATGTCTTTAATGAGGGGGTAGTTTTCTAAACGACGTTTACAAATCTTGACATTTGGTGCGGTACGAATAAAATCGGGAGGGTGACATTTCCGCAACGAGTCATAGCGACTCGGAATTTATTTTGTAGGAGTCCTAGAATCGTGGAATGGGTGTCTTTTTTGATCATCATCGCTTTCCCTATCAGATAAAACCAGGATCACTCATCCATTGGTCCTACGAAAAAAGTTTTACCTCGTTGCGGAAATGTTATACCCCCATAAAATCGGGTAATTGAGAGTACATTCGAGATGATCTAACAGGGAAAGAATTGAATCTGGCTGTACATGTAGTGAATTATGAGATATTTTCACAAGAGAATTCCCTAGTTCATGCATAGCACGAGATTATGGATGTGATAATTGTAGATGCGTCTCATTTCTCTCCGAGGAGGACAAGTCAGTTGGAGATTCAGGATAAGTAAGGAATTCATTTATACATGAAACAACACCGATAGTCGTTTAATCCGACTGACATCGACATGTTCGGGTGAAAAGTATAGTATTTGTGAATTGTTAATGAGTGGGTTAATTTGCAGATGTGTCTGTTCCTGTGACTATTCGTCCCTCGAATGTGGTAGGATTGGAGAGGAATGGGAAAGATGAGATGAAACCATCGAGTGTCGATCTGAGCAAGCAATTCCATCCTCATAAGTCAGTGAGCTCTATCCAATCACAATTGATGAGTATACTCTGATAATGAATAAGAGAGACCATCAATAACACATCAAACTTAGAATTGTTTTTTTTAATAGTAGACAATCTGAAAATGAGTCAGGTAGCGTCCACCTTGGGTGAAAGAGATTGAAAGGAGAGAGAAGGAGAAGGGTTCGGAAGCATTCTGGACACTGGTCAGAGAGACGAGAGAAAGGGGGAGAAAGAAGACGGAAGTACACTAGCACTTGTGGTGAATGAGGGAGAGATGGAGTAATAACTAGGGAGGGAAGGGGGGGGGAGGGTTGAATGAATAAATGAGGGGGAAGTGAATGAAAACTGTATACTGTGTAATTTGTATTAGTTGGATTGATTGAACTGATAATTGACTTCGAAATTTCATTTCTCTGAGTAAATCAACTCTATTAGTAATAGTTGCATTTCTTGTAAAAAAGATAATTGATGTGATAATAATAGTAAATATTATTATAGTAGTAGTAATATGCTAAATAAATATTGATTATTTCATCAGATTGATGGAACAGGCTGTTGATCTGAATGTATCTCTCATCAAATGGAGACTCGTCCCCCAATTGGAGACTACTAAGTTCTCTCAACTCAAGTGTCTTTTGTTAGGAGCAGGTGAGTAGAGAAAGAGAGAAAGAGAAGAGAGAGGAGAGAGAGACGCGATGCATATCCAAAGACAGCTGACTTATGATAACGTGTCAGGTACTCTCGGTTGCAATGTGGCTCGTTCATTGATTGGATGGGGCGTCAGAACTATCACATTCGTCGATAATGGCGTCGTCTCTTACAGTAATCCTGTGAGGTACGCTAATCTTATACGCCTTAATTTGCACTAGATCGTATGAGAACCATTTTTTCGACTTCTAGTATTATCCAAGTAGATTCAATATGATGTACAGAACCTCTGAGAAAATACTGGGTGTCGGTTTTTTTGGTTCTTGCGCGACAGGAATCATTCCACCTACTGCCCTTTATTTCTTACATTTCCCATATAAAATAAGTTAATTTTTTTCTTTTCAGACAATCTCTCTCTGAATTCGATGACGCCCAGAATGGAAGGAAAAAGGCTGAGGTCAAACCTTTTTTCATTCGATTTAAACTATTTATATGCTAGACTACCCTAAATGATATTCCAATGGTATAAGTGTAGGTGGCAGCAGACGCCCTCCGTCGCATCTTCCCTTCCATTGATGCAAATGCTGTTGAGATGACCATTCCATGCCAGGACACACTGTCGATAAGAAAGTGAGTGGAGAGATATGAAATTATGACTTTGGCAGATTATGGTTGAATGGATGATTGATTCAGACGAATCCTCCATCGATTCATGTGTGTCTCTCCTCCATTCTCTCATCTCCTCACACGATGTTGTCTTCCTTCTACTCGATTCAAGAGAAGCCCGATGGCTTCCTACTCTCATTGCTTCTTCCATCGGAAAGGTAAGTCATTCCCATTCCCTCCCCCCGATAACATTATGTTGTATTTCAGTTGTGTTTCTCAGTCGCATTGGGATTCGATCAATACGTGGTGATCCGTCATGGAGTGACAGAGGAAGGAAGAGTGGAGAAGGAGGAAGGAATGACCACCATGAGGGGATTGGTCAATGCTTCCCAGTTATCATGCTACTTCTGTAGTGATGTGAGTGGGATGGGGGGGGAGGGGGGGGGGAGAGGGAGGTTGCCCTCGCTCATTCCATAAATGGTTATATTCTTTCTCTCAGGTGACAGCACCGGGCAATTCGATGGCAGAGCGAACTCTCGATCAACAGTGTACGGTGGCCAGACCAGGATTGAGCAGGTCAGTACTTTTACCCTCTTGTGAGTAAATGCGAAAATACGGAGAAGGTGCGTTATAGCCCGAGAAAGTTCTAAAATCGAATGGATGAGTGGGGGTACATGATGACGGTCCAAGAGTAGAAGGGAGAGAAGAGAGACGACACCTGCCTGAATTGTCGAGTTGGGATTCACTATGTGCGGGAATTCAAAAAAAATATTTCTACCGTAATCCCTGAATATTTAATTTAATTTATCGAAGCTCATCACCAATCATACGCAGTAGTGTGGGAAGAGACGATATTGGAATTGAATGTATTTGATTGTCTCAGATTGCATCTGGACTGGCAGTGGAATTACTCTCGTCTGTTCTACAGCATATTGATCCCTTCGTGCCCCCGCTTGGAGTGGAGAGAGTAATCATACGGGAGAGGAAGAGACTGGACTATTAGGGGCTGCACCCCATCAGGTAGAGAGGAGGGGGAGGAGGGGGGAGGGGGGGGAGAGAATGAGTTTTCAGATCCGAGGATTCGTCTCTAAATTCACCCAGATGACTCCATGTGTGAGGAGGTTTGAGAAGTGTATCGCTTGTGGAGACGCGATGAGAGAAGAATTCAGAGAGAAGTGAGGGAGGGGAAGGGGGGGGGGGGGGGGAGGGAGGGAGGGATGAATTATCTTTGATCGTTGCAGAGGTTCCTCTCTGGTGATATCTGCTTGCAACAGTCCCCGTATTCTGGAGGAGATCTCTGGATTGGATCTACTCCAAGCCTCAGTGGATGATATCCACATTGATGTCAGCAGTGAAGATGACTTCTGACCATGTACATTATGTACACTAATCATCTAACCTTTTTTTCAATTCTATAATTTCGTATCTGTAAATATCTTTCCGATTTAAGAGTATATCACATTTTCTTCTTTGTATGGTTTTGATGCCTCTCTAGTGGTACTGTCAGTATTCCGTTCTTTCACTTTGCATTCTATCTATGTTCTTCGACCGCTGGTTCGGATTTTTTGATTCGATAAAATTTTCTTTTTCTTCGATTCGCTTAACCACACTTTCCTGTTCAACTATCAGCATATGATACATGATTTTGATTATATTATTCTAGAGAGAATGCTTGAGATGAGTGAGAAGACGAGGAAAACAAACGAGTTCCAATGTGAACACTGTCCCAAGTCATTCACAGATATAAGGTGAGTCCATTGATGGAGGCTGGAGTAATGTATTCATTCCATCCCAGATACCTCGTAAACACGTTGTTAGAATGCATCAGAATGCGAAAAAGCGAGAGCCAGTGGGGAAACAGGGGAAACTGCCGTGTGGAGTCTGTGGGAAGGTACGGTAGAGAGAGAGAGAGAGAGAGAGAGAGGATACTGTAGAGATACCGTACTCTTATAGCAATTCGCCCGTCTCTCTCATCTCACACGTCATCAAGTAGTGCACTTCAACGTGAGAGATTGGTCGTGTCCCTTCTGTTCTGATTCATTTATCCAGAAGGCCCATCTAGTCACTCATATTGGAAGGAAACATCGAAATGTGAGTGAATGACCCTACAATTGTTAATTTGAGCCAACGATCACAATCATCTTATATTCTGTCTCTCCTTCATAAATCCTTCATTCGATTCCTTGAATTCATTTGTTCCGCATTCCTAGTAGAACAATTTTGCAAAACAAGTGAATTACGTATGCGGTTTAGTCTATTTCCTGAAATAGGAACTCATAACAATATCGTATGAGTGGATCTTTGCTCTGTTGTGGTAAGTTCACTTCTATGAAATGGATTGCAGGAAAGAGTTAAAGATATTGAAGAAGAGATTGAAAAAGTGAAAGGAAGAGACGATGAGGGTACGATAGAGATAACCTCGTTCTCCAATTAATCGATTCAATTTCAGTAGTATACGGTCCAGCTCCCGACCCATCCCTTCCCTCTACTTCCCAGTGAGTCCCCCCTCCCCCCTCATCTTTCCTCCACTTCTCAGTTCATCTCCTCTCCGTGCCATCTCCGATCAACTCCATATTCCCATCATTGTATGTGCCTTCTGTGGTGCTCATTTCTCAACGAATAACCAATTGAAGAGACACAGAGAGGTAGGTCACGGGAAGAGAAGGAGAAGTGAATGAGACGATTTGAGTAGAAGGATTGGGGATGCAGTTGGATGAAATCAATGAGTTTTTCAGTCAAATCACGTCGTTCGTCGATGCCTCAAATGTAATGAGAATTTGAATGGAAGAGAAGCGATGAGGGAACATATGAGGATCAATCGTGAGTACTGTAGAGAAGTGGGTTATGGTAGAATAAGGGAGATGAATGATCAGAGAAGAATGAAGTAAATAGTATAATTTATATTATTAATCCTTTTTTTACTTGCTTTTTCTGATCCGAGACATTAGTTCATTAGCTCTTCTATTCTCAATTCATCTCAAGTCGTGTTGATATTTCTAATCTAGATCCATCTCTCTCACCTTCCCCCTCTTCTCCATTCACTTGTATTCATTGCTCAATCCAATTCAAGCAACGAACTCAGGTGAGGAGAGAGATTACCTCTCGGAACTCGAGAATTGGTCGTTGTGTTTCATCATAGAATTGACCTACCAGTCGTGTTGCTCATAATAGAATATGAAGGGAATTATTCATTATTGAGTGTCTATTCGTGGGAATACACAAGTATGATGTGAAGATTACAATTAATGAGCGAATTAGGCCTTTCTGGACTAAGAGTGAGTTAAGTATGGTTTGTGCTCTTATTGCGATCAAGTATTGAAATAGCTGAAAATGATTGGTTCGTCTGGGGAGGTGAGGGGGAGGGGGGAAGGGGGGGGGGGACTATCTGATCAGTTTCTGATCTGAGCTGACAGAATGACCAGAACTCACATATCCCGATTCCCTTCATTTCTCCATGACAGAAGGTACCCCCCAAGAGTATCTCATGGCCGTTTTCAAAAGTTGCCCAATCCTTCTAGAAATCGAGATATGATGCTTTCAATTTTTGCCATTGATTTCCAATAAGAATTTGCATGCGCCATCATCTCCTTGTTGATGGTCGATTCCATCGGCTTCGGTGGCCGAGTGGCAGTGAGTTGAAACTGGGGATCATGGGGTTGCCGGTACGGATCCCTGTGTGGGCATTTCTGTTTTGCTTCTATTTGGAGCATTTATCGATCGATTTTTATACGTATTCATGTGTTTTGCTCGAATTTCGAACATGTAACAGTTTTATTCAACAATTGTGGTACGCAATGATGTAACATTCAAAGCAAATATGTGCATGTTTCTTTGTATGGAAAGATTTGGCGGATTTGTCCATTAGCATGAAGAGCACTATGTAAAGATGTCTGGACGCAGCCTATAAAATGGCCAAAACGGTTGCAACTTCACACCTCCCATGGTCTCCCCTTCTCGTGTCGTCGCTCTTCTCGCTCATGATCTCGGTCTCGACTCGGATCTATCTGGTGCCACCCGGGAGGAACACAAGCTAGCCAGCACCTTCGCCTTCCTCCTCAAACAGGTCAGTTTTCCTCTCGTGTTCTGGTTGTTGGTCGGTTGTTCTTATGGGATATTTTCTGATGTTTTTTTTGCACAGGCTGCTCTCGATGGTCTCGTGTACGGTGAAGAAGAGGAGCTGGTGCCATTGGATCAACAAGACCAAGATGATTCGGATCCCGACTGGAATGAAGCCGACCTCGATCTGGTGAACGACCTCCCTCCACCCGATCGCAAGCGCTTTCACTTCTCCAAAGGGTGTGCCACACTCGAATCGGTCAGTTTTGTATTCTATCTGTCCCGCTATGTTGTGCTCCCTACCCCCTATTTCCTCGTTTTATCACTGCTATCTGTTGCAGATTGTGGTGGCTGCACGCTTCTACCGCTCGACTACCACGAAGGCTCATCGATCTCTCGAGGTGATGAAGCACCATCATCGCTTCATCGGCAATGACTACGACCTTCGCAAGATGGAGCAGTTCACCAAGGAGGCTGACGAGGTCTTCGAATTGACGGACGGGACGCATCATCGCTCTTCAATGCATTTCCGATGATCTGTACAAGGAGGCAATCGAGGCGATGGAAGACGGTACGTTATTTTGTTATGTGTATTTTCGTGGTAGTTTCTACCTATGATTCATGAATCATCAGGCTTCTCCCTGCACGATGTCGATCTTCAAGTCATGGCGATCAACATCAACCGGGAGAAGAACTACCTGGCCAACTTCGATGCATCGCAATCGTGGGTGACTCGGTTCAAGAGGAAGACACGGCTCGGATCTCGGAGGACTACGAAGTTCGTGTCGAAGAAAAATCACGTGGATGATGCGAGAATGAAGAAGGAGGCGGCAGACTTCGTTGCTGGTATCAAGGAGGAAATGAAGACGCGCCCTCTTGATCAAATCTGCAACGCCGACCAATCCGGATTTCTCAAGGAATTGCATTCCAAGAGGTGAGAATGACCCTAGATAGAGTGCTATACAAAGTTCTGTTCTGATTTCCGTTGTTCAGGAGTCGCTCCGATCGGGGAGAAGATCGTCGTTCGAGTGGTTCAGTCTGCAGCGTCGCTCACTCACTCCTACACTGTGATGCCACTGGTGTTTGCCGACGGATCGATGGGGGACTTCCTCTTCGTGGTACTTCAGGAACCGGGAGGGAAGTTCCCGAAGACCAAGCGGATCTTCAGCACCTCCAATCTTGTCGTCTGTGCCGGAACTTCGCACATAATGACGAAGAACCACATGAAGGAATGGATAGCGAAGGTGAGAATTGTGTCTTCATTTCCCCTTATCACCATTATATCATCGTTATCCATCTAATGATTTATGTTCCAGTGCATCTTCACTTCTTCGATCGCCTCCAACGACCTCTGCATTCTTCTGGATTCGTGGACCAGCTTCCGCGACAAGAATGCCATCGATTCCTCCCTCCCCCCTGGCAAGACCTTGCACACTAGGCAGATACCCGCTGGTGCCACTGGCATTTGCCAGCCCCTTGACGTATATTTTTCCGACCCTTCAAGGGACTAGTTAGACGAATCCAGTCCCACGCCTTCAAGCATGCCCCTAACTTCATGGTCTGAGAGACAACATTTTGAAGCTAATTTCCCTGTCCTTCAAAATCAATGCGTGCTCCCCTCTTCAAGCCTATGATTATGTACGCATGGCACGCCACTGGTTAACTCGATTCCCTCCCTCTGCCCGTTTCAAAACCCCAGTCGAGTATTGCTTTCCTCGTGGTGTCAATACCAAGGCCTGTTCCTCTGTTGGTTGTAAGTCGTTGAATTTCATCCTATGCCCAATGTGCGAAAGACCTGGTGCTTTGAATGTTACATCATTGCGTACCATAATTGTTGAATAAAACTGTTACATGTTCGAAATTCGAGCAAAACACATGAATACGTATAAAAATCGATCGATAAATGCTCCAAATAGAAGCAAAACAGAAAATGCCCACACAGGGATCCGTACCGGCAACCCCCATGATCCCCAGTTTCAACTCACTGCCACTCGGCCACCGAAGCCGATGGAATCGACCATCAACAAGGAGATGATGGCGCATGCAAATTCTTATTGGAAATCAATGGCAAAAATTGAAAGCATCATATCTCGATTTCTAGAAGGATTGGGCAACTTTTGAAAACGGCCATGAGATACTCTTGGGGGGTACCTTCTGTCATGGAGAAATGAAGGGAATCGGGATATGTGAGTTCTGGTCATTCCCTTGTGAGAAGAGCTCTTTTCTTCAGTTGGATCGTCATTTCCTGTCTCGTCACTTCGCTCTTTCTCGTTGTGAATACTGTAGAGAAGAATTGAGATCTCCCATTGAGAGAAGAGATCATGCGAGAGATGAACACGAGGAGATACGGTATGAGAGAGGGAGAGATTACTGTAGATGAGACCAATCACAATCTGAATATTGAGATGTGGATACTGTGATCATCGATTTGATAGTGAGGATTCATTGAGTAAACACGTGAAGACGATTCATTGGAAGAGAACGGAGAGAAGAAAATGAGTGGGCAGAGGAAAGATAGAGAGTATCCTATGAGTTGTAGAACGAATACGAGATCAAGGAATGAGATGATGGGAGAGAAGGAAAAAGAAGAAGAAGAAGAATTAGATGAAGAAGAAGAAGAAGAAGAAAACGAGGATGAAGAGACCGACAGGCAAGGATTATATCATTATTTATTGGCGTGATATAATTAATTCAGATCATCTTCTCACTGCTTCTCAAACTTCCACAAAGGGAAGAATCAGATAATATAATAGAAGACGAGGAGGGTACTGTAGTCGCTTTATCATTATTGAATAATGATGATGTTATTCAGAATCGATGACCTTTGCTATGGGTGAGAATCTACCAGATTCTATCTCCAGTCTCTATCCTCAACTGAGATCCCTTCGTGGGTTTTATTAATTCATTTTATGCCTCATTTAAGTTCATCGTTGGCTTCTAACTTTAATAGGACAGAGGAAAATAGCCTTGAATGGATTTCATGAATAGAATTCTGATGATGCGAAGGTGGGAGTCATTGAGGGAAAATGGCCAATAGATGAAGAATATTATGGAAAGTCACATTGGTCATTATATTATGCACGCTTTTCCATTTGTTGGTACAACGAACTTGTATCTATTTGGGTCTCTTAATTGTGGGTGTTATTATGGATGGGAACAAGTTGTCCGTAAGGGGGGGAGGGGGAAGGAATCTCTTTGTAGACAATCTGAAAATGAGTGAGAATCCCCAGACTCAGTCCCATCAAATATTCCACGGTAGTGGGTGTGGGAGTAGTGGGATTTCCCTTCCTTTTTTCTCAACTAAATTAAATTGATCTTACATGTTTCCGATCTGACTACTCAACTCTTTCCCCTTCTCTTCTCTACAAATTAGAGTCTCTTCTCAACCTCTCAATCCACTTTTCCTCCTACGACACAGTCAATCTCATTTTCGGGCCTCTTTCACAGATAAAAGAATCTGAAAGTGTTCCCAGCAAAGAGCTTGCTATATAGATAGACGATGTGGGCATGAATGAAGTTCGAAAAGGAGAAGAGGGGGAGGGAAGAGAGAGGGGGGGGGGGTGGGTTGAGAAGGAGGAGTGAATACTGTATAAGAGGAAGGAATATTCGTTCCTTCCTCTGCTCATTCATGCAGGGTGGGTAGCCCATCCGTCCATTCCATTGGAAGCAACAATTTGTCCTTCTTCTCTGAGAATTCGACGACTTGTTGAGATTTGAATTAATGGGAAGGTCGAGGGGGATTTGAATCTGCCCCTTCTCCCCAATGTCTCTCCCTTACTCTGACTGAATGAGATAGAAGGAGGAGAAGAGAGGAGAGAGAGCGACTGGGATGAGGATTGGGAGACAGTTAGCACGAGTAGCACTTGACAATCGAATTGGAAGATGACATCACTTCCTGAGAAGAGAAGAGGGTACGGTAGGATGCAAAAGGAGGGAATGAGTACCCCCCCCCCCCCCCCTCTCCCATCCACCCCTCCTCCTCCTCACTTCCCACTAATCAGCTTAGTGTAGCATTGTAGAGTAATCAGAGTGGAGTGGATCAGTGATGAAAGAGAAAGAGAGAGAGAGAGAGAGAGAGAGAGTGGATAAGAGAGAGACGGAAGATACAAGAAGGGTATTGAGATGATGTTCTGTCTGAATGGATTGAACATAGGAAAACACTGATAATTGATCTCTATTCCAGGTGTTGTCCTCTCTCCTTCTCTCTCCTCCTCCCACTCTCTTCTCATCACTCTTCCTCTTCCATATGATAAATCCATCGCAGAATGGAATGGGCGAACCATCGAGATTGATCTATGGAATACGGTAAACGATCCGCCCCAATCGATAAATGAAACTGGTATTTCGGGTTATCTCATGAGGAAATGAATTGATGGCCTTCTCGATTCCACCAATATCTCATTCTCAACCCTCGCTTCTTTCCATTGTTTTCATTCAATTCTTCGTGCTTTCCTCTGCCCTCCCATGACGTTTGCTCCTTTTCTCTTCGAATGCCTTAAAATGATAAATCTCTTATGTCCATCTCCTATCTCTCGATTCTCTTCCCTTCTCACTTCTTTTCACAGCAAAGTGAAGGAATGGAAAGGAATGAGAAGACTGCCGTCAATTGAATAGTGTTTCGTGAATCTTCTTCCCATGGGAATCACAAGACACTTCCTCTCATTTATTCTCTCCTAAATTCTCCCTTTCAATTTCGAACTCCATGACGAATCTGTCGATGGGAAAGGAAAGTTGGAATGAGGGAATGGAAAAATTAGATATCCATTCCAAATTAGACTTATTAGAGATTTATGTGGAGGATGGCACGTCGATTGAAGAAGGAATGAATGGAGTCGAAGGGGGAGAGGGACGATAGATCGAATGACCTAGAAGTCGAGTTATGTGAGAAAAGTGACGAAGACTGTAATACGAGATGAGAATGGAGGGGAGAGGGGGATGGGAGGAGGGAAGGGAGTACTCTGCAGTGTCCTCCTATCAGCCCCCTCCCCTCAATTGGTTGGGTGCACGACTTGATCGTTTGACGTCGTCTGAATTGGCTTCCACCCCACTCCCCCCCTCCCCCCCCCCCCTTCCCCCCTCTTCCAACCAGTCCCTTTATGATATTTCTCATTCCATCTCCGTTTTCCTCATTGACCGCCGACTGAGATGAGGGCGACCATTGAATGGGCGATGGAGGAAGAAAAGAAGGGAGGATAGGGGGGGAGGGAGGGGGGGGGGGAATCAAGATGTTCCCTTGGACTGATGCTATGGTTAGATGGAGGGGTGATGGTTCCTCCTTGTCGTCTCTCCGTCCATCAGTTCCACCCCATTGCTACACTTCTCCTGTCAATCGAGTCCCCCCCACCTCCCCCCTCCCTCTGGAGACACTGGAAGATCTTGCAAGATGATGTCTCACTGTACTGTTCCTCTTCCTCCTCATCTCATTATTCCCTCCCCCCCCTCCCCCCCCTCTCCCTCTTCTCTCCTCACTTTGGATTCCCGATGCAAATCAGTTTCTTCTCTGGTTTCTCTCCCAAAACGAATAATCCCATCCCTCTCTTCTTTCTGTTGAAATGGACCCGCACGAGACAAAAGAGATTGACATCATAGAAAAACTGATTTGTCTCATGTTGTTTCTCAATTGTGTGTGTGTAGGATAGAAGGCTGATTGAGAAACGAGCAAAGGGTTTATCTCACGGGTCTAGAGTGGCAAATGGGGAAGAGAGCATTGAGGGGAGGAGAGACAGATGATAACCGATGGATGATCACGGGGATGGGAAGGAGTGCATCCTACCCGAGACGGGTTTGAGAGGGCGGAGGGAAGGGGGGGGGGGGGAGGGGGGGAGGTGTCATTGTCTATCGTCGTCCGAATCTGATGAAGGATGCTTTCCTCTTCTCGGGAACACTCTCCCTCTCCTCATATTCCTCGATAGGGACTGATCTCTTCCCGAATCGAATGAAAGACGCCTTTCTCTTCTCAAGAGAGACTGAATCTCCCTCCTTCTCATGATCGACTCGCTGCTCATTCAACAACTGCACTCGGAAGATGGCCACCAGTTGAGCTGAAAGGAGCAATCAGTTGGAGTGGATCAGAGAAGGATACGGTAGTTGGAATGAGTCAGATGGAGGGTCAGAGACTCACTGCATAGAGTGTACTGATCGGGAGTCATATTCTCAGAAGGGAAATTGCACATCTCGACGATCTTCTGTCGCAAATTGTCTGGAGTCTGCAAGGAAAGATATATTCATTCCTTCTCATTTGGTTTGTTTAATCTTCAAACTGATCGTCAGTCAACATAATCACTGTCAATCTACTCAATTTCCTGTGTTCAAGGATCAGTTATCACTGCTATTCCTATCTCCAGGGAGAGAATGTATAACTGGAGTGTAGTGGTCTGTTATGACTTGTCCCTCGTGTCTCTCTCTCCTCCTCTCGATTGCATTCTGTTTCCTAACAATTCCTCCTCTTTTCTTCTTCTCTCATCATCTTTGTTTGTCTCTCTTCACTTCCCTTCTCGCCCTTCCTGGAGTAATGAGATAATGAAGGAGAAGTCGAAAAGGGAAGGAATCAATCGGGGGTGAACCATTGAAAAATAAGAGAGATTTCAAGGCCCAAATCGGTGGAAACTTAACGCAAAGATCTGAGGGGATTTGAGACAACAATGTGATTGAGGAGAGGGAGAAGGAGGAGGGAATGGTATCGAGATGGAATCTGAGGATAAAAGGAGTGGGGGAGAGGGAGTTGATGGAAGACGTAAGGAGATGATAAGGAGAGTGATGGGGGTGGAGTGGGGGGGGGGGGATGGGAAGGAGAGATGGTACGGGGTGGGAATATGGGAATGGCCGTGGGAAGCATCCAATATCTGGTGGTGCATGAATAATTTGCCCCCTTTGGAAAGGAAGAAAAGACATGGGACAGAGACGAATTGTCGTGTGCACTAATCAAACAATACCAAGAGCTAATAGGATTGAAACAGAGAAGGGCAATTGGATGATGAATACGGTAGAAGAAAGAGCAGATCCTATTAGAGATGAGAAAGAAAGAAGACTTCAGATTGCAAATGGTGACAACCGTGGGTTGAATTTTGCCTTCGCCTTGGTCACGACGGAAGAGAATGAGAGAAGGATGATTGATACAAGTGAGACACAAGGCAAGACGTTTCCTCCTCCCTTCCCTACTTCCCATTCCATCCCATACATTGACTACGCAAAGTGACACTCAGATAGTCTCGACGCCCCCATTGAATACACGGATTGCATCACAGTTCCCAGTATTCATAACACGAGATTCGTTCGTGACTACAAGATGAGAATGGAATAACAGAGATTGACTAGGAATCATCACACCTCAAGCAAAATAAAGTAGCGTGTATGAATAGGTTGTTTTAGGAGGGAATGAGTCTACGACTGGGAGGGAGTGCTCGTTGGAATGAGTTGAACTGAGTTCGACTGACTTGTGATGCAGCTGCTGCAGGGAGAGGAGCATCCTCGAAGAGAGCTGCTGCTGATGAAACCAGAAGGAGAAGAGGAAGAAGAGACGGAGACATGGACTGAGTTGAGTCCCTTTCGATGAGAAGGACCGAAGAATGAAGGAAAGACTGAGGAGGGAGGGGGCGGAGTCACTGTCCCCTCCCCTTCCCCCTCCCCTTCAC